>CM062818.1:1559074377-1559211671 GCA_031772625.1 Pinus tabuliformis | reverse complement strand
TTTTTCCCAATATGTTAAAAAAAATAGAGAAAAAATATTAAAATATTATAGAGGGCAATTTACAAAAATATATTTCAAGTATATTTTAACTAAACATCATAAAAAAACACTAATTTTTTTATTAAAATTGTATTTATCCAATTTTAATTGTTTAAGATTAGAGAGATTTTTAGACATACTAAATTGATTTATACATTAAAAAGGGTGATTTAATCCACACAAATCTACAATTTCTTTAAAAGATACTATACTTAATTCCAATCCCAAAAACAAAAACAAAAAATAGTTAATAATAACCAAGCTTTGAAGAGCCCGATGGTCATGAATAATATATTTCAGCAACTCTGGTTGAAGCCACAATCACGGAGTTTATGGTCTACACGAATTTTAATTTGAGCCAACCGTTTATGTAAAATAAAGTCAAGAAAACTACGTCCTCTAATTCTTTCAATCCCTCAAAATCATCATCCGAAAGAACTTGGGTTTTTCTTATCTAACCACTTTTCAAACCCTTATTTACAAATTAACACAGCCTCAACAATTTACAACTCTACAAATATTATGGTTAGAACCGTAAGACTATAATAACCAGGAGATCCTAAAATTATGAAGATAAAATTATAGTGCAAGCAAATTGTTCGAATTTTAAACTTTAATAGCCAAGAGATCCTATAATTATGAAGATAAAATTACAGTGCAAGCAAACTGTTTGAATTTCAAAATTAAATGTTGTAGAAGCACTTTGTTCAAATTCCAAAGTTTTGTAGTAAACATTTTCAGATTTTGAAATTGTACCAGGCAGGGATTCAGAATTAAAGTTTATTTGTTGATAAGATCATTAGGAGGGACGCCATTACCTGTGCGCCCTCCCCTCCACCTTAGCTACCGGTACGTGGATCCCACAGGCACTCGTACGACACCTGCCCAACGTGTTGTGCCACGTGTTGTGGTGGGTGTCAAGGTTTATAACCCTGATTTTAACCCTTCCCGCCTCCTGCTTCCGCCTATTTGCCGCGATGTCTGCTCTGCTCTGTGTATTTCTGTTCGGGTCCGATGTTTGGGCGAATCACTCTGCTGACAATGGCACGAGACAGGTCCATTTCCTATGAGGCTTGTCCGCCATTGTTGGTCTGCTAACCCTGCTTAACTGCTTGCACACGCTCGTTATCTGTACAGGGTTTTGTTGTTCTTGTTTCATTCTGTCTGCCAATCTTGTTCGTTCTGGACCATCGAGGGTTTTCACATACCTTGGTGATTGTTTCATTCGCATGGCCTGTTGTTTGGGAAGGAGCCAGTGCCAATCTCTAGCCAGTTCGAGGTTACAAGTAAATTTACAGGCTTTTAATGATTTTTGTTTCACGTTGTCTCCAATATTTATGCCATTGCCTAATTTCCTGTTTTTCCATGTTTTCCAAGTTGGTTGCAGGTCTGGCGAGCTCTAGAGAACGTTTGGCCAACTCTGGAGAAGGTTTCAACATGAAAGACGCTTGGACATGGCTTCTATGTCAATCCGGTAGGAAAAATCCTACCAGCGATTGCCACTATGTTTTTCAACACCTCACCTTCCTATTGGAAATTTTGTTATTTTTTCTCTTGGAGTTTTAGTCGCTTTGCGTTCGGTCAGTCTCTCATTGCATTTCATAGGGTTTTGCAGGTTTAGGGTTTTGAGGATTTTTCAGGTTTAGGGTTTTGTGTGTCTTTAGGGTTTTGTGTGCATTGGCTTTCCCGCTTCGTAAGTCCTCAGTCTTTACTCCAAATTTCATAAACTATTTTCTTATTGTAACTATCATTCTGCTATGCAATTGATTCATTATGGCCTCTGTATTTATCCTATCTTAGCTTAAACAATAGGGTGTGTAAATTTATTCATTTCGAATAGAATTTGTCCGGATGCAACTTTATCATGTTTAGGTGAACTGGGTTTTGCACTGATTCATATTCTGTTGGATATTTTTGTTGCTTATGCCTAATGTGAATGTACGAGTTTTGATGTTTATGCTATACATTGGATTTAACTGGTAATGTGTTCCTAGATAGATTGACTTATAAGTTGTGTTGGTGGAAAATTGTTAATTGAGTTCTAGTATGGTTACATCATTTATAGTTTTCTTTAGGTCATCATGTGTTGCCTAAGTCAGTTATAATTTGATTTGTATTTGGTATATTTTAATGAACCACAAAGTTATATGGAAGCATGGCCTGTGTATTTATCCTATTTTATCTTAAACAATAGGGTGTGTAAATTTATTCATTTCGGATGGGATTTGTTCGAATGCAACTTTATCATGTTTGGGTGAATTGGGTTTTGCACTGATTCATATTCTGTTGGATATTTTTGTTACTTATGCCGAATGTGAATGTACGAGTTTGATGTTTATGGTATACATTGGATTTAATTGGTAGTGTGTTCCCAGATAGATTGATTTATAAGTTGTGTTGGTGGAAGATTGTTAATTAAGTTCTGGTATGGTTACATCGTTTATAGTTTTCTTTAGGCCATCATGTGTTGCTTGAGTTAGTTATAATTTAATTTGTATTTGGTATATTTTAATGAACCACAAAGTTATTGGCAACAATTGTAACAAGTAAAAACATTTTCTTAAGGCATTTAAATGTGGATATTTGAGCATGTTAAAGAGTAACAATGAGATCAATTCCAAAACTTGAAATTAGATAGTTGGAAGTGTCAAGTATAGAGATTGACCATGTGTTGGAGGCATGCTCTTGAAAGTAAACTAACAAGCTAGCCAAACTTTTTCCTTCCACAAATATAGGGTACCATCCAAGGGATCAATATGATTGACAACAAAAAGGTGGCTAAGTACATTGGAACTAAGCAAAAAGGAGTAGCAGGAGTAGCTATGGTGAAGTAGAATCTGTCCTCCAAGCCAAGGCAAAACCAACAGTTCTCACAAATAAAGCATTGTGAAATTTTTAATGGGTTTGAACTTGCAAGCAACACACTCATTAGATTGATTATGCTTACACAATTGTGTTTATGCATCTCAATCAGATCGTTGTTACATGATGTGGTAGAGAACGCGCTTGCAGCAAACTACCTTTAGCCATAGAACACTATCCATCCTAACCTTGGGGAGTTCATTCTGGTGATCTCTCGCCATCTTAGATGCCATTAAATAGATTGGTGTGGATTTGCTTTCTTTTTATGGTTAGAAATGTTGGGGTATGTAGGGTTTATGGTGCCAATTATTTCCAATGACAGTGTAAGCATGGATGTATAGAAGGCCATTTTGGCCCCTCTTATGGACAATATTATAATGAACACTTGTTCATTTTTTCTCATGTTCACTATTGGAGCCATTTCCTGTGGCCCTGCGTTTTTGTCTGCAGGGGATGAATGTTGACCATTTCCTGTGTATTGCTATTTCAGTGGCTCTGAATCTTTGTTCTTTTACACTTTTGGTCTATGCTCTCAGTAACAAATGACCAATTTAATTGAAAATTTGAGTTGAATTTTCATCAAGGAGGTAGTCCATTCAGGATTTTATACTTGTTGTGTTTTGTTAGGTCTGTTAGTTTTAATTGTTTCTAGTAGATTTGGATTTTCAGATGCTATGTATATTTTCTGTGGTAATTTTGCATTCAAATATTTTGATTTCTTTTACTGGTACTTCTGGTATTGATTAATTTTTTCAGTGATTTTACTATATTTTAAATAATGAAGTTGATTGACTTGTTTCAGATTTTTGCTCACCAAAAATCAAGGCTTTTTTGTGTGTACTATTTGGAAAGATGCAAGATTTTTCCAGAGGAAAAAACTGTAATTTTCATTCATTTGTAACGGTTCAAAGTTACTTTCTGTAGACACATTTCTGTTGTGTTTTCTTGATGTTTACGATTATCAGTTCAGTGATCTTTTTTCATAGCTTCCAGAGAGGATTTTTATACAATGTTCAGCCAAAAAAGACAAGGAGTGAATAGACTCCTTTCATAATGTTCTGTGCAACCAGAAAACATATGGAGAGTTCAAAATGTATAGTAGAAAATTAAAGGGATGCAAGTAGTCAATTATATTCCTTCCCGTGCAAGGAAATCCATGAAATGTTTTATGTTTTAATTATAGGCATTATGTGCATTATGTGTTGTTTCATCAAGAAGTATTGCTACAATCTCATGAAATGTAAACTAAAAATGTTGTCATTGTTTCACTTGTGTAAACCATTTGGTGTGTAGATGCATAACAGAAAATCCCATTTGCATTCTCAGGTAAGATTTCTACATTATAATAGACTATAGATGTTCCTTCTAAAATGGATTTTAGTTACAATGCCACACACAATATGAAATAAAACAACCTAGGTTGTAAGAGAAAATGTTTATGTGACAAGAAAAATATATAATCCATCCAAAATCCGCATCATAATGTGGTTACAACCTAAAACATATGACACCCCTATTCTTTATGGCCCTGAGAATCTTGAGTGCCAAAACTCCCTGAGTTACCTTCTTGAGCCAGGTAGGTTGGCCTACCTAAAAAGGGTTGATTAGGAAATGGTTGATTGCTGCCATATGATTGAGTCCAATTTGCAGCTTCCAACCATGGAGGTATTGAGTACCCATACCTCACATTTGCACTATTGACCCCTGCATTAAGTGGAGGTGTGTAATGAGCATACATAGAATTGACACCTCCTCTGGTAGGAATAAGGCAAGTGGGTAAACCCTCAATTTGATAGTGAGGCACTTGAATGTTTATGAGATCTTGGAATAATGGTGTATTATCTGCAATGGAGTCCAATGAGTTTGAAATAATCCTGGTTTCATCAACTATGCTTGCATCATTATCAACCATATTGATCATCCCTTGTTCCTTTTCAAGCATTTGTTGTGTCTTTCTTGATTCCTTTTCTTGTCTTGCCATTTGTTTTTGTTGGTCCTTAACTTGCCTTGCTTTATCTCTTTCAAGCCTTTCATCTGCTCGACGTTGTGCTGCAACAATCCTTGCTGCCTTCTTCTCCTTGACTAGATCCTTCTTTTTCTGTTTTAATTCTTGCATTTCAAATTTATTTTTTTCAGACTCAACTAACAGGTTTATATAGTCCTCTGAGGTGAGTAACTGTGAGCTTCGGCCCAAACGAAGACTACCTGGTGTACCTTGCTTTTTTTTCATTGATACTCTCTCTACTGGTAGCTTTAGGAACTGGCCAAGTATCTTCTCCACCCCTCCCACCTGCATGTCATTGCTTGGTACTTCCCTTTCAGTATCTGATGGAACTGATTGAACTATATCATTATCTTCATTTGATGCCTCATTATGTGCTTCATCTTCTTCCATTGATCTGTTGTCCACAAAAAATGAACAATTTCATTGTTCAATTCTATTGGTTGTGAGGGAATGTTCATACTTTGTTCATTGGTTTTTGAGACACTATGTGCATTCATATTAATCATTGCTTTTGCTAGCCATGATGGTGGGTTTACTTGGCTTGGCAATGTCAATTGGTCATTGTCAACTGCATGTTCAACAATGTCGTTAACAATATCAACAGCATGAGTTTCATGTTCTTGAGTTGGTGGAACGGTCTCCATGTTACTGCAAATTTTTTCATGGTTATACTGTGTTTCACATACAGTTTCATCATCTTCATCATATAAGTGTCCTTGAGAGAGGGAAATCATATTACCAGCTACAACCAAATCATCTTGGTCATCTACTTCTTGCACTTCAACACCTGTTTGGGCATTCCCTTCTTCCTGACCATCCACATGAAACGCCTGACTACAACCAGTATCATGCATAAGAGCATCATAGTGCAATGGCCAGATTCCTCTCCTCCTAAAGCCAACCTTGATATTTGATGGTGTCAGAGCCCTTTTAAAAGCTTTACTTGCAAGCTCTGCTAGCTCGAACCTTTTCACCTCAACCCCTATATTCTTTGCCATCCATGCAGCAAGCTCCGACCTAGAATAGTTCTTGAAAGGGCCAAACACACTAACATCAAGGGGTTGCAGTCTGTGAGTGGTATGAGTGGGCAATGTCAACAGGTCAATGCCTAAATTGTTTACTTCCTCAATTGTTTGTACAGCCATGTGGCTCCCATGGCCATCTAATATCAATAGGTGTCTTTTATTAAGTGAGACGCCACCTGGTACCGATGCAGCAAAGTGAAAAAGCCAACTTAAAAACAGTGCTTTAGTCATCTATGCATGGGGATGTGCAGCCATGCATGCACCTAGTTCATAGTTATGTATATAGTTTTTCTGTTGATTTTTAACTTTGAATAGATAAAATCCTGGGATTGAAGTACCAATTGCATTGACACGACATAAAATAGTTATCCACTCCGTACTCTTAGGCAAAATATTTGGCACATTTCAGTTCCCTCTCTTGGCAATTACCCGCATGCCACAATTCCTCCCTACCTGTAAACCTGTTTCATCACAGTTCCATATATGGTCTGATCCATAAGAATGTTTATCGTAAGCACTAGAAAGTGTGTCATAGAACTTATGCACAACTGCAGGGTGCAAATTTAATGTTCTGTCTCTGTCAAGGCCCTAAGCAGTACGCAATACAAGTTTTGGATGCCTTTTTTTAAACCCAAACCACCATGATTTACTAGGAAACCCATCTTTGAATGGGGTTGGCCTCCCTTGATAGATTTGAGCAACTATGGATTTGAGTTGTATCAACTCTAGCCCATGTCCCAATTGGGTCATCTCTTTACACCAGTCAACCACATAGGCCTCCTCCTCCTCAGTCATAATTGTAAGAGGCCCTCTACATTTTGTATGATCCAGTCCATTTATCCAATATTGTATTGATGAGGGAGGAATACCATGTTTTTTTGCAGATGTCTGAACTAAGTATCCATTAAACTCTATGTCGCCAATTGCAACTAACATTTCTTCTTTTTTCCATCCTCTTATAGCACTGACCTTTTTAGTTGAACCTGCCCCTTGGACTATTGTTGACGGTGGTTCTGTGGCTGATGTTGTGATAACATCAGCTTCAGTCGCATGGTCATCCTCAACAACGTTCCTTGGGGCATTGTTGACATTGACATCACATGTCCTGTCCTCATCAGACGATGTGCATCGCAACTGCGCACCCCTTGTCACTCTCCTGCCACTTCTCCTTGTACGAGCAACATAACTACCTTTTGCCATAGATGCAACAACCTGTAAAATTATTGCATGCATTTAGATAAGAATATTTGTAAATTATGCTTTCATACAAGGCAAAAATACTTATGCTTTATTACAGGAAATTATCAACATGTATGTTAGTATCCTTGAAAAATCAAATATAAAGAATATTTTTTTTGTATGTCTTCAAAATTATCAGTGATTGTTGTTTTGATAACTTGTCTTTACACTTAAAATACCATGACTGTATTGATTGGTTTTGTTATGCATTTCCCAACAGTGTCTCTTGTTCGGTTTGACTACTTAAAATATTGTTTTGTTGTTTTGATAACTTGTCTTTACATTTAAGATACCATGAGAAGATATGGTAGTCACTGTTGTTTGAATTAATTTGTTTAGACTCCTGTTTTTTATCACAATTTAATTCATTCACGGCCCCCGCTGTCTCACCAAGTGGACTTGCATAATGCCTTCTAGGTCTGTTCTAGGTCTGTTCTTCGGTAATGAGGGTGAAATTAGATATAAATATAGAATGTTGTTTGGTAGAGGGCGCATGCATGTGTCACCTTCAGTGAACTAGAGTATTGCTTTTGTAGGTCTTTAGATCAGCCTCCCATTCAGTTAAACATCTAGTTAAGTTCTAAGTTCAATTTAGTTCTAGTTCCTCCCATTACAACCTATCCCTCTTAACATTCATTATCTATTTTTTTCTTTAAGGATGCACTTCTCTAGAAATGGATCTTTGGCTATCAAGGAGTTATCATTGGCCAAACCAAGCATGGTATTTAATTTGACCAAGGTTCCAACTTGAGACCCCCTGAAGCACTCTTGATCACAACTTGGCACCACAACAAATTTTTTCCTCATGTCACTTACAGTTGAAGTTTCTAGTCATGTAAACATTCATTTCAGCTACAACTCTTATTTGTATCTTGTCTACATATATAAGAGAGGCCATGCCTTTTTTTAAATTAGGAAAGCATATTATCAATTTGTAAAGTTTTGAGTAATTATTGACCTCATATATCAAATTAAATAAAGTGAATAGGAGTAATGAGGGTGCAGTTGGATAGAAATATAGGCTGATGTTTGCTAGAGGGTGCATGCATGTGTCACCTTCAGTGAACTAGAGTGTTGCTTTTGTAGGTCTTTAGATCAGCCTCCCATTCAGTTAAACATCTAGTTAAGTTCTAAGTTCAATTCAGTTCTAGTTCCTCCCACTAGTTCTAGTTCATCAGAACTCGCATCATAAGATCCTTGTTGAATAACATGTAAAATATGGACATGTATTCAACCCATTCAATCTAGTTCATAAATTTTCATTAAATGGCTAACTAGCCTCAGTTCCTGTTGCCATTTCTTATTTTCAATGTTGATCATCCTTTTCTTGTTTAAGAACACATTTAGACTTTAGCATAATAGGAAAGAAAGCTATCTATAGCAGGTGGTTCTAGGGTATAGAAAGTGATTGGTCAACGAGTTTACTAAGAATCAACTTTTTTGGTTCTATGTTTGCTTTTCTTCAATTCTTCAAAAATCTTCCTTGCCACATGTAGCTTTTGCCACATTTGCAATAGTTTGAGGTTGGTTGTGCCTTCTTTGTGGTCCTTCATTCTGATAGGTTTCCCCTTGTGTACAACAACCTTCCAATAGGGCCCTTCCATTGCTTCTTGTTCATTTGTTTATGTTATTTTCTTCCTTTTACATTGTTTTGTTTGCTTTCTGATCATATTTCAAGAATTATCTAAACCCCCATTTCCTTTTCTCCTTTAAAATTTTTCTTCACTTTATTTTGCAGGTCTTGTTTATGCTACCATTAGTCTTAATGATGTTTATTGGTGGCCTCATACAAGGTTTTCGGTTCCAACACCCAAAGTTGTATTGCAATAGTTAACCACTAATTAAGAAACTCATCTGAAGCTTCTAATCTATTTTACAGCCAACATAAGGACAATAAATATATGCTTATCTTCCAATTGTGTTAGCCTCTCTCATAAAACAATAATAAATCCAAAATAAATAAATAAATTAAATATTCCAAGTTAGGAATTTGTGCCTAACTCTTGGGTTGTTCCTCTAAGATAGGAGTTAGTTTAGGTAACTCCTATATTGGTGTGTGTCTTGTGAGAAATTATCTCAACCAAAGGAGAAATTATCTCAACCAAAGGTGTCTAAGATAGCACGCACTATCTTGAGACACTGTCTCTCATCTATTTATTTGTAACACTATATTCAATTTTTTGAATGAATGAGAATGAGTGAGAATACCTGAAGAAGCATGAGGCTTCAGCCTTTTTCCGCCAATATTTTGTCTCTAATTTTTATGTGTGTTTTTCTGTAGTCTGTTTGAGTTAATTTCATTTTCAATATGTAGTATCGGAGCCACCAAGGTTCAGATCAGTTTATTTTCTTATTGCTTAAGGACTGGTCGAAATTCGCCATCATTGGGCAATTGCATGAGTAGTTGCGTGATTGGAAGAAGTGACCATTGTGGGTTTGTCGCAGGACTGGCAAACAAATACTATAGATGCTGTGCTATATCAGTGAGTCACTAGTGTGTTAAAAAAAAAAAAGTTTTTGAGAAGTTTTGTTGTTCACCGCCGAGTTACCTTGGCTCTCTAGTGAGAGAAACGATCATGTGAAATATGTCTTACTAAATGGTTGAGCGCAGCATTGGTGTCAATGCAGTTTGTGGCAATAAATGTTGTCTCTGCCTATATTTTTTAGCAAAGCTGGTTGGCTAAAATCTGGACACAACCCTGGCGATATTTCAACAATTTCAATATTAAGCAAGAGCTGCAGACCATTATGTACCGCCTACTTATTCAATGCTGTCAAGTGAAAATTTGTGCGTGGAAGAAGCTTGGAACATGGTGACCTCTGTGAAGGAATTGGAGCTTGGATCATGGCACAAATAGAACAAAGTCAACAATTGAAGTTATTCTCAAATCGTTTTATTGAATTGCTTTAAATATGTGTTCAGGATTTTACAGATGAGGTTTGGTGAATTTTTCTTTTCTCTTTGGCTTGGTTTGACACTGCTTTCAAGGTTTATGACAGTTGAAGGTTTTCCGCTGGGATTTTATTGCGATTTTCTGTTGAGTTATGGTTCTCAATACATAACGCTTAACAAATGACAAGCTTCGATGACCGCAACAATAATCCAGGCCAATTCTGCTCTGGTTGCTGCAACTGACTCTGTATTCATGCTGATTTGAATGATCCCCAACCTGGCATCCCTATTGTTGTTCATGCAGTTGTTTTTGTTGTTGCTCCCCTTGCTGCAGATGTTCCCCATCTTGTTGTTCGTGTTTCTGTTGCTGCCTCTGATTTTCATCATGTTGTTGAGAAGTAAACGGCTGCCAATGTGCACCAGATAAATTTGAACCTGCAAGTGCTCCTTTGGATAATTCTCCGTCGTTGTTGCCGTGCGACTCGGACACCGAAGCTGACGCCGAGACTAAACTTACAGTCGATATTCCCTTGATGTCTCTGTTTAGGGCAGTGTTGAATGCTTCCACAGCTTCACCCGAATGCATATGCTCATCCTCCTTTTCTGCCTAGGGCTCAATGGAACGAGTTCAACTCCCAAGGGAGCCCACATCTTGGAGGAACTGGCCAAAAAGGAAGAGTCCACTTTGTAAAGCCGTGGAGGAGCCAACAAAACCGGCATTCCACTCACAGGTCAACAAATGATTAATTCATATTACTTACTTTTCCGAAATCACTTAAATGAAATCTTCACGTTACTTTTTATAAATCACTTTTGTAAAGTGATCTGAAAGTTTTATTAAATTTTTTTGTAACGGTTTTTTTAATGTGGTCATAAAGTTAATAAAGGATAATGTACGTAATATATATATTTTTGGGAGTGATAAGTGAGTGGGGTAATAAGTGAATTTGTTTTGGGAGAAATAAGGTGAGCTTTATAAAAATATTTTTTAAAGCTTTGTAATGGAGTGATAAGGTGAGCTTTTTAAAAGTATTTTTTAAAGCTTTGTCATGGAGTAATAAGGGTGATGTTTTGAAATCTTTGGAGTGATAAAATTTTTAAGTGGAAGGCTCATTGGTGTAGGAGGTTGAGTCAGGTTTTTGAACGCAATTTCTTCCAAAATTTGTGAGTGTCAAATTTTCATTATTTGAGAAAGCTTCCATGGCAATGTTGTAAAAGATGAGAGGTTGATGATCTCAATACTCAATAAAGACATATTATTTGTGGTGATTGTGTCCAAGATCCGCCCGAAATTGAATAAGGGGATCTTAGGTACACCATGTGTATTTGTGATGGTGAGTGTTTTTATGGCTTCATGTAGTTGCTTATGATTTGTGTCTAGTTTTGACACATAAATGATCTCATTTAACACACATAAAGTTCAATGCAAGCAAGCACAACACTTGTCACAAAATAGCTTCAAGGAAGGATAATTAAGCTCAACACATGCATTTGTGTCACTACAGCAAATAATCAAAGTTTTCAACATCGGCATTCTACCTCAACAAACAGAATCACCCAATACAATCAAGTTCATGAATCTGCAAACTCCAACATTTCAAAGCAAAGTCTACATCAACATTATTGAAATTGTAATCAAACTCAAATTACATTGAATTGTAAGGGTGCATTCTCGGTTGAAACCGACACCCAAGTCTTGAATTGAGTCAAATTAAATTCATTGTAGTGAGTCATTGAAATCATTGTAAGCTTTTTTGGGTGCATTTTCGACAGTGTTCGACACCCTTCCTTTAAAGCACAATCAAGTGATTCCATGAGTTTTAACTCCAAATGAAACACACAACAAGTTCACATCTCCTGCAAGCGAGCGTGAGTATTCATTCAAGCAATTTGCCTCAAAACAGTAAAAAGTTCAAATCTTCAAGTGAGTTAGAGTGAAGTTCATTGCAGCAACCATCAAAGCAACCAAGCAAGTTCCACTCTAACACCAATCAAGCAAGTTGAGATCGACATCAAGCGAGCGTGGCTATTCATTCAAGTGAATGTGAAGTCATCAAGTAAGGCAAGTGAGCGTTCACACAAACGCGATCATCATCAAGCGAGCGTGAATTCCAGAGTTTAAGCAAGAAAGTTCTACAACTCTAGCAAGTGTTCTCAGCAAGTACAATAAGCAACAAATCAAGTAAGCGTGCCATTCAAGTCCCATAGCAAGCGAGCCTATCATTCAAGTAACAAAATCAAGTGAAACAGTTCAAAGCATGACATCTACGACAAGAGAGCCTGACTTCAAGTGAGCAAGTTCAGATGGCGCAACATATTCAATGGTTAAACATTCTTCATAGTTTGATCATCTCCAGTGATGAAGACATGGTGCACATCAGCAAAGAAACTCTTGTTGATCTTTCACGACATCTACAACAAACACATGAAACCATTGAATTTCTTCAACTAGAGTCGCAACTACAAAGAGATGAGCTGCAACAAAAGAGTGCTTCTTCTAAGTCATTCAACCATACAATGAAGATAAAGATGTTGATTCCAAATCACTCATCCAAACAACTTCAAGTGTCGAAGTTGTTCATGATCAAATTCAAAGTTCTTCCAAACCCATCATCAAGCCCTGGGAAGAGATTCAAAATAACAAGAATCGACGAGGCTTCAGATATGTCTCTGATGACACCAACTTACATATCCCAGATTATTACAAGCCAATTAAGTTTGTGAGTGCAGGATTTCTTGAACAACTCACCTCAGTAGGTTCTGAGAAAATTGCAGACAAACAGAATTGCATGCAACCTTAAGTTAATGTCCAACCGAAATGTTCTCATTGTCAAAGAACCGGTCATATGGAAGATCAGTGTTTTGATCTCCATCCTTGTTGCCATTGTGGCAAGCCCAATCATTCCTCAGAAAAATGTAGCAACCAACAAAAATCATCCAGATTGAAGATACATTATGAATGGATCGATCCTTGGGAATGGTCATCCACAGTCAAACGATTATCTCAGTTCTACAACCGACTACAATCACACATAGTACAGCCAACAGTGAACCGATGATGGTACTCTCATGCAATTGAACGAGGGAGTACAACATTGAAACTCTCCTACACCTGAAGGGGAGGAGTTCAGATATAATTTGGAGAAGATTGTCTCTCCTTTCAGCTGACAAAGGGGGGAAAATGTCAATGAAATTGACAAGTGGTTGTCAGACTGAAAGTCTCGACAACATCAGCGAAGCAGCCAGTGGGCATCTTCATTAGCCAATGGGCATTTGTCATCAGTGAGCATCAGCAAATTCGCCAGTGGGCGATCGACAGCCAAAGCAGCAGTGAGTAGCTTTCATCATAGCAAAAGCAACATTGAGTTGTTTTTCGACATCTTCAGCTAGTGGGCAATCATCATCAGCACATACGCCAGTGGGCGTTCATCAAATTGTGTCAGTGGACACTGGATGTTGTTTTCAAACAAAGGACAGTTGGATCCTTTTGCGGCTTGGCATGTGATGGAGTTGTCAAGCAACATTCAGAGATGAATCAAGCATGCAGCTAATTCATGTTCTCTTCAAATTTGATTTTTTTCCAGCATCCAGTTTTGGCGGTTTTTTTCAGGCAATATTTTTGAGGATCAACATGAGAACTTGGAAGATGGTTCCTTGTTCTTATTTTGGATTTATCATTGAAGGGGGGAATGTTAGCCTCTCTCATAAAACAATAATAAATCCAAAATAAATAAATAAATTAAATATTCCAAGTTAGGAATTTGTGCCTAACTCTTGGGTTGTTCCTCTAAGATAGGAGTTAGTTTAGGTAACTCCTATATTGGTGTGTGTCTGGTGAGAAATTATCTCAACCAAAGGTGTCTAAGATAGCACGCACTATCTTGAGACACTGTCTCTCATCTATTTATTTGTAACACTATATTCAATTTTTTGAATGAATGAGAATGAGTGAGAATACCTGAAGAAGCATGAGGCTTCAGCCTTTTTCCGGAAATATTTTGTCTCTGATTTTTATGTGTGTTTTTCTGTAGTCTATTTGAGTTAATTTCATTTTCAATAAATTGAACCATAGTTTTTGTTTCTTATTATAAAATTTCATTAAGCTTTTGTTAAAAATGATTCTCAGAAAGAAATTGCCTTCTGAAATTATGGGTAAATAGATTTCAATTGAGTTGATCATCATGTTCCTACATATCTTTTCATGATGTCTTATGATACGTTGCTATTTTAGCCTTCATGACACTAGTGAAATGTCCAAGCAACCAAACTTCTACTACAATACCTAAGGTTCTACGGTCATTAAAAGTTGGGGGCTTTTCAAGTTATGGTGATTTTCAACTTCCTCTCTATATGTAGATGAGGTGAACCACATGCTCATATTTTCTTAATGGTTCTTTCATGTACATTTTTGTGCTTACATTGACTCCAGGAAGGATGATAGCTCTTAGTCCAATCTTCACGTTGATGTCGGTGAATATTTTGCCAGCATACTTAGATTTTGCTGCGTTTTATTTGAATCCCTATGATCATTCTTTATCAGACTCTCATTTTGTCTTAATCCCTTCAATATGTTATGTTACTTATGTGGTTCTTCAGGGTTTTTTTGTCCAAATCCCCATTTAACATGTTCCTCTTTTTTCACTCAACTTTTTATTGTTGCATGTTGCTTTTGTAATTTAAACACGAGATTCTTGATGTGCTCAAGGCATCAAGTGGCACCCTATTTCTCTTCATCTACTAACTAGAGTTGTTCCCTTTATTAATGGGTCTCATCTACCAATTCTTTGTTCTTATCTACCAACTTTAAACTATTAATATAGTCCCATTAGCTTTCTATAGTGTTAGTCTTTAATATTTATCTATCCTTTAACATAAGCATTGTGGACCTAAGAGAGAACTCAGAATAATCTAGTCTGGTGTGTTAATTCATAAATCATATAAAAAATGCTAAATTTCAAATGTTAATTTCACAAAGATGCATGGCAGTTCTAATTTCATTTATGCTATGTACTATGATATTTGGAGTGGTATCCTATAAACTCATTTTTTACATTCAGTAGAGATAGAAATGTATTTGAAACTTTGTCTCTAGGTTTGTTTGTTCATTGTGGATAGGATATCTAAATTGTTCATATATGAATGAGAAGCCTTTACCTGGGTAATGGGTCCAAACGTCTCAATGACATTAAAGGCTTTTTTTGTCCAAATCCCCATTCAACATGTTCCTCTCTTTTCACTCAACTTTTTACTGTTGCATGTTGATTCTATATTTAAACATGAGATTCTTGATGTGCTAAAGGCACCAAGCGACACCCTGTTTCTCTTCATGTATTGACTAGAGTCGTTTTCTTCATTAATTTGTCTCATCTACCAGTTTTTTTTTTTTTTTTTAATTTACCAACTTGATACTATTAATATCATCCCATTAGATTTCTATACTGTTAGTCTTTATCCATCCCTTAAAATAATCATTATGGACCTAAGAGAGAATACCCTACACTATGTGTTGATTTTCATGAAATTGAAACTGTAAGAACTGAAACTGAACCTGTAAGAACTGACACTGTAAGAACTGTGAGAAATGAAAATAGAACTGTAAGAAAAATGTATTGTAATTGATATAACTAACCTGGATATACTAGCAATTGTTCTGTGATTTTTTGTCTTCAAGGTTGGTGAATAGTTTGAAAGCATAACATGCAAATTCAACAGTGGTTGAACTTATTTTATAGTTTTTGGCACTTGAATTTAATTGGTGGTAAGGATGGACATGGATTGCAATGGCTTCATTTTAAATGTGTGATCTGGATTTAATTTGATGTGATCCAATGGTTGGGAATTTGTTATTTGTTAATCCATGTGCTTTGATTTGTTTTAATGAGAAATAGAATGGGTTGGGTGTCATTTATTGAAGTTATTGGGTTGGGTGTCATTTATTGAACAAAGTGGGTTTAAATGTTATTGGGTTGGGTGTCATTTATTGAACATAGGGGGTTTGAATGTTGAACAACACAACAGTTATGGCTGACATACATTCACTTTTATTATGTGCAGGTATGGATATTTATTTGGGATACAAAGCTTCAGTTTTGATGAGTGGGGGTTAAAGAAGAACTACAGAAGCTACTAGATGTTGGGTTTATTTATCCAATATCGGATAGTCAATGGGTATCCCAACTGGTCATTATTCCAAAGAAAAATGGATAGTGACGAATTTGTGTTGATTATAGGGAATTTAATAAAGCAACTCAAAAACACCACTTTTCCTTGCCCTTTATTGACCAAGTCCTTGATACATTAGCAGAGAAGAAGTTCTTCTCCTTTCTGAACAGATTTAGTGGATATAACCGGATCCAGATAGCTCCTGAGGATCAGGATAAAACTACTTTTACTTGCTACCTTTCAACGGGCAGTACTTAGATTTTTTTTCTGATCTAGTTAATGACAGTGTTGAGATCTACATGGATGACTTCACCCCATATGGGGATTCTTTCGAAGAAGGTATGGAAAACTTAGAGAAAGTACTTAAACGATGCAAACAGACACATGTTTCTCTTAGTACAATAAAATTCCATATGATGATGGAAGAAGGAATAATTTTGGGACACCTGCTTTCAGCTGCAGGAATACGGGTTGATCCTGCCAAGGTAGAGGTAATCTTAAATTTTCCTACACCAAAGAAACTAAAGGCGATACATAGCCTTATTGGTTATTCTAGCTATTATAGATGTTTTATAAAAAAAAATTCTAAGATAGCATTTCCACTTTTCCAATTATTACCTAAAGATGTAGAATTTGTGTGGACAAATGCATGTGAAGCAGCTTTCTTGGAAATCAAAGAACTAGTCTGTAAAGCTCTGATATTACGTGGTCCTGACTGGAAACTCCCATTTCATATCTCCACAGATGATTCTCATACAGCAGTAGGGGCAATCTTGGGACAACAAGAGGACAAGAAACCATATGTGATTTAATATTTCGGCAAGAACCCGACTTCTGTTGAACTAAACTAAACGGTAACCGAAAAAAGAGTTTTTGGCTATTATTTATGCTATTAATAAATTATGTTACATGGTATCCCATTTTCGTGCACACTTATCACTTAGCCATCAGGTATGTGATGAATAAACACATAACTCCTAATCGAATTACAAAATGGTTGTTATTGATACAAGAGTTTGATATTACCATTTTAGATAAACCAGGGAAAGATAATGTAGTAGTAGATTTCCTGTCTAGGTTGAATACTAATGAGGATAGTTTTCTAGATGAACATCTCTTTGCAATTTCTACTCACACACTGTGGTATGCAGATATTGCTAACTATCTTGCTACAGGAAAATTACCTTATCATTTCCATACAAGGATTAACGAAAATTCATCCATCATAGTGCATGTTACTCATGAATAGAGGGATACCTCTTCTATATAGGACCTTATCTACAAATCTGGCATTGTGTAGGTGAGGATGACATCTATGCGGAGAGAATTTTATGGACAAGCAGACAGGTCATAAGGTGTTGCAGATGGGATATTATTGGCCCTCTATTTTTTGTGATGCAAGGAATAATGTTCGAGGGTACAATAGTAACCAGTGGATGGGTCAGCCTAGTCGGTCAGATGAGATGTCATTATAGCCTCAATTAGTTCTTGAGCCCTTTGAGAAATGGCTAACGATTTCGTTGGGTCGTTCAATCCTCATTCACCTCAGAAATTTCACATTTTGGTCTGCATATATTACATGACAAAGTGGGTAGAAGCCAAAGTTGTCGCAAAAGCCACAAAACATGTTGTCTCAAACCTTTTATTTGAAGAAATTTTCACTCAGTACGGAGCTCCTAGAGAGATAGTTTCATATAGAATGGTGCAATTCACATCACATCTAATAGCAGTGCTCATGAAGAAGTATGGAATCAAACGCAGGGTGACATCTCCATATCATCCTCAAGCGAATGGTCAAGTTAAGAGCACAAATAAGGTACTGGAGAATATCCTCACAAAGACTATAGTGAACCATCGCCGAAATTGGAATGAAAAACTTCCTGAAGCATGTTGGGCGTATAGAACGAAATGGCAGAATACAACAGGACTTTCACCATACAATCTTGTCTATGGGAAATCCCCCTTGTTTCTGGTGGAATTCGAAATTAAGACATTGAGGACAGCTCTTGAAGTAGGTTTGGGTCTTCCAGCAGCCAAAAAACATCAACTGGAACAACTAAATAAGTTAGATGAAATTTGTTTGATAGCTATATAGAATATTGTTGCAATCCAGCAACAGCAAACCAAGTGGCATGACAAATTCATCAAGAAAAAGGTGTTTCAAAAGGGTGATTGGGTGTTACTCTATGACTCTCGATTCAAGGACTTTAAGGGAAAGCTCTACTCTAGATGGATGGGACCGTATGAAGTTGGCACAATGTTTGATAATGGGACTGTTAAACTTGTAAAAATTGATGAGGTACATACTCCTTTGATTGTAAACGGACATCACCTCAGATTGTACCACCCTCCAGCTTCTACGAACTCCTTTATTAAGCATTTCTATGATAACTCTGGTTTTGAAATTGTTTGTGCATAAAACTCTTCCTCTACACCTTTGATTTAAAATATATATAATAATGTGTTGTTACTACTCTATAAGTACTTGTTTTCTTGCAGGTGTTGTTTGTTGAAGAATCTAGGGCAATTAGGTGTAGTGTGATTCTTCTCGACTAGATAACAATTTGTGAAGTATTTTTACTTTTCTTGTTAGCTTAAATTTCTTCTTATTATTAATGCATTTGTGTGTACTTCATCAAACCGCTACCAAAACCATAAGAACAAGAACACAAGATGTTGGCTCTCTGCCACGGCCAAAACCTCTCTTCCCTTGAGAGGAAAATCCTTTAGTAATTTTCTCTTATTGAAGCTTCTTATTGATCAATTCCAAACCCTAGACCCTTGACAAGAATATCCTCCAAGCACAAGGCAAATCCTTCCTCCTTCCTGCACATTGTTTTCTAGCACTTCGTCCTCCTTCTTCCTTCTTCAACTGGAGATAAACCTTGTTTATGTAAGCTCTAGAAGATATACTTGTCTTTTATACTTAGTGAGATCCTTCACCTATGGAAACACCTTTCTTTTTATTGACTAGCCAAGTTTCTTCTTAATGTGTAGTTGTGGGCTTGCTATGACAGTACAACAGCCCTAGTTTCTCGCACGTGTGGATGGTTTCCTTGAATATTTGGCTTCTTCTATCTTCACTTGGGAGAGCCTCTTCTTCGCTGAAGTGGGAGGACTTATAGGCCTAAGTTACTAGCCCAAACAATGAGAGATATGAAACTGATATGGTGTTTTTGATATGACCGCAAAGAGGCCTATTTTTCTCACACATGTTACTATGTTTGACCCTTAGAAAAAGTCTTGTCTTCTCCTTCTTCACTACACTGGAGACTCCTTATGCTTGCCTTCTTTCACTCTTTTCTCAACTTCTCTTGCTCGTTTATTTCAGAGGTGAGTGTGTTGTCTTTAGTGGAGTGGAAAACCTCTATATATAGAGGATTGTCCATCCTTTAAGCCAACTTGAGGCCGACTTGAGGACAATAGGTCAACTTGTCTATTTCTTCATCATTTTGTTGCTTGAAGGATGTTGTTGCAAGGAGGAGACTTTGACTTTGCTTGGAGGTATTCCTTTTGACTCTAATACAATTATATGGTGTAACATGCCCTTAAGGTCTTCAACATTTTCTTTTGACTCCTTGACTCTCCTATAGCACTTAACATGTGCTAGACCTATTTCAATGAGCAAGAAACTCATTGACATATATTATAAAAATTATATTTCTTTACTTGAATAAGTACAAATATAAAAAGTACATCTATGAAGACCGAACCTAGTTACATTTCCTTCAACACTCCCTCTTAACTAGGGAGGTATTCATGCAACATTACAAGGTGTTTGGCTATTATCAATCTTGAAGAATTCACATAAGAGAAATCAGATTTTCAATCCATCTGTTATAGCATCATATCCATCAGCATTGTCACAGTGCAAGACCTTGACTAACAACTCCATCTCTTCATGAGATCATGAGCTACGATGTTGGTGAGACCAATGATTTATAGACACCTTCATTATTGCCTCCCTAGACTCCCGTTATTTCTTCCCAAGTGAAGACAAGAATTTTGTGTATATCTTGTGTCTATATTTCCATTCATGGCCTTCATGTAGACTTATGGTTGTTATTCTTGTCAAGTGCATGACCCATGAGATGGAAAAACACAAATGTCACTCCTTTGTAATCAGGGGTGATCCAAAACTCCATCTTGATTAGGGGCTTTTCAAAGCTCCCTCTTAACTAGGGACTCTTTCATTCATCAACGACTTCTTCTTCATGGGTCCTTTAGCTACTTGATCTCCTTTCTAGCTTGATGTCATGAAGTCTTTGTTCGAACTTCTTCTAGGTAGGGCACCATCCATTGATCACTTTCCTTCCTGGTTTTTCATGTCATTGCTTCCTTCGTGGAAAGTGTCTTTCTTGCCATACATTAGGTTTTCTTGTCATCTGGATACTCCTTTGTCATATGTCCATGCTTCGAAATACTCTTCCCATGGATGCTTCATTGTACTTGCTTGTTTACATGCTTCGACCTAGTATCCCATCATGACTTCATCCTGATATTGCTTCAATATTTCTTTTTCTTTTGTTGGATGGCTTCTTCATCATGACATATTTGTAGAGTAGAATTAGTTATCTGCATCTTTCATATCTCCAAGGCCTTCATAGGTGTCAAGGGTCCTTCCTTCCTTTATCAGAGTTGTCCTGCCTTCTTTCGGGAGATATCTTCAAAGTATCTTGTCAGATAATGATTCTCGGTGATCATAGTGTTCTTCACATGCTTGATCTCTTTCTTCATTCGCTTCTTCTTAGATAGATAGCTCAACCATCTTATGCTTCTTGTGAGAGAATTTCTTCATTGCTTGCTTCTTGTATTAGTTAGCATTTCTTCTTGATTCATAGTCAATAATCTTATACTCCTTATGTTAGCATATTCTTTTGTTGACCTTCATTGCATTGTAGTACATGTCTTCGAGCATGTCCTTGGTGAAAAATATTATTTCATGTTATAGAGCTATTCCCATGACTCAATAATATACAAATGATAACATGACTAAACTTTGATTCATACATACATCATCTTGATTCTCCTTTGATCATCTTAGCTTCATTTGGTTGTCCTTGGTGTGGCCTTTCTTGCTTCATCTTAGCTTTCATGCATATCATCCTTTTCTTGAATCCCATGAATGGGATTCCCGATGATACATTTGCTTTGGTTTGAACCTTCTTTTGAAGATTCCATTATAGGATCTTAAAGACCCTTTCCTTACAAATGTTTCTTTTCTTTTGATGATGGAGGTCTTCTAAGATTCTTAATCATGATCAATCTTCTTCTATCAAGGATGAGGTCCTATACTAGGTATGCTCCTTCTATATGAATATATTGAGCTATATCTACCATGATCCTATATTCTAGAAGATATATCTACCCATGCAGTTTTATTCTCATTATAAATGCTACATCTTCATGATTATCTAGAACTCTATGTACTTCTTGCTTCTAGATTCTAGAAGATGTTTCTAGTCATGCAATTTTATTTTATTCCTAAATGCTCCTATCCTACTAAAAACCTTGAAAGAAGACTTGAAATAAAGAGTTTGACCTAGTCATAGTAGAGATCCAGAGGATCTTCCTTCTTTTGCCTATTTTCTTCTTCTTTCACCTCTTGAGTTATGTGAGCTTCTTCCCTCTTTCTTTTGTTTTTTTGTCCTTCTTAAGCTTAGGACAATTCCTTTTGTAGTGTCGATATTCTTGGCATCCAAAACATTGGATTTTGGACATGTCTTTGTTGTTTGTTCTTCGTGGACCAAATTTGTCAAATTTTCCCTTTCTCTTGGCCATGGTAGAAAATGCTTTCTCCTTTGATCCCGCATCTTCCTTTGCTTTAAGTCTGGTTTCCTCTGTCCTGCATAGAGACCACATTTCTATGAGTGTCGTTGCTTCCTTTTTGGCATATATGCTTGATGTGAAGTTTCCCCAATCCTCAGGTAGAGCATTGAGTACTGCAGTTGTCATCTCTCTGTCAGACATGACTTCCCCAAGCTCTTGAAGTTGATCTCTCATTTCAGATATTTTCATGAAGTAGGGAGCTATTCCTTCCTTTTGTATCTTCATCTTGTACAGTTCATTCCTTAGAGATATTACTTCTCCATTTGTGGATACCGAGAAAAGTTCTACTAGCTTATCATAAATTTCTTTTGATGTTTCAAATTTGGAGACATAAGGAATGAGAGAGTCTTTGATTGATTCTATTAAAATCCTTTCTGCTCTTGTCTCATCCTTATTGTACTTAGATAAGGCTTGAGTTTTTTCCTTAGCTAGGATAGTGATATTCCCTTTGATATGTTCTAGAAGCTCATTCTTCTTGAGAAGTAGATCAGTCCTCTTCTTCCATGCAAGAAATTTATTGGTACCTACCAATTTGTTGCTTTCTTTGCAAAAAGACATTGATGTATATTCAAAAGGGGACATATACTTACTTGATAGATTTTTGATATGTAATGGATTTGCTTTCTCCTTGAAGACTTGATGGCTTGTTTTCCGAGGATCTTGATGTTCTTCAAGTTTCCTTCTCCAAGTGGACTTACTTGATGATGAGATTTTCTTGATAACTTGTAGCTTAATGTAGGTCCTGCTTCAATATTCTCTTCTTTGTAGGTGCCCTTATGTAAGGCTCTTCTTATTGCTATGTAGACTTCCTTGATGAATGATGGATTGGAGACCTTCTTGTCCTTTAAGTGTTTGAGACTTCTAGGCTTGATGCTTCAACCTTGTAGATTTCCTTCCTTGATAAGTGTTCTTGAGTTTCCCTTTCCTTGATGTGTCACCTTAACTCTGATACCATGTTGAAGAATATAGGGAAATCAGGTGTAGTATTATTCTTCTTGACTAGATAATAAGTTTTGAAGTCTTTTTACTTTTCTTTCTAGCTTAATATTCTTCTTCTTGTTAATGCATGTGCGTGTACTTCATCAAACTGCTACCAAAACCATAAGAACAAGAACACAAGATGTTGGCTCTGTACCAGGGCCAAAACCTCTCTTCTATTGAGAGGAAAACCCTTTAGTAAGTTTCTCTTATTGAAGCTTCTTATTTATCAATGCAAAACACTAGACCCTTGACAAGGATATCCTCCAAGCACAAGTCAAACCCTTCCTCCTTCATGCACTTTGTTTTCCGGCACTTCATCCTCCTTCTTCCAGCCCTTCATTCCCGAGCACTTCATCGTCCTTCTTCCTTCTTCAACTGGAGATAGACCTTGTTTTTGTAAGCTCTAGAAGATATACTTGTCTTTTATACTTATTGAGATCCTTCACCTATGGAGACACATTTCTTTTTCTTGACTAGCCAAGTTTCTTCTTAATGTGTAGTTGTGGGCTTGTTGTGACAGTACAACAGCCCTAGTTTCTCGCACATGTGGATGGTTTTCTTGAATATTTGTCTTCATCTATCTTTGCTTGGGAGAGCCTCTTCTTCGCTCTAGTGGGAGGCCTTATAGGCCTGAGTTACTAGCCCAAACAATGAGAGATATGAGACTGATATGATGTTGTTGATATGACCGTAGAGAGGCCCATTTTTCTCACATGCGTGACTGTATTTGACCCTTAGAACAACCCCTAAAACTTCGGTCTTGTCTTATACTAGAGGCTCCTTATGCTTAACTTCTTTCACTCTTTTCTCAACTTCTCTTGCTCACTGATTTCAAAGGTGAGTGTGTTGTCTTTGGAGGAGTGGACAACCTCTATATATAGAGGATTGTCCCTCCTTTAAGCTGACTTGAGGCCGACTTGAGGACTGTAGGATGACTTGTCTATTTCTTCATCATTTTGTTGCTTTAAGGATGTTGTTGCAAGGAGGAGACTTTGACTTAGCTCGGAGGTATTCATTTTGACTATAATACAATAATATGGTGTAACATGCCCTTAAGGTCTTCAACATTTTCTTTTGACTCCTTGACTCTCCTATAGCACTTAACATGTGCTAGACCTATTTCAATGAGCAAGAAACTCATTGACATATATTATAAAAATAATATTTCTTTTCTTGAATAAGTACAAATATCAAAAGTACATTTATGAAGACCGAACCTAGTTACATTTCCTTCAACATTGTTACTCTTTTGGTTTTGACACTTTGTCGATGTTGTTACTTCACTGGTTTTATTACTCCATCAATTTTGCTACTCCATTGATGTTGATACTTTGTTGATGTTGTTACTCCACTCGTGTTGTTACTCCATTGTTGTTGTTACTCCGTAGATGTTGTTACTTCGTCGATGTTGTTACTCAACCGATGTTTTTATGCGTTTGATGTTGTTACTTCGTCGATGTTATTACTCTGTCAATGTTGTTACTCTGTCGATGTTGTTACTCTGTCAGTTTTGTTACTCCGCCGATGTTGTTACTCCGACGATGTTGTTACTCCACCTATGTTGATACTCTGTCAAGGTAAGTTGCCAGGTACGTCCCCGACCAACTTCGTGGATTTGATTGGTATTTCACTTATGACATGACCAACCATGACCAAGGATGGTCATCCCTTAGTTGGGGGAGGTATCACATTTAATATTAAAGATATCATATTTAATAGCAATCATGTCATACCATCATTTCTATTAAACCTTGCGCCAACTCGTACATCCCACGATCATTACCACTGTGATTTGTATCAATCTGTGATCTCCACCATACCCTGCACACTTATCCATGCACATTGGAACTTGAATCATGTACGACAACATTAATTTGCGGTATTTTCCAATGCGTTGGATTAATTACTATAATCATCATGGATTTACCATTGGTTTTCCCATAACCTTTGTCTAGATTTCCTTGTCACCGCACCTTGTTACCACAATCCTTGTCACTGCAACTTTACCAGCTAACACCCCCCTCAATGGTTTTGGTTCTACTTCAAGAACTACTATAGAGAAACTGGCGGAATGGGTGGTCAAGGTGTTAGGCATGAGCCGAAAGATACAGTGCAAGTCCGGCGTCATCCATATGTATGGCAAATTTTTCAGGATGTCGAATGGCGCATCTACTTTGGGAGGTTGTAGGGGTTTGACGAAGGCATTACTGTCAAGTTTACATTAAATTTGGAAGGGAATTATTCCAGAGTCCGTGGACTGGACATTCCTGTAACAGAAGATATTATCTTGATTGTCAGTGGATTATCGCAAGGAGGGAAGAAATGGTTTTCCCGAAAAACACCCTTGCCATAATTTTTGGAATTGTTCTTGCAGGGAGGAGAAACTGTGGTTCAGAAGGGAAGAGGATATGACTGAAAATATTTGCTGCATCCTTGGGTCGAGGTTGCATACTTCATCATGCGATACATTACCTGTGAATTTTAGCTCTCTATTATGTTTAAATACCATTTTAAGCTTCTTGCATGTCTTCAGTTCTATTAATTGCATTCTCTAGGAATTCCATTTTTCCTTTGGAACAATCCTCAATTAATGGCACAGTCTGTGTGTCGGTCGCACCAAACATTGGCATTCCTCACAATCCATGGGCTTTTTAGGTTGTTGGTGGTGCATGCCTTGTTACAGACCCCCCATGAATTGGCCACAATTCATTGAATTAGTAGAAGAAGAGCTTGCGGCTATGATGCCAACAAGGGTTGAGGAAGAATTGTTGGCAGAGGAAGGAGCCGCAGTCGACGTTGTTACACAAGAACCAATGCCAACTACTGAACAAGTGGGGGAATTGGGTGAACAAGTGACAGAAGAAGCAAAGGAATAATTGTTGGCAGGTAAAGGAGCTGCAGTCAACGTTGTTACATAAGGACCATCATCAATTGTCAAACAATTGGGCGAGTTAGGGGAACAAGCAACGGAAGAAGCAGAGGAAGGAAGGGAGGAAGGAAGGACAAAATAACCAGTTGATATAGGGGATGGAGACAGAATTGGAGAAACTGAGGCAAAAGGCATTGGAAGAATGGAAATTGAGGAAGTTACCCCTCGTTCTCCGCTCCCCACTTCCCTGCCAAAAGGGGCAAGGAAATTCCACTCTCCTACCCGCACAGTAAGAGAAAGAATCTCTCCTCCGGTATTAAAGTTTGTAGGAGAAATTACAAGAGAAAGCATCATTGTTGACACTGTAACACAAGAACTAGTGTCAACCGCTGAGCCAATGGGAGAAGAAGTTATCCTTGACACTGATACAAAAGAACCAGTGTCAACCGCTGAGCCAATGGAAGAAGAAGCTACCCTTGACATTGCTACACAAGAACCAATGTCGACTGGTGAAAAATTTGAAGAAATTATTGTCAACATTGTTACATAAGAACTAGTTTCGACTGGGGAGAAAATTGAAGAAATCATTGTCAACACTATTACACAATAACCAGTGTCAATTGGTGAACAATTTGAAGAAATTATTGTCAACATTGTTACATAAGAACTAGTGTCTACTAGGGAGCAAATTGAAGAAATTATTGTTGACATTGTTACACAAGAACCAATGTCGATTGGGGAGCAAATTGAAGAAATCATTGTCGACACTGTTACACAAGAACCAATGTCAACCAGTGAGAAAATTGAAGAAATCATTGTCGATACTGTTACACAAGAACAAGTGTCGACTGGTGAGCAAATTGAAGAAACTGTTGTTGACCCTGTTTCACTGTCACCTCCCGACAAGTTGGAAAGGGACATGGATGTTGGTACTGACCGCCAAGGCCCAGAATCAATACCTGAGAAAGTGGAAGGAGAAAACAGGGAAACAAAACGACCACAGGGAGAAAAAGTTGATGATACTACTCTTCAAGGACTTGCAGTGGCTCCTGAGCCATTTGGAGGAAATGTGGAGGTACCAGGACCTGCAGAAGAAGGCACTAGATCCGCCCCCTGAGTTCTTGAAAAAATGGAAGAAATAAAGGTAAAACAAGAACCAGTTGATGAGTTCGTTGACGCCAATCTGCCAAACCTAACTCCGATCGTGAGACCGATGGAGGAGGTCATTATTAAACAGGAATTCATTGAACAATGTGCAAAAAGGAAGGCCCACATCCAGGACTGGTATCGGTCACTGTTTAGGGAAAACATGTAATTAAAAATGGAAATTATCAAGTTGAGGAGACAAGTATTACACTTGAGGAGATGGGTGAGAAGAAAAAGGAGGAACGCCGATGAAGCAACCGCGACTCCCAGAGATGAAACAGATTCAGCAGCAGTACAGACTAAAGATAGGCCGATGACCTCGAAAGCCACACAGACTGAGTCATTTCTTCATTTGTTTGAGTCTCGGGAGTTTCTGCTCACCGCAGAGATTCGGAAAAGGAAAACCATTGTGTCTCGTCTTCAGTAGGGATCTATCTCTTTCAAGGATCACTGAGAAGAAGTGAAAGGAATTTGGGAACAAGCAGCAAGATTGGTGGCTGATCATGTCACCAAGATAGAGAAAGCTAAGCCGAAACAAGAAAAACAAAAGAAAAGGATTGAAGAATTACAAGGGCAAGTGCAGTTGTTGAAGGCTGAAAAGGATGAAATGTTTGCTCTAGCGCAGCAGGTAATGGTGTGATGACCTCCCACTAATAGCTATGCTTTGTTTCTTCACGAATAATATATGTTTTTATGTCTGGAAAGTACCCAGCAGGAAATTAGCCACGACATAGAAGATCCTATGCAGTTCATGAGGATCCTAAGAGCTCATAATCTATTGAACCAACACTTGATGTGCGAACTCTACATGCACAACTGCATCATGGAGAATGATCAATCGTTCATTCTAGTGCCACATGTGGGAGACGTTCAGCTGAGAGCATTTACTTCCTTCATGATTAATCAAGTTAAATGGAAGAAAGCCTTTGACATGTTCGAAGAGAATGAAGAAAATCAGCCACTTGTGATCAGAATGGAACATTGTCAGTCAGTGGATATTTATAGTCAGCATCACACATTTCTACAGCTGGAAGGACGAAAGGACTAGATGTTGACAATACATAAATAATGTGTTGACATGTGTACAAGGCAGATTCTTACTTATCAAGAGGAATCTCGGGACGTCTGTCAGAGACGATGGATGTTGTCATCATCAATAGTGAGGGTACGTGAACCTTTTGGGGCCCCTAATTTTTCTCGGGCTTTGGAGCGAATTCCACGATATATCGCATGCATCCAACATTGTGGGACCCAGTGGATAGGTTTGAGATTTCAGTTTCCCATTATTTGGTTACCTTCTAAGCAGTACACACCAGCCTATGTGATAGCAGAAGACTAGTGGAAGGACATCATTTGTACCAATGGTTTCAAACTTCCCAGGACAAAAATGGTCGTGAAATACAACCTTGCACAGCTTCATGCCAACCATAGTGGTTCCAACCTAGACATGTGCAGAAAACGAGCTACATGAGGACATGCAGAAAATCTAGTTGGGGGAAGATGTTGGTTACTAAATTTGCCTATTTTTTACCTGCCTTTTTACCTCTTTCCTTCACCTATTTCATGTCCTTGCAAGGTTAATTTGTATCTCAAGCAACAAAGGTATATCTATTTTGTCATGTCTTTGTGAATTATTAATTGATGAAGCGTAGTCCTAGGGGAACATTGCTTATGTGACTTGCTAACCCAGGTTTCTTTGCATATTTGAAAGGATGATGATCAACAGACTACAATTTAGCATATGGTTACCGATGAGCTAGTAGCACTAATCTCAGGATGTTGGTTGTAACGATGATTCCACCAAAGAGAGTCTGTTGGACCAATGTATTTGTTATCTTCGTATTTTGTTTATGTCTCAATGATCGTTGTGTATTTGTAGGCAAACAACTGTCGTAATCCCTGGAAATTGTTGATACTATCTTTGTAATATTGAAATGTATAAGTAAGGTTACAGGGCTAGAAAAGTAACCACCGCTAGAGAGAGACACGAGAGTTCTGAGAATGTAACAGTAGACTTCTGTATTTTCATTTGATTAATGCAATCCTGATCTTCTGAGTATTAACTAGTCTTCAATCTTTTGCCACAACCCTGATCAGGGAGTTGGGCCCACTCTCTTGACCAGGTGTTATTGGATTAGTGGTGTGTGTAGATTTATTTATGTTATGCTTATTTCCTTATCGTTGTAATGGTTCATTAAGTTTGTGTTGTTGTGAATCCTAATTTGTTGTTACTCTGATTGTTGTTATTGTTATTGCTTGTTGTTACACATTGTTATATTATTGATTGAATGTTCAATGTTGGGTAGGGAAACTGTGGTCTGCATAGACCTTGCATGGTAGCCTTGAAATAACCAGATGAGCCCCAAGTTGAAAATTAATGTGGGAAAAGGGTGAATTCTATAATTCATATCTGAACACCAACATAAAGATTCAATCACCTTTACAGCAAAATTTTTTCCCAAAATAATACAATCATCTAGTAGCCTCGATTCTTTCATCTTTGGACAAATTTTGAACCTCAATGGATGTAAATGTACCATACCTATGTTATATGCAAATTCAAGGGTTCATTTTTATGCTTTAACTAAAAAATAAGACCTGTGCACTGCATCTACACCAAAAATGCTTCCCAAAAATCATTTATGAAGCATGCTAATAGAAACATCTAAAGTAGTGTCAATAGATGTAATATCCACATGATCCTCTTCGAAATTTTGATTCAACTTATTTAATTCAACGAGCATGTCTGCAAGTAGATGGATGCAAAATTGTGCTTGAAATATTGTTGCAAACTCACACATTTTAACAAGTCTTTCGATGACCTTTCCTCTAGAGTCACCTAATTTGATGAATTTGTAAGACCGCTAACTTAGTGATTTGAAATGTATACATTAGTTCTCTCAATTTTCCATGTCTTTTAGTCTATTTCCAAAGCCATGAAAAAACTTTGTTTCCAAATTTGTTAATATATTTCAACTCTGGAAAATGGGATGAAGCCTCATTGGTTGTTAATGTGTCCCTATGAGCTATGCAATGGATAACTAATAAATGAGGAGCATACAAAGCTTAGAAGATAAACCTTCATGAATACCCCTCATGGACGATGCACCATCTAAACCAAAACTAGCAAACTTCATCAAATATAAATCCATTTATGCTAAAAGAGTTCTCACTAGATCATACATACATTGAGTTATTCCATCGTTTATTTGAAGCAAACATATCAACTTTATTAAACATTGACCTCTTCCTCCATTTGTAAAATATGTAATATAAACAATTAATTGATGTTCCATAATTTGATCAGTGCTTTCATCAACTAAAATTGAGTAAAATGGGCTATGTAAAATCTCCTCTTTTAGTTTGTTCCAATACACCTCTTTAGCAACTCGAAGAAACTCTTTTCTTGGTGTGGTATTTGTGTATGTAGAATATTCATCTGTTAGAAGCATGTATGATGCGCATTTATACCTATTCAAGTCACATATTGACTTATACATTTATAAAGATAAATCATGTATAGCAACAAAATACATGTTTTCAATCACTGATATAATTCTCTCATTCTCAACATCTATCATTAGTTCTACATGTTTAGTGATTGGAATATTGCTTCGTTTGTTTTTTCCCTCCAAAAGTTGTAAAAAACAATTATGAGCTTTTGATTTTGCATGGCCACTTAGACCATTAACTTGAAGAGTGGTAGTTCCCTCTTTTGCAAATGGAGTCTCACTTTTAAATTCAACACATCAAGAACATTTTATCCTTTCATCACCATTACAATATTTTACAACATAAGCCCATGGGAATCGTGTACTTAATTTAAATTTGAATATTATTTTGTGTTTCTTTGATGTGTTTTCTCTTTCAACAAGCTCTAGAGTGTTTGATTCATCATATTCATGTAGATGAACATCAACTTCATTTTGAATATTACATGGTTGATTAGAATGTTGTGCAAGGCCAAATGATTCAACAATTGACAATTGTCTTTTATCCTTCTTAGGACGACCAATAGGAGACATTTTTCAAGATTTACACCTATTAAATAAATAAAAACAATAGAATAAGTAAATACATAAATTAAAAATCCCTTAGCAAGATTGAGATAGACAAAATTCAACCTTAGCAAGATGCCATAGGATTTGACTATAGATTTCTTGATAGGTTATTCATTGCTTTGTTGAATTATGTTTTGTAACATTCAAGGAAACATGTAGCTTTATGATAAAGAACAAACACTTCATGAAAAATGTTACTTGGATAAGAAATCCGTATGGATTTAAGCAACGAAGAAAAACAAGCAAGAGCTTTATGAGAGCGGTATAGTTGTGGACTCCAATACCCTGTGTATAATATAGACATTCTTTTCATAGTTGGTAGATTCATATAATTATGACAATAAAAAATTCCCCTGTTAACAATGTAGAAAAAAACTCCAACACCCATGCCTAGGATAGAAGGATGGCAAGCAGTTGCATTCATAGTATCTAGCCACACTGTTGATTTCCTGGGGTGTGGATTCTATGGTTCCCATGATACATTGTGTGACCAGGAAGGTTGGCATTACTTCAAGGAGTGTTGCATTAAAGAATCCATAGAATGAAAAACCAAATGCTAATGAAGATATGAGGAGGATAATGAAGAATACCTTATAGTCTAGCGTTGAACGATAACTTTCCTTCAGTGGATGATGGGTTGCAATTCAAATGAAAAAGGAAACAATGGATGCAGGGAAAGAGCATTCACTGATAATCGGGGAGGAGTGAGAGCACACACAATGGGTATTCAATGTGCTACACCGCCCTGTGCTAGGTGTGATAGTACCATGATTGTTGCACGTTACATCATGTTGGCGTAAGTTGGGGGCCTCAAAGAAATGTCCCCAAATCATGATATAACTATTAAATCATATGAGGTCATCTAGACTTTGACTAGTCCCATTTACGAAAGTGTCATTGGCTAACATAATTTATGTGCTAGTCCCAACTCGAAATTCTCATAAATTAAAAAATAATAAATAATAAATAAATAAAATAAAATATTGACAAATTATTAAAAATATTTCCCTTCTTTTAAAATATAAAAATTTAATCTAACTTTATAATTGACCACTAATTTTTATATTTTAAATTATTTTAAATTTTTACGGAGTAAATTTTTTAGCCCTTCTAGGAAGGGCAAGGAGCCCGAGGGATTCCTCGGAAAAGCTCAATTTTGATGGCTGATACGGACCATAAAGTTGAAATTAACAAAATAATATGATTAGCCATTAGAGGCTCACATGGCGTGAAATATACCTGTCCACTAAAACCGAACATCTCATTTAGAATTTCAACAGAAAACCAATAATACCTCGTAAACTACCATCTTGTTTAGTTTACAATGGTGTAAATTACAATAGATATTGGGGAATATGAGATTTTAATATTGTTATATATATATATATATAATTTTAATTACAAGGTAAATTTTTTCGAAAGGATTTAGCACAAGTTTTGTGGCCTAGTTACTTTGGTTCAACCCAAAATGTTGACGAAGAGGATTAAAAAATTTTAAAATTGTAATTTTTTAAAGTGTAAATTTTTTGACGAAGAGGATTCAAAAATTTTAAATGTAATTTTTTGAAGTGTAAATTTAAAAGAATGCTCCATTCAACACATTTACAGACATCTAGTCAGATATTCATTTAGAAACAGTTACTTGGTCTATGAAGGTAATATTGGATGAGAAATCCTTTATCATTCAGGATTTCTCATTCCTTGGCGCTTAGTCAATTTTGGTCATCTCCAGATCTGCTTTTATTCCTCTTTTTGTATCTCCCTTCTTGTTTCTATCATCGTACTTGTATGGTATATAAAGGTTTCAACTATCTTTGGTATCATGGGTTCATATCTGAATCCGCATACGGATCATAAAAACTTGCATATGTTTTATGTGATGTGATTTGTGCTCAGATCATTTTATTCCCTCATGGAGGGTCACATCCTCTAGTTTGTTGTTACAGGTTAATATTTGTACTATCTGAAACGGTTATATAATCTCAATATAATACAATTATGCTTTTCCTCTCTGCAAAAAAAAATAATAATAAAATAAAAATACAAATAAATAAATATGTATTTTAAAAGATTGATTTTTTTAATATTTAGTAAATTTAAAATATATAAATTTTATATCTCATATATAAAATATTTTTACTTTTAATTTTATTAAAATTTTAATAATACATATAATTACTTATATATACCTTTCGCATTTTCTTTTACATATTTTGTAATTTTTTAATATTATATTCATAACTTTGATTTTATAAAAGTAAAGAGAAAAAAGTTTGTTAAAAGTATTAAGTTTTTATATTTTATTTATTAATTTTAAATATAGAGTTCTAAAATATAATAATTACAAATATGAAACATTATAAAATAGATCTTATCTGTAACTATTATTTAAATTTTTATGTATTATATATTTCTAATTATTTTTATTTATAGCTATATGATTCATTGTGTCGAGGTTCTCTACAGTGTAATATGAGATAAATGTAAGAAGATAAAATAATTGTGAAAGTAAAGAATTTTTAATTTACTTTCTGGTATGAAGAAAATATATAATTTCTTCTACCTGATGTGAAGTTGAAAGATATCATGTAAAAATAATATTATTGATATCATATGACGTGAAATTTTTTATATTTTTAATTGACATATTTTCTACTTCTTAATATAAGGGAGTATGTATTAACATTTTAATATGGAGAATGAATCATAAATAAAGTATTTTAATGTCAACTATTTATATATTATATAATACTAATAAAAATAAAAATAAAAATCTTAGAGTTAAAACATTTTATTAGAGTTTTTTCAAAGCCAACATATAACTATCTTAACTCTAGATCTATCAAGAGCTTAGATGAATCAAATCTCTCCCAATCTTTCCTCAAGTTGTATACTAATAAAAGAAAAAGAAAAAGTAATAATAATAATAATTTACATTTTGGGAGCTTTGATCCCTTTCAACAATTTGGAGTTAAGATGGATCTATGCTAGTCAATTAAATTCCTTAAATTTTTAGATCTAGAATTAAGATGGATCTATACTAATTAATTAAATTCACTATATTTTTATATATTTATTATGTTTATTAGTTATATACGTTGAAATATATATATATATATATATATATATATAATTTTATTAATAATAACAAAATTATATAAATTTATTATTTTTGTTATTTTTCACATTTTACTTTTTAATTGATTTTATCTTAGATTTATTCTTATTATTTCTTCATTTACTAATATTACATCATTTTTTTCATTCCTAATAAATTGTAAAGTACTTCTAAACTTAGTAATAAGAGAGAAATTTAAAATTATAAAAATAAATAATTAGAAATTATTAATTTACTTAAATGAAAAATAATAAGTCTATTCGGATAGATGGTGATCCCTTGCTTTTAAGGCATTCTTTGATGTGAAGATCAGGGGTTCTCAAGGCACTCCTTGATGTGAAGATGAGGGGTTCTCAAGGCACTAGTTGTTGTGAAGTCATAAGTTCAATTCCTTGCCTCGATAGAGGTGATATCTTAGACATGATGAAAATATAATCCCACCATACTTGAAAAAAATAAAAAGAAAATAAAATATTAATTATAAAAAATACATTACTTTTTAAATTATTTCCAATAATGAAATATATATATTATGATAATTTAAATTATTTCAAATAATGAAATATATATAGTTATGGTAATTATGAGGTTTCTTATCCTAAAATCTTTAAGCAACTCAATAGATATTAATATAGGAAACCCAAACGAAACATCAAAAAATAAAATACTAAGAGATTAAAGAAAGAGACCTCCGGCTGCAACATCACTAAGTGTAGTAGAGCCCTAGCCTTAACCCATCCGATATAGTTGTGAATTGGATTTATAATCCTCTTTTATTGTGCCGCATGCCTTCGAATACGGACCGGCGCTCACGTTTAATAAGGCGGCTCCTTGCGATTCGTGAAAAACGCCTTTTTCAGACTTCACATCTAATTCCCGACAGTCGCACATGTGACAGACTGTCAGACACAACCCAGCGGCGGCAGAACCTGATTAATCTTTTGTTATTCGATCCATTGACGGCGGCCATTAAATCGTCATGATTAATCCCTGCAAATTCTTCTTTAAATACGTGTCCAACTCTCCCTTTTTCTGCTGCATATCCATTCTGTAAATTGGGAGAAATTGTATTGCAATTTCCCTAGATGATTTTCACTTGGAATTAGAAATTTAGCAGAGATGAAGGCAGCGGTTCATATTACCAATATTTGGCTGCTCTGTGTTTTCTTGATTTTACAGCAAAACAATTGTGCAGCTGTACGCTCTTCTCTAGCGTTTCATACCAAAGGTTGTTTACTACCCCTCTTTGACATATTTGAATTCAGGCTCCCCAGTTGGGGGTATTTTGTCATATTATCAGCTATGCCTCAATCTTACAGTTGCTCCTGGCAGGTTTCTTTGTGCAGGCCCATGCTCATCTGGGTTCACAGAATTACGAGGCCGACAGAGATCAAGTATTTTCACTTGTTCCCATGTCCAGGGTTTTGTATTTTGGAGTCGATTTTAATTTTATTTAACTAGTTTTAAAATCAGATTTTGAGAATATTTTAGAATTTATTAGGTCAATTAATTGATTTTCAGTTACTTATAACATTTAGAGATATTTTCAGAATCTAGAACCCAAACAATCTAAATCTAAACAGTAAGCAATTGATCTTGATTTCGTTGCAATCCATTATATTTATTATGATCCATTAGATTCCAAAATATTCTTGAAATCTAATTTGAACTGAGTGCTTTAGAATCCAAACAATCTATATCTAAACAGCAGCAAGTAATTGATCTTAATCTCGTTGCAATCCATTATATTCATTATAATCTATTATATTTCAGAATATTCTTAAAATCTAATTTGAACTGAGTGCTCACCAGAGCAAAACTATTGATATTCTTGAAATCTAATTTAAACTGAATGCTCTAGAATCCAAACAATCTATATCTAAACAATCTACTTGATCTTAATCTCGTTGCAATCCATTATATTCATTATGATCTATTATATTCCAGAATATTCTTAAAATCTAATTTGAACTGAGTGCTCGCCAGAGCGAAACTATTGATCATTTACAACTAATGTTGCTGGGCGTTTCTTGACAGGACGAAGGAAAACAGGTTACAAAAGCCAACGAAAAGTTTCACGGCCGGAAATTGATGGAAATAGAGGCAAGAGAATTGATTTATCACGTTGATTATGAAGATCCAACAACCCACCCAGTTACTCCATCTGATGGCTCATCAACACCTTAATGGCCATCATTTTTCATCAACACCTTAATGGCCATCATTTTTCTGAACAATTTAGTGTCACATTAACATTCTGAGCGATATATTTCTATGTACCAGAATCGTCACCTCTTTATTTCCAATTAGAAGAAGGTTATGACACGTGATGTTTATGGTGTTCTTGGTTTTCTCTCCTTACCTTTGTAAATTCATTTCTTTGTCACCACAATGAAAATTTCTGACTATTTAAATCCAACGAAATTGCAAATTGATGGCGTGAAACATATATTATATAAATAGTGGTACTTGTATTAAAATATTTGTGTATGATTATGATATTTATTTATTGTATTCTCACAGAGCAAATGATATTGTTTTTTTATTTTGGTCAAACATATTTTGGATTCTGAAATTTTTTTTGAAAAGTAGTTTTTAAAATGGAAATTGTGTTTTTTTAATGGGTTGATAATTATTTTTATGTATTTTTAAATTGAATTATGAGATACAAAAATTATATTACAAAATAAAAAATTATTGACCAGGTGTAATACTTTTGTACAATAAATTATTAGATAGTTGTCCATTATTTTTTTATGTAAAAATGTCATGTAGTTAGCTATCCACCATAATTTAAGTATAATTTAAGTAAATATTTGCATAAAAAATAATGAGCAGCTATACAATGTGTTATGCAAAGAAATTTCTAATTACACTTTATTTTCACCATATACCTATTAGTTACAAAAAAATCAAAATATATTAAAACTCTTTCAAAATAAAATATTAATAATTATATTTTTTTATTTTATATTTTTTTTTCAGCATGAAAAAAGCGATATAGTTATACTATGTTTTATCCAACAACGAAATATACAGAATCTGTTCCAAAATGGAGAAGAGATGTTGTCAGATCTCCAGAAAGAAAAGGATATTTGTTACTTATGAGGAAAATATAGCACTATGGACGAAACTTCATAAATATACAGAATCTGTTCCAAAATGGAGAAGAGATGTTGTCAGATCTCCAGAAAGAAAAGGATATTTGTTACTTATGAGGAAAATATAGCACTATGGACGAAACTTCATATAGAAGTCCAAAAATACATTTATTAATAAAATCTATTTATTAATTTAATTTAAAAAATTTAATTTTTTTTAAATTTTTTGCAATAAACAAGTTTGAATCATGTTTTGATAATAGAAATGAGTTAACACTATAAAAACCTTTTAAAATATCTTAGATTTTGAAATTTAATAGCTGCAGCAATTTAGATTTACAAAAATCCATATCAAATTTTATCAAAATCTTACCCAAATTTTTATAATTTTCAAAAAAAAAAAACAAAAACCGCTACTACCGCTGTTATGGTTTATTGTTCTACGTCTCCAGTTGCATTTTAGTTTTTCCATGTACTTTGTGTCCCTTCTAGGATGGTTGATTTTGCGTTTGCTTCGAGTTTAGTTTTGTGTGATTTGTCGTCCGAGTCTTTCCAAGCATGGGTTTTAGAGCGTAGATAAAAGTAGTGATATATGTAATCTCTTTTCAACGATTGCACTGATTTTAATGTGTGTTTTTTATTATGGGGGGTGTTAGTATGTGTGTATGTCATATGCATATGGGGTAAGAATGTGTTGGTCAAGTGTTTGAGTTTTGTCAATATTTTAGGACATTCCGTAAGTGTGTATGTTGGTCATTTATATGGGTGTGGGGTTAGGTGTGAGTGTCTTAGTTAACTGCGTGTGTATTTTTTATTAAAAAATAGACAACTGTGTGAGTGTGTTAGTTAACTGTGTGCGCATTGATGCATTCATATTTAAATGATGTATTTATATATTTAAGTTTACTTATGTGTGGAGCTCTCATATATATATATACACAAGTGATGTATATATTTAAATAAAAGTGATATCTAACACATAAGTGATGGACACAACACATCAAAGATATAATTGTATATATTGTGTGTATGAGTGTGTTACAACACATCAAAAGATATAATTGTATATATTGTGTATATGAGTGTGTTGCTTATCACACATGGACATATATAAGTGATGCACATATTTAAATAAAAGAGATACCCAACATATAAGTGATGCAATCATAGAGACAACACATAAAAGACATAACTGCACATATTGTGCATATGCATATGGGTGTGTTCCTTATCTTTGTCATAAATGTGCACATTTATGTCTCTTCATTTGGTGAGTGCATCATGTATTTGAGTGTAATGGTTATATGGGTGTGTGGGTATTCGACAGGGGCATAAATCAATTGTGTTGTTTATGTTAGTGTATATTTATGTGTGTTGCTTATGTTAGCGTGAGTCTCTATGTGTTGCTTATATGAGTGTGTGGGTATTAGATAGGTCTTTATGTTAGCGTTAGCGTATATTTGTGTGTTTGTGTGTATGTTGCTTATATGTATGAGTGATTAGCTTATCTACATTTATTATGTACATGTAAGTGTTACTTATGTGTAAGTCTTCATTTATATATTTAAGTGCAATGGTTATGTATGTTAATTATTTAAGTGGATTAGTTACATGGATTAGTTTTGAAATATATATATATATATAGTAACATGATAAATAGCATTAATGTCATAATTGTCTTATAAAAATCAAGAGCTTTCCAATGGTGCATCATATGCCTCCAAAATAGAGTTCATATGTAAGAGTTATGATCTTGAAAAATTAATAAATGATTAGGAATTACATCATGACAAAAGTTATAATTACCCTACCATTTACCAAGTGCAATAGTAGGAAAAATTGGTAAGTCACTAGGCTAGTAATTAATAGAGTTTCAACTCTATAGTGAGTTCATTACATTACTAATGTTCATGAAATGGGATGCATAATGTTAGAGTTGGGATGCACAAACATGAAATGGGATGCATGAATTTATTTTAGTGTTTCTTTTTGCATTATTTTTTGTGCTACTTTTTGGAATCTAATTTTTTTATCATATTTGCATCTTCTATTTGCATCTTATTTTGTTCTTTCTATAGTCACAAAGTTGAAAATTACTTAAGGAAACAAATGTGATGCTAAAAGGATGCAATTATATGCACAAAATATGTATGATAGATGCCAAAAAAAAAGATGATGCATAGATACACAAAATTAAACCATCTTTAGCATCTGATTTTTTGTCCCTAAAAGTTGCAAAAAATGAAAATAGCATTCACATGGTAGGGATACAAAGGATGCTACAAGCATGTATTGTAAAAGTGGAATAATGTTGCAAGAAGTTACCATGTGTGATAGCTTTCTATGTATTATTTAATATCAATAGCCAAGTCTACACATTAGTATTTTGATAGTAGCAATTTTTATTCCCTCAATAACTAAGACACTTTGGTTTTTCAATGCTTATTCTTTTAGAACCTTTAAGAAAACCATTTGACATGCAATAAGGTCTTCATAGACACATGACCCATACAGTTACATGCAAATGAAGAGAAGATGGTCAATGATTAGGTAATAACTAATAGAGGATGAACGTAGTGTGGTAAGTTATTAGGGTAAGTTATTAGAATACATGAAAGGGAATGCATAAAATTAGAGATAGAATGCAAAAATAAGAAATGGGGTGACTAAACTATATTAGCATATTTTTTGGTCATTCTTTTTTATGATTTAATGATTTTAATTTGTTTGCATACCATTTACCTCTTAGTTTGTTCCTTTTATCATCACAATTTCAATACCAAAAGGATGTTAGAAGGAAGTAAATGTGATGCTACAAAGACATTATTAGATACATAATGGACATGTGATAGATGCCACAAAATTCATAAAAGTAAACAATCAAAAAATTTGAAAAAAAGGCATCACCAACAACATCTAATTTTACATCCTTTAAACTTAAAATATACACAAAATATGAATACAAGGGACACTATAAGCTTGTATATTAAAAGGATGCTACAAGATTGTATTGTAAAAGAGAGAAAAGGCTACAATAAGTTGTCGTGCTTAGTTTCTATACATTGTTTAATAGCAGTGGTCAAATCTACATATTAGTACTCTAATTATGGCAGTTTTATTTTGTTCAACAACAAAGAGAAGCTTGTCTTTCAGTGCTTATGACCAATGAAGCTTCTAGTAGAACCAAGGGGCATGAAACAAGACCTTTGATAACAATAATCATATAGTTGCATGGAAATTAAGGGATGTAGAAAATCCTTGAAATTTTGCAACTGCTCTAATGAACAAACTGAAAACTAGTTTCTTTTCATCAAGATACAGAATTTCTCTACTTATTTGCTGCAAAATAGGAACAAAAAGAAACATAGACACACAATAGAACAACATCATTTTTCTAGAGAACCCAACTGGGAAAGCCCTCTGCTTGTCAGAATTTTATTGATAGAAATTTGAGCAATAGATCTCTTACAATTTAATTGTTTTAATCAGAAAACAATATTGTTCTCCCTCTGCTTTTCCTAATCTTAAAACACCTTGTAAGAACCCTAACTTGCTTCTCTGTTTACTTGTGCACTTCTAAAGCCCTTATTTCCTAGTGCATTCCTCCTAAATCCTTGCGCATAGGGATCTCCTATTATTTAGGAATCAATTCCTAAATCCTAGTGTAAATCCCAAGGAAAATTCTTCTACCAATCTGTGCACAAGCCTATCCTTGCATACTCTTCCTCTCACAAATTCTTTCACACAAACTTGTGCTCATGAAATGATGTTACACAATGTGCCTTCGTCCTCCTTATAAGCAATTCGAACTGGCTAAATCTAACAAGTTTCATTTTTGGAAGTTGAACTTATGATTGATGTGTTAACTAAGTCTAATTAACTCGTGTAACTTATATAGTCTCAATTTAGAACTTAAGACTCTTCACTTATCTTTTTCCCAATTTTTACTCGCACTAGGAGACAACAAATTGAGCCTCCCAGTCCAACGTATAAGTCAAGTTGCTTCATGAACTCATCCTAATTTATAGGGACTCGTGCATGCTAACTAAGAACAACTAGTGTTATTTCTTGACTAAGGCACAAGTCAAGAAGACCTTCACTTGCTACTTTTCAACACTCCCTCTCAGAGAGGAAATCATTTTGTATAATTCCCAACTTATCTATGAAATGAACAAAACTTCTTCTTGTCAATGCCTTGGCCAAGATATCTATTGTCTGCTCCTCTGTCAGAATGTACAGTAGCTTCACTATCCCTTTTATGCACAAAATCTCTAAGATGATGATACCTGATCTCGATATGCTTTGAGCAATCATGAAACACTGGGTTCTCAAAGAGCTTGATGCAACTCTAATTATCATATAAGTGTATCATAGTATGCTCCATCCTCTCTTTGAAAAGTGCAACAAGCAACTTCCTATCCAGATGACCCTGCATGATACCAAATTGGTAGCCATGTACTCAACCTCTACTGAACTGAGTGCAATTGATCTATGCTTCATGTTGTACTAGGAAACAATTATTAACCCAATGTTGAAGATGACACTTGAAGTACTCTTCATGTTTGTGGAGCTCCCTACCCAATCTACACTTGTGAAGCCTTCAAGATTCAAATCATTAACCTACTTCTACCATAATTCATAATCCATTGTGCCTCTGAGATACCTCAAAACATGATTCACCACAACCTAGTGAACTTTGGTTGGTTCCATCATGAACTGGCTCAATTGGTTAATTGCAAAACAAATATTAGGTCATGCGTTGACCAAACACATCAATGACGTAATGAGTTGCCTATATACTGTAGCATACACTCGCTTTTCTCTACTAACATCCACCTTCCTCCAGTTTGTGACCAAAGGCGTGGCCATGGGCCTACAATCGTACATATGAAATCTCCGGAGCATCTTTGTAGTGTAATTCCCTTGTCCCACGGATATCTCGCTATAACCCTTCCAAACCTCCAAGCCAAGGAAATAGTGCATAAGCACCATACCCTTCATCTCAAACACCCTTGCAAGGTCCTTCTTGCAATCCTAAATCAAGTTGTTTGCTCCCGTCAATATAAGGTCATCAACAAAGAGCACTAGAATGAGTGGAAGCCCTCCAACCATGATGTATTACCGGTTGGCATCAACCTCACTCTTAGTGAAGCCCAATCCTCGAAATTAGTTGTTAATACGAGTGTCCCATGCTTTCGAAGCCTGCTTGAGCCCATAAAGATCTCTCTTCATCTTGCACACATGTGTGTGTCTACAAATCTGCTCAAACCACATTGGTTGCTCCATATAAATATCCTCAACCACTATGTTGAGTAATGTTGTCTTCAGATCCATCTAGTGGATCTTCCAACCCATCTTTGTTGTAAGTGCCATAATAGTCTTAATGGATAAATATCATGTTACTAGGGAAAAAGTCTCATCATAGTCTATGGCCTTAATCTGTGAGAAGCCCTTGGCCATAAACCGGGCCTCGTACTTCCCACATTCCCATCTACTCCATGCTTCATCCACCGTGGCATCCTACCAAACCTACTAAGAAGTTTCCTCCTTGTAAGAAGAAGGATTAGTGTCGACCAACTCTATCATCAGTGCCATATAACTTACGTACCTCTGTGGTTGCTTGCTTTGCCTGAACATGGTGGTAGGAGCTTCAACATGCTCCTAGGCCTCTTGAATCAACCTGTCAGCCAACTTGGATCTCTTCCTCCCTGTGCCAGGAGTCTCCATTTGAGTATTTGCTTTCTCTCATCCTGATCTCTTCTCCTCATCATCGGGCTTTAGCATCCAGTTATGTGGCCCTCTTACCACCTATCTAAGACTTATTATGTGATTCTACCTAAGGGTCCTCCTTAGGAGAAAGTAGTACCTCCATTGGGGGTAACGATATTTTATCTCACTCTAGGGACTCCCTTAGAGCTCTATCCTCCTCGAACCTCACATCTCGCCTAAGAACTATCTTCTCCAGTCCTAGTAGATACACCCTGTATTCCTGAGTTGTCTCACTGTATCCCATGAAAATACCTTTTTCTATTGTGGGCTCGAGGCTTTTCCTTTTATCTTCATACATATAGAAATAAAATTTTGTGCCAAAGCGCTGAAAGTGTGAAACATCATGCTTCTTTCTTGTGAAAGCCTCCTTTGGTATAACTTGTCCAAGAACCTTGTGTGGAATCCTTTTATGTAGAAATATTGCAGTGTTGCATGCCTCTTCCCTCAAGAACATAGGTTGTCCCTGATCATGCAACATGGCTCTAGTTTCTCCAAAAATGTTGTGGTTTTTCCTCTCAACCATCCCATTTTGTTGAGGGTTATGGGGTGCAATTATCTCCCTCCTAGTGCCCTATTTCGCACACAACTCTTTGAAGGCATTGGAGACATATTCTCCCCCATTGTCACTTTTCACTGCCTTGATCTTCTTCCTTGTTTGGTTTTCTACCAAAGCCTTAAACTCCAAGAATATGGTTAAAACCTCATATTTATTCTTCATAAAGAATATCCAAGTTTTACAATAATAACCATCAATGAAAGTAATGTAATACATGTGTCTCATAAGAGAAGGAGAAGAGAATGGTTCACATACATCTGAATGTACCAGCTCCAAAATACCTTTGGCTTTATTGTCTCGGCCCTAAAAAGAGGTCTTGGCATACTTTACAAGTGTGCATCCCTTGCACACTCCATTCTTGTCAAAGTTGCATGCTAGTAATCTTGTCGATATCTACTGAAGAATCTTCAATGCCCCATGATGCAAGTGTCCCATGCGCATGTGCCAAAGTTCTCCAATATCTCTACTCTCTCCACCACTTTCCTTGCTTCTCAAGGCTACGTAATTCTCTACCCACAACTTGTAAAGGTTCCTCATCCTCACACCTATCTGGTTCATTGATCGAGAAGGTAGATGCTTGAGGTATGCCCTACCTCTACTAAAGATGACATCATATCACTTATCCTCAAGGGTTGCTACTGAAACCAAATTCTTCTTTAGCCCTGGAACATAGAGAACATCATTGAGATGGAGAAAGCTCCTAGACTCCCTCTCAAAGCTAACAGTACCAACTCCCTTGGTTGCATACTTGCCATTATCTCCTAACTCAATATGAACGTCCAAGTCCTTCTCCTCCAACTGGCTGAAATACTCCCTATTCCTGGTCATATGGAAGGATGCATCAAAATTAATATAACACGTGTTGTTACTTATTGAGCTTGTCATGCAAGGTATCAATGAGAATTCTTTCTCAAACAGAGAAGCAAGCTCATCTACCTCAGTTGACGTACCAACATGATCCTTATCAGGTCTCTTCTTTCACTTTGGACACTTAGTAGCATAGTGCCCAAACTCATGGCAATGGAAGCACTTAACCTTTATTAGATCCTTCTTCTTCTTATCACCCTTCTGACTAGACACGCCCTTCCCTTTGCCTTTCTTGCCCTTTCCTTTGCCTACAAGAGAAAATTTCTCCTTGTCATCTGTCTTTATTGATCTCCCTTCTTCGGTCCCTCTCTGGATCTCTTCCTGTATGCAACCAATCCATAACCTTTCCCAATTAGGAAATTTATCTCTCCCATTGATGGCATCCTAGAAGCCATACCAATACTTGTGAAGTCCAAATAAGTAAAAACTCACAAGGTCATGATAAAAAATAGTGACACCCACACCACCTAGCGCATCTCAAACTTGAGTGAACCTCATAAGATATGTGGCAATGGGATCTCCTTGTTTCACCCAAATATTCCTTATATTCCCCTTAGGAGTAAGCTTCTTGACATCAATGGTACTCTAATATAATTGTAATATGGCTTAAAAAATCTCATATGTTGTATCCTTCTCATGAATGTGAGCAACTATTGATCTTTTACCCCTTCTAGAATAATCCTCTTTGCCTTGATATCATTGTTATTATGTTGGTCCAATTGTTGGGAATCTTGTGGTGGTGGGATAGCCTGCTTCACGAATTCTCCCACACCATTATCATGATCCTTCCTTTCCATGAGATGAAGTTCAATGCTCCCTCTAAACAATGATCAACTCTCAATCCTTAGTACGCCATTCTCCCTGTCCAAGGAACTACTCTTGACAAATCTACTCATTGTTTTTCACAACTATGAAATCTGTGTGTTGGCCTTTATGTTGTTCCTTGCTCTAATACCATGTAGAAAATCTTTGAAATTCTGCAATTGCTCTAATGAACAACCTGAAAACTAGTTTATTTTCATTAAGACAAAAAATTTCTTTGTAACTTATTTGCAACAGAATAGGAACATAAATAAACATAGTCACACAATAGCAAAAACACAATATTTTTCTAGGGAACCCGTCTAGGAAAACTCTCTGCTTGTTTGAGAATTTTATTGATAGAAATATGAGCAATAGATCTCTTACAGTACAACAGTTTCAATCAAAAAATCATCTTGTTCTCCCTCTGCTTGTCCTAAGCTTGTTCCATGATTGTTGGAGACTGTGATGATGACATCACACCTTTGGGGCAATTTTGTGACTCATTGTGATGAAACATTGCAACTTTAGAAGACAATATTTCACCTTTTGGAGCCCCTGCACTCTACTTGGAGTTAGTTGTCCACTTTGGAGAGCATTTAGGCCACATGCATGGCCTTGTGGCACACCTTTATGAGAGAGGGATTAAAATTTTGAGCATTAGTATTTATTTATGAGGTATCGTAGGGGGTCTTGAGACATGTTCACTCTAGTGTCATGGATATTTTATGTGTTTTTTCCTTATCTCTAGGGTTTAAGATATAAAGGTATTATTTTATGTTTTTAGGGATTTTAGTTAATGCAGAAATGCTAGATCTCTCATATAAATAAGAGAAATTCCCCTCACTTGTAAAGTATTGCTACTTGTGAAGATATATCACTAGTTCCCTACTTTTGTTCTTTTTTATTTGAAAAGTTATGGAAGGATGACTAGAGTGACTTCTTGTGGAGATAATATTATGGATGATCTTGCAACTATCATGAATTTTCATGGCTAAGGTTTATGGATGCAAATTATTTCTTGAGTAATTAGTCTCTCTAAATCTTGTTCGGTTTGTTTATGAATAATTATTGAGTGTAATTGTACTTTTCTTGTATGGAGAGTGCATTCTCTTAGTTTCTTCTTTGACAAATCCCTTCTAAGAAACCCTAGGAATATTTCTAGTGGAGATTCTTCCCTGAATTTCTTTGATTTCATAAGACACTAGGTGATCTTCTAAGGTTAGTACTAGACAACCCCATATATCACCCTCTATTCACTTGCTTTCTCCCAAGGGAATCCTTAGATGACCCCATATGCACCCAAAATTAAGCATTTTTTTTCTTCCAATATTCAATCATAAAATCCAAAATTTAACTTATGTTTTATTGTTCTAGGATTAAAATAGGGTTTATAATTGTTATATATGCATTTTCAACCATAGTTAAGTTAAGCATCTTGGGTAACTGCACATGTGATTGGCACAGAATTGATCTTATCATCACATTTTACATCATTTATAAATTTCACAGTCTCTTTTTGGTTAGAAATCTTGTGTCCTAAGGTCGTTATATGTGTTCTAGTCTTTCGATTTAGCTAGTTAACTAAATCGTAGTTTAGTCCCCTATTTCAACCCTAGTTACATTTGTTAATCACTTATTTAAGGGTTGATTTTATTGATGTTTCCATTACTTGATCTATTTTTGTAATACATCATCTTTTATGCAAGTTTTACAACAACCAATAACATTTTATTCTTTTGTAATGTTTAGGGAAGATCCTTCTAAATTCACCTAGTTCATCATTTATTCAAATATTGAAATTGCATTAATTAGCCACCTTGTCGTTACCTTGAATAGTATATCTTATTAGTGGTATTTTGAGTAGTTAGATAGTTGTCGTTAGAGTTGATCCCTTCTTGCCTTGGGAGCATTTGAAGCTACTAAGGAAGCCTCCCCTGCGTAGGATTTTTCCTCCGTTAAAGAGAAGGCAATTTTTATCTAGGTGATACTGGTAACACTTCCATGTTACACTAGTATTAGAACCTTATGGAGGATTTGCACTAAGGTACTAGATTTTATCATAACGTTTAAGTGTCATTACGAAGTAGAATTGAGTTATTCTCCTTGGATATCCAAAGTTGATGCTTCAACCCTTTTTCATGAGTTTACAACAAATCCTAGTATAGTGTGCTCATATGGTGACTCCACTACAATGGAACCCAAGTGTTGGAAGTTACAACCAAATACATATTCAAATACATGTTAATCTCGTCAAAGTGTATAAAAGAAGAGCTCCTCATAACTCTCCTATAGTATGTTTTTTCTTTCTAGTATTCCTCAAATAGTAATTCCAATGGCTTTACAACCATGGGTTATCAATGCTTACAAGACTCTAGACATGTATAAAATTCAAGATTACCCTCATACCATACCATATAAATTCGATAAGTGGTTACTTAAGTTCTCTAGAAATAATGTTGTTATTGTTGAAGTTCCAAATGAAAATGAGGATGTAGTCGTGGAACTTTTCTTATTATTGTTGGAAGAGAGTGCAAGAACGAATAGTGGATGGGAAGCAAGTAGAAATCCAAGAAACTAGATGATGAAATCACTATAGCATACAATCTCACTATGATGAAACACTGCAAAAAGCATAATTATCTTCAATATCACGTGCCCAGCAAAATAGAAATGAAGAAAATAAACTTCAAAGAGAAATAATTACTCCAGAAAATCAAACACAACAACTGACTACAAAGTACATTGCACCACATCTCAAAAGGAATAACATCTAGTCACTAAGAAAAGAAGAAAACAAACCTACAATTCCACTAGAAGCCATGATAGGGAAACCACAACCTAAGACCCTGAATCTTAAGGGGTTCATAGAAATTAAGAATGTAACAATACCATATTTCGGAAGTACACATAATTGTATAGACATTGTTGTTACTAAACACCTTATCCTATTCATGTACCCCATTAAGCCCCTCACATTTATAATCACTAATGAACAAAAGGTCTGAAAAGTAGGAAGATGTTATACAATCTCAATTCAAATAAAAGAAATATAACTACAAATAAGACTCTACGCTCAATCACTCGACGAGATGGATATGGCGCTAGCTTGTGGAATGGTTGACGTAATTGGAAAATTATACCACCAACCTTGGTGAACGATTCATGGAGTTTAATTGGCAAGGTCAACATTATAAATTACATGGTGTTGAAGGCCCCACTCTAAAAAAGAATCAATTACAATTAATAAAAAGGGGGCAAGAAACACAATCAAATATACAACAACATAAGCAAGGAAAAGTTATTATTGTGAAGCATAGAGCTTTTATTTATTTATTTTTAACTAGGTTGAGCCTAGGTTAAGATCAACACATCTATTGGATGGAAGAATGATCTACCCACATTGGGACGTTATCACCAATGTTGTATGAATCTCAATCGAATTTGGATGCCCCTTGAGATAGTTTAATTATCTCAAAAATGATTTTCATCCTCAACCCATCCCATAAAATTTGAACCTGAAACCTTCTGACAACTAAACTCCACTCAAACCAACTAATTTACATTTATAATTCCATTTGAAACAATTAATAAAAACACTTCAAATTATTAAATTATAAAAACAAATAAACTTTGTATCACCACCCCTAAAACAATACAAGATGCTTTAAAAAAAATAATAATAATGAAAGTTCAAAGGCATCCTCCTTTCACCTTTGACACTTTATTGGTAAAGATTATGTAAAAAAGTTTATCCTTTGTTTCATTTTTCTCCATACATATAACATAAAGGCCCACCATCCCTTATTAAAGCTTCATGTCACAACCCACTTTCACTGGTTTCTGGCCAGGCTGGCCTCCACCATTTTGGTAACGGATATAATGACTTGTCATTGTCAATTCTCATCATATAATAATGATAACAAAATCCAACGTAGAGCGAAGTCAAGGCACTAATCGATTCAAAAGTGATTTAATTTTCCCGAGGTCCTCTTCTAGCAAAAAGTAATAAGTTCCCCTTCCCCGAAGTCCAGCTGCAGGCCAGTTCTGAGTTAAGTGCAGGAATGGGCTGATTATTGTATATGTGCTTCTCTGACAATGACGGCGGACTCAGTGAGCTGCGAGTGACGGGAGTAGGAAAGGTCATCATAGAGGGAAGTCAGAGTCCTTGAGGAGACAGTCGCCAGAAAGTGTCGGCTGCGTGACTGTTTGGAGGATTGGGGACAATCGCATCAAATAGACCGAGTATTGCCGGATGACTGCCGAACCAGAGGTCGGTTGAATTCATGCTATTGTGATTCATATTGTATTAAGAAAGGTTTTTCTGTAAAAATCACATTCACATTATTGGGTTGACGTGTTTCAAACTATTGCGTCGTCGTAATGACGTTAATGATAATAAAGAGACATAAACAATCTCATGTGCGGGACATCAAGAGTGATATTATAGCCAAGGAAGGACGCATTCCGAGGTAAATGAAAAGTGGATGTCATAGCTTCTGCAAGTGGCATATTACTAAGAGACAAAACCAAGGAACCCTATGGAAGTAACCTATGGCAAGGGAGAATCTCTAGGGTAGTCGTGGGAGGCGAGCACAACGCCTGGGTCAAGGCTTTCGTGGGCGTGGTCTCGTTTCTTTGTCTCTATCTCTAGAGTCGTTTATCCTATGTATAAAATGTTTTAAGTGAAATGCATGTGTTGTATATTGTTGTTGATGGCTGGTCTTGGTTTTTCAATTGGAATAGGGTTATGTTCAATCTTTTGGAGGTCTAGGAGGGTGGGGTTTATACTCAACTCTCCTTTCTGGGGTTTGCATGCATGATGTTAAATCTCCATTTTTTGTTTTTAGGTTTTTCATAGGCACCTTGTTAGATAATGGGTGAATGCAAGTTCACAATTTTAAGACTCTTTCAATCTTGTATGCAGTCTCTGGGTTGGTCTAGTTTGGAAGGGTTTGTGGGTATTAGTCAATGTCTGCATTGAGTATCTTTCAATAAGGTCGAATGGTATCTCCAGTGCATTTGGGTTGGTTTTGTAGTATAGGTCTGCTACTATAAAATGGAGAAGTTATTTTGGGTGTGGTTTAATGTTGTTCCATACGATGTATTTTGTTCTTTAGATCCTACAAGTACTCAACTTCACTTGGTCTACGAGCCCCTTTCTCTTGAGCATCCTCCATAGAACCTTTTTGGGGTTCTCGTTGCAAGGAACAAAGGTTGGTGGTATGTTTTATTTGAAACCCTCAGGCGACTCTCCAGTAGCGGATTGTTGAAGAAAATGGTGTGACCTGTGTCGCAGCATAGTATAAATTCAAGCAATGGTCGGGGGCAAGGCCAAGGCTAAGGTCATGAGCAGTCAATACCCACCAAGGGTCAAGGCCAAGGGAATAGTCAACGCTCAGTCTCTGCAACAACTAGTTCTTTTAGGAAGAGCACCCACCCTCAAGCCCGCCAAGCCATTAGTGAATGGGAAGCCAATATTGGAGGCCAAATGGATCCCAGTGAACATGAAATTCTAGGGGATTTTGGAGATATCATTCCATACCCAAAAAATACTCGAGGTCGTCGCACCCTATTTATGCAGACTCTTTACTTATTCTGGATGATGAAGACACTTCTAGCCAAAGCTCTGATGTTGTCTCTCACAGGCAACCCAAGTCCATCAGAAGAGATTTAAGAAATTCACAAAGAATTCTAGTTAATTTAGTGTGAGATACAATAGCAGAATGCTTGCCTTGCACGCATTGAGAGGCACATTCCTGGTATGCCTTCGACTGAATTATTGGTTTCCAATGCCAAAGACCCGCACTAGTTGAGTCCTCTGATGATTAGTCCTATATAGCTACATAACATGGTTTTTTTGTTGATCAACCCTGTTTAGATGCATAGTTTGGAATTTTTGTTTATGTGGTATAGGCTCATAGTTAATGGGGGTCATAAAGACAATAAGGCAATTTCATTTTTAGATTCATTACAATGCAACTAAATGGTCAACAAACATGATTGGTTTCCCTATGGGCAGGTTGAGAGCATCTAGATATAGATGTTGATTTTGTAATACCTACCTTATTTTGAAAAAATAATAGAAAGATACTTCCCAAACTTACAAAAAAACATACAATAACATTCAGAAAACTTATTAATTACTAAAAATTCAATTAACGAATTTAAGTAAAAAAAATATAATAAAACATAAAAAAAGACCATCACTTAATTAATATATCAAATTAAAATAAAGAATAATAAAAACAAATTAATATATCAAATTAAATTAAAATAAAATAAATAAAAAACTAAAAAATTATAATATTAATTAAGAAAAATTATATATATATATATAAACCAATATATTTTAATAAATACATATAAATATATAAATAAAAAGTCTATATAAAAAAATATTAGAAGAAGCATAATAAATAAATATAGAATAAATAATAAATGAAAGGAAAAAAAACAAATTAAATAATTAAAAAAATAAAATAAAAATAATTGGAAAAAAAATTATATAAATTATATATATATATATATAAACTGATATCACAGTATTGATATTTATCTTTTTATTATAATATACACACATAATAATTTATATGTTTATTATTATAATTCTTACTAATTTAATATAAAAATAAATAAATATCATTACTCTTTTTTATATATATAATTTATTAAGAATGTTCATAATCCTTAGTTTTTAGTATTTTTTAATTATTTAATCTATTTTTATCTTTTCATTTATCCTTTTATTCTATATTTATTTATATATGGTTTTCCTATATTAAATATTTAGTAACTATTATGATTTCTTTATTCTTTGATTTATTGTTTTTTTTTTTATGGAATATTTATTTGGATAGATATGTTTTATTTATATATTTATATTTATTTATTAAAATATATTAGTTTATAAAAAAAATAAAAACAATAATAATAATAAAATTATTATATAATTTTATTTATATAATGCTTTTTAATTAATATTATAGTTTTTTTTACTAAGTAAATTTGTTTTTATTATTCTTTAAAATATTATTCTTTCATTAAATAAAGGAAAAAGATAATTTATTAATTAATAAGTTTTGAACATTACATTAATAATTATTATTTATTTTATTACCATTTTAGTTGTGAATTAATTTTCTCTTTATTTCTACATTATTTATTTTTATGTAAAAAGAAGACTCTCCATTTTAATTCTAATGATGAGTCACACTAAAACGTGTATACCCAATGATATCCACTTTGATTGCAAAAAGGTTGAAACCTCTCCTACCTAAATTAATTGCGCCTGAACAGACTGGCTTTGTGGAGGGTCGGCAAATCCTGGATGGTATACTGGTATCTCAGGAGGTGATACATTCCCTAAAGGTGAAAAAACAGAAAGGGATGCTAATGAAGTTGGATTTATCCAAGGCCTATGATCGATTGAACTGGGACTATCTCAGAGCGGTTTTGGGAGCTTTTGGTTTTGAGAGAAGGTGGATAGCATGGATAGTCAGCATGATCTCTACTCCGAATTTCTCAATTTTGGTCAATGGTATTCCTACAGACCCGTTTAATGCTAGCAGGGGAATTAGGCAAGGGGACCCAATTTCTCTGTTTTTGTTCATCTTGGCTATGGAAGGATTAAGTAGAAAAATCAAAAAGGAAGTAAGCGAAAGGAGAATCAGAGGAATAAGGTTGTGGGGGAATAATCTGATCATCACACATCAACAGTTTGTTGATGATTTGATGTTATTTGGAGAAGCGTCGCTTAAGGAGGTGAGGAATTTCAAGAGGATCTTAGAAGTCTTCATGAGCGCATCAGGTATGGAGATTAATAACGATAAATCTTGTACTTTCATATTTAATTCGCCTGAGTCTATCAAAACTCATTTAACCAGAGTTCTAGGTTTTAGAAAGGGTGAGTTACCCACTAAGTATTTGGGTATCCAACTGGATATAAACCCTAACCGGATAAAAAATTGGCAGAGTTTGTTGGAAAAAATCAGGAAAAGATTAGCTAGTTGGTCGTTCAGATTGTTGAATATCGCAAGCAGAATTGTCCTATTAAAATCGGTCTTATTATCTATCCCCATATACCACCTGTCTATTATGGCTGCTCCCAAAGGAGTTTTTGCCAAAATGAGAGAAATACTTGGAAAATTTCTATGGGGGGGTCCCAAGCAGCAGAAGAAATGGACTCTGGTTTCATGGAAGAATGTAATTAAGAGGAAAGAGGAAGGAGGCCTGGGAGTAAGAGATCCTGAAATTGTAAACAAGGTTCTAAGGGCGAAATTATGGTGGAGATGGGTTCAGGGGGGAACTGATGTGTGGAAAAGAATATGGAACCAAAAATATGGCATGCCTGATACAACTGAAGGGCGTTTAAGAGTAGAGGAAACACCAAGAGGATCACAGATCTGGGATCTAGCAAGTAGAAATAGGGATATAGTTAGAAACCTTGCCTTCTGGGAAATCCGTGAAGGAAACTCAGCAAGATTTTGGGAGGAAAGTGGGCAACAACGTGGCACTATGGATAGGATCCAAACTCTTCATGAAGTCCAAGAAAAAGCGCAAAGAGCAGGAATGAAATATGTGAGGGACTATTGGAAAAGAGGAGAATTAAACGACATATGGAGAGTTTGGAAAAGACCGGAGGAATGGGATGATAATATAAGTCAGGAGGCTGGGCAAGCGTATAACAGAGAAATAGAATCGAGGAAAATTAAGGTCAGAGAAGGTAAGGATATCCTTAGATGGGGTAGAGCGATGAAGGGCATTTTCACAGTAAAAGAAGCATACTACTGGGCAACGAAAGAGGAAAGAGAGGAGGAACCAATGGAATGGAAAAAGATTTGGGAAGGAAAATGGTGGCCAAAAGTAACATGTTTCGTATGGCTGGTGTGCAGAGGAAGGATCCTGACATGGGATAATATTCAGAAAAGAGGAATGATTGGGCCATCAAGATGTATTCTCTGTAGTAAGGAAATAGAAACTCAGGAGCATTTATTGAACAAATGTTTATATACTAAGAGCCTATGGGAAGAAATTAGGGTGCTCTTTGGTATGACAAAAAGGGATCCAGATAGCATCAGGAATACTCTGCTTCAATGGGGAAAGGGGAATTTCCAAAGCAAAGTTGTAAGGAGAATATGGAACCTGGCGGTAGGTTTTGTAATATGGGCGATTTGGAAAGAGCGAAATCGACGAATCTTTAGGGATAACAGTTGTCAAGAATCGAGAATTTGGGATGAAATCTGCAGGTCGATTAAAGAAACGGTTTTGTCAGAAGTTTGGGAGGAAGAAGATTGGAGGTTGAACCCGGAGGAACAGAGAATAGTCTCCAAATTGAATATGGAATTTCAGATGATCTATCCTAGTACAGAGCGGAAGATTAGAAATGGAATGCAGAGCCCCAATCATTTCAGGCTTCCTGGTGATCGATGGGTTAAATTAAACTTCGACGGGGCATCAAAGGGTAACCCGGGACAAGCAGGTTTGGGAGGCATTTTCAGAGATAGCAGAGGTAATACGCGATGGGTTTATGCTGAGTGGGGAGGGGAAATGACGAACAACGAAGCGGAATTGTGGGCAGTGCACCATGGACTCCGGATAGCAGTTAGAAACGGCTATATGAATCTTGAAATCGAAGGAGATTCACAAATTACGATCGATATGTTAAAGAAATTAAGGGATGGTAAGAGCTGGGAGCATGTAACGAAGAGTTGGAGGACAGCAGGGATCCTACAGGATATTGAGGGACTGCTGAGTAGGATCGAATATACAACAATAAACCATGTACTGAGAAATGGCAACCGCGCAGCTGATCTATTGGCCAATTGGGGAAGTGAAGGATCGACTAGGATCGTGGATGGCAGCTGGACATCATTACAGGATGATCCAAGTTGGAACGAGTTAAAAAATTTATTAAGTCAGGATCATAATGAAGCGACCGCACAGGGAAGGAATAATTAGACGCCTCCAGATTATGGGAAGGAGGGGGAAGGACAGGGTAATCAATGATCGATCAAAGTGTCTGCAGGATCAATATTATGAAGTTAAAGTCATGAAGGATGGCAACAATCAACCCACGGGAAGGATGAGCATCCCAAGGAGAAAAACGGGCAAGGTACCGAGGAGGAGAGGTGGAAACGTCAGTGAGACAGTGATCGTTTCCCATCATGATAGAGCATATGGAATGGGTATTAATGACGAGGACAGGCAGCAGAGAAGTTTCAAGAAGGTAAGGTGGCAGCGCAGCGATAATATAGGGCCTGCATGCAATCGAACAAAGCAAAGGGAGAAACCAGGAGAGAAGCAAAGCAGAGTGAGGAAGAGTAGTAGGAAATTGCAACAGAAGAAGGCCAGTAAGATGGCAGAGCACCAAGACAGGGGAGCAGGAAGGTGGACGAGGAGCAAGGCAGCAAATCCAGCGGAGAAAGGAAAGAGCACGGTCGAGGAAGCTTTGCAGAAGATATATCTTACTATCCAGGACGAGTCGGAGGAAGAGTTTGACATCCGGAATTATATTTTAGACGAGGAGCCCCAACGAGCAACGCATGGAAAAGAGGGTAAGGGGAAGGTGCACGAGATGGAAAAGGGAGACCGAGAAGAGGAGGATGAGGGTCAGGAAGATGACGAAGAAGCGGAGGTTGGCAGACGCGGACGGAGCAGAGGAACGCGAGGGCGCGTGAACCAGAGAGGGAGAGGGGGGATTTGAGGACGAGGCGGCCAAGGGAGTAGGAGTGTGAGATTGGAATTTGAGGAGGGAGCAGCTAGTGAGGTAAGAGGCAGAAAGAGAGGTAAGAAAGATATGAGGAAAAAATTACAGGAAGCAGAAGAAGCATATTACCATGATACAAATCCAAATATCAGAAGGATTATTGATCATTTAGAGGAAGAAGCTATGCAGGAGATTTCAGATCCTGAAATGGAGGATTGGGAGAAATTCCTCCCTGATCCGGGGCATACGAGAGGACGAATGTCCTTGTATAAACAATCATTACATGTTTATTGGGGAATGAAGCGGTTATTGGCCAAAGCAATGGAGCAGGTGGCTATGGAAATGGTTGAATTGGTCCAAGGAATTCCCACCATGAAAAGGGAATTGAAGAATATCCAGGTTACTCTACTTATGCAAGACAGAAAGATGGATGAGATTCTGCAGATGCTTCAAGCGGGTGGAATGGGAGTCAAGGTCGAGAAAGAACCAAAGATAGCTACAATGAATCAGTAGAAGATGGAGCTGCTGCAAGGAGGTTTTTTATATATATTTCTATTTTGTTTTTTGGAATCTTAGATGTTAATGACTCAGAAGAAAAACAATTTGACTATAGTAAGAATAGATGGATATTTAGCGTGGGTAGATAGACTGGTAATATACTTTTTTTGGATGGCTTTTAAAAACTTCAGATGGTCAAGAAACCCGGTTTCCCTTAGGGGCGGGTTGAGACCTGTCTATATATGTAATGTCTTTTATTTTCAGTAATGGAAAAGTAGAGTATCACCTTAGCTTACAAAAAAAAAAAACATGTATACCCAATAATCTGAATGTGATTTTTACAGACAAGAAAGAAAAAAACAACAAAAAACTTTTTTAAATACAATATGAATGAATCACAAAACAATTCAAAAATTATTATATTTATAATTAAAAAATAATCATTTTCTTAAAATTTATTAATATTTAATTTTTAAAAATAAATATTTGTAAATCCAAACAATACTAATATTTTCTCTTGATTTAATAGTAAACATTATACTGATTATAAAATTTAAAATTTAGTACAACTTTTTTCCAACAAATTATTAGTAATGATAATACTTAAAACCTAACTTACTAATAATGATAATACTCAAACCATAACTGTCTTTCACCTGCAATATCCTTTAATATTGGGTAGTTGGGTAGAATATTGAGCTCTGAAGATGAACCCTAATCTCTTTGTCATCGCCTCCCTTCCTTCAGCCACCGTCTGGCCTTTGCTCGGCCCTGCAGAAGATGGAGATGTGCGCTTCAGTCATGGAATGCCGGCTTCTTCCTTCGATGCTGAGCCACATGTTTTCCATTCCCTTCTGGGAGCTCTCCTCCCTCTAATTTGCTCCGCTCTGAACAACGGTGTAGCCAGATCTCAGCCCTCTGCTGCTGCATATCGTAACAGCCGCCCCCTTCAGTTAGCAGATGCAAAGGTTAAGGACAGAAATGCAGGATACAATCCTGCTTCTCCTCAGGCTGCGGCTCTTGGGAAGAATTACTACGCTCTGGAAGGCTGCTCATCCCCATTAGTACCTCCTCTGTCTCCCCAGAATAGTTGATACTTTGTATTTCATATTCAGAATTCTTTCAGCTTCCTGGATCTGCCTGGATGGAGCATCTGGGAGCTCTTTTGGGTGGAAAGAAATGACAAACTCAATGACCATTGGACTCTCTCCACATCTTCTCACAAGCCCCTGCGGCAAGTTCAGGAAAAGGTGGCCCTCCAAAGCACCAGCTTCCTCTCGTCTCAGATTTGCAGAGGAAAGCAGAAGTCTGATCTCTCTGCCTCGTTCCAGATCCAGATCGTGCTCCTTTCTGGCAAAACTCTACTACAATGGGTGAACTCTTCGAATCTAGTCCAGGACCTCAAGCAAATTCTGGAATTCAAGCTAGGGATTCCCTCTGCATCTCATCGACTCCTCCACGAAGGTAAAAAACTTGAGGATATTTATCCCCTTTCTTTTTACAGCATTAAGAGAAATGCCTCCATCATTCTTACCCTTCGTTTGAGAGGGGGAGCTATTGGACAGTCATCTTCAGCTGTGGCTTTTCCATACAAAGATGTTGTCCATGCTCAGATGCCCAAGAAAATAGCTCCACCAGCTCAGGCTCCCAAACCTTTTAATGCATTCCTCCCAGCGTTGGATGCATTATTTCAATGGAGGGGGTTTCCTCCAGTTTATGCAGAGCATGCCATTATTTGCAGGTTCAATGAGCTATGGCCACGCACAACATACCTCTACCAATGGATTCACTCTAACTGGACCAACAATTGCAAGGTTCTTTTATGATCAAAGGGTTTCTTCATTGTAGTGTTTGCTCTTGGTGAGGACTACCAAAAAGCTTTAACTAAAGGCCCATGGTTTTGGGGCTCAGCATGTTTATTTCTCACCCCTTGGTTCCCAGATTTCGATCCCTCTTCAGCAATCATCACCAATCTCCCCATTTGGGTCAGACTTCCTAATCTCCCGGCACATCTATGGCACTTTGTTGTATTCCAAGGGATCAACAATTCTCTAGGCCGCTTTCTAGCCACAGACACCTCTAGAGGGGAAAAGGGCTTATACACCTTCGCCAGAATCTGTGCAGAAATAGACATGAGCAAAGGTCTCCCTGATCAGATTAATCTCAAAATTGGAGACTTCCATTGGACTCAGACCTTGGATTACGAGAACACAACCTTTCGCTGCCGAAATTGCCATCACACAGGGCACCTTCAGAGCTCTTGTCCCACGATGCCTGCCCAAAAGAAGAAAGCCAATCCTAAGCCGAAATCCAAAAGCTGGAAGCCTCATGATCCTCCCCCCATGGACGATTTTGATTTCAGCTCAGATGAAGAGGAAGAGGATGAGGAAGGAATGGACGCAAAGTTGGCACAGGATCCACCCTCGACTGGTCCTGAGGATTCGACTGTCCCACCAAACTCACAGAAAAGAACTCATGAGTCCTCTCCCTCGGATTCAGACAAGGAGACCTCTCCGTCAGCCCAGCTCAGTTTGCAAATCATGCCAGCTCAGCAGAGTCATCTTGGTTGGGTCAAAGTTGGTAAAAAGAAAGGGAAAAAATGCCGAATAGTTGATTCTACCCATGTTGGGTAGAATCCTTTGTTCTGCTCTTGTTCCTCTGTTCTTCTTGTTTCTTCTTGCTCAGCACTGCTCTCTTCTCATTTTCTCTTAGGGGCCGAGGTGGATAGTCTATCCTTTCCAGTTGCCCGTTTTCTTGCTTCTCTTGGTTGTAACTTCATATTGTACCATACGTCCTCTTAATAGAATTAGTTTTTACTGAGAAAAAAAATACTCAAACCATAACTTCCATTAATTTTTATTGTTATCAACTCCGCTTCACATCCCCTCAAGGTTAAGGATATCGGTGTGAACCAAAAATGAAGTTATATTATTGATTTGTATAAGTTGTAACCTAGAAGTTCAATAAAATATAATATTAAGTATTAATGTATAACTTGAGTAGGTTTAATGGCTAAGAGATATTAAGTATTAATGTACAACTTGAGTAGGTTTAATGGTTAAGAGTATATGATTTTTGGTAAAAGGCCACAAATTCAAAACCATAGAGGTAGAGTATGTATGACTTTAGCATTGAAATCATTGTCGAGAGTTGCATCCCTTGTCCCACAATCAAATCTTGTATGTGACATGTTGAAGTTATATTGAGTATGTATGTCATATAATCATTGAACTATATTTATTGTGAAATTTTTTTATAAAATTCATATTTAGTAAATTGAAAACTTTATTTTATATTATCTAAAAAAACTTGTGATTATAAATTCTATTTATATAATCATCATATTCTTTATAAAATATAAAGATGTATATTCCTAATATGAAATATAAAGATATTTATTGTGAAAAAATAAATTATATTATCCAAAAAAAAACTTGTAATTATAAATTTCATTTATATAATCAATATAAAAACTTTTTTTTCAAAACAAAATCGGCGATTGTGTTTTATATTCCAAAAGAAAAATGGAGCAAGCTCCCATTACATATAGATTATTGGAGATTGACTCGCTTTTGGTGGAAGTAGAGGGAGCGCAGTCCCTATTACCCCAGGCATTGGATCCAAAATAGCCCAGGCTTCCAACTACATTCTGATTCTACTGTCTTATAAATTGGTTAAGAAAATGTATACATTTACATAACATGAGTGAAACTTAAGATAAATGTCGAGAATGTTGCATTAGAATCACTGTTGTGGTCTTTTAGAACTGGTTGACTGAAGGTTCTTGTTGAGACTTGATCCTGTTGCCTTGGAAGTTTGAGTTTTCGCCAGTTTGGTTTATGATGAGACCCTTGAGATAGATGACTGATTCCTCAAGATGGGAGCATTTCTCTTTGAGCAAATCAATTTTAGATTTCTGATCATTAAGTTGCTTTTTCAGGAGAGATTTCTCTGACTTCGCTTGCTGCCTTATTTCCTTCACTGTTTCGCGGAGCTGGTCTATCATGAATTTGTTTTCTCTGCACACAACACACTTGTCGTTTTGGGAAGCTCGATCTAGTGGATTCATTTCCATTGTTGCGCCGAGGGGAGGATGAACACTTCTCTGATGTCTAGAGGTAAGAGGAAGTTGAGATATCAACAGGAAGGAGAAAGGATGATCTGTAAAGGGTACTCCCCGATGGAGGAAATCGAATTGGAAGACAGAGGATGATATATAAAGTAGAGAGCAGCTAGATGGTCGAGAGGCTAGCTGATGAAAGCAGGTAGAGCTGGAAGAAGAGAATGTAGGCCAGCGGGAGAGGGAGAGGGAGGCGATCTAATGCACAATGGGAGGATGCGCAGAGGGATACAGAACAACAAGGAGGAAATCAGGATTGTAGGGAGAACAGGAACCACGACAGGAGATGAAGACGGGAGTAGAATAGAGGGAGATACAAGGGAGAAGACATTGGGGTGACGGAGGGGAGGATAAGATCGAAGTGCAGTCATGAGAAGCATGAAGGGGCTTGTCAGACTTGGAATTCGAGCATGAGCAGGGGAGGAATACGATAAGGATATGAGGGAGATCTGAATTCAGAGGAGGAGGGATAAAAATACTATTCGTCAAACTCCTATCCATAATTCGAAGAGACAAGGACAAGATTTTTCTGTAGGATATTTCATGGGATTGGAATAAATGTAACATCATGCTGAATAAGAGATTCACCTGGAGGTCGTGCCACTGCAAAGTTGGCCTGGATGTTAGTTGAACTATTATTTTCTCTCATAATGTGCTTGAAAGAGACTTGGCCCAAATTTAATATATTTTGCTTGATTATTATTATGGATTGGTTAAGAGAAGCATTTGCAGGGTTGCTTATTTTAACCATTACTTGAATGATTATTTCTGAGTCAACCAATATGACTGGATTATGAATATTCATTTTTTTAGGATCATCGTGCCCAACAATAGACCATAGGCCTATGCCCTGTTATTTGTGATTTTTCCAAGACCCCATTCATAGGTGGTAGGGTTGGTTCCATCACGTTCTAAGAGGATGCCAACCGCTCCTTCTTTGCTTGGATTTGCCTTTGAAGCGCCATAAAAAGTAAATGTAATGTCTTCTCAATTTTTTCATCCATAAGATGAATTCTTCATTTTTTAGCCTTATTTTCCAGTTCTGAAGGATCATCTTTTACTTGGGGGTGCAAGGCCAATTAGGCCTACTAATTACATAGCTAATCTAATTTCTCTCCTCTTGCTGGAGTTGATTTGTATCAATTGGTTTCATTCCTTTTGAGGAGAGGAAATCAAATGTAAGACCCCAAGTCCTAGACATTATTAAGTCGATGATTGGAGGGAGGTCATTGAAGATTTGTTGGTTTCTTGCTAACCGCAATTGCCAACACATAAACGGAAGGAGACTTGTCCACTACCTTTTGATGGAGATATTTTTTTAAGAGAATATGGATATTATTTTTTCCAAGCTGTAAAGAAGTCGTTGAATGGTTTGGTTAGATTCAAATTGATCTCCAGGGGACTGACTAGGAGGTTCCAACATTCTTTTGCAAAGGGACAATCGAGGAAAAGGTGTTGAACTATCTCTTCAGCCATTAAGCACAGACGACACCTGGAGGGCTCTGAAATTATTATTTTTTTAAGGTTATCCATAGTTAGGACTTTTCCTTTTAGAAGAGTCCAAATGAAAATTTTTACCTTTAGCAAACTTTCAGTTTTCCACACCGTTCTCCAAGGTTCCCACTCCTGTTTATTTTTTTGAGATTGAATGGTCAAATATCTTGAATTCATTGTGTACTCTCCTTCATTAGGGTCCCATATAAATGAATCTTGGGAACCTTGATTAATTGGACCGACACCCTTAAGAAGGATGATTAAAGAGCCCCATTGCTTTTTGATATTTTGAGGGATGGTGGGTATCTTCGAATCTTCCCAATTACTGTTTTTCCAAAGAAAGATTTCTTCTAGTGTGCTTATTCCCTTTGAGCTCATCCATCTTCTTAAATTTAGGAGATGAGAATGAGAGGCTAGGGGAGGGTTCCCCATTATTCTATTTTCCCATAATTTTGTACTTTTTCCATTCCTCGGGAGTTTATATGTGTGGTCCTTGATGAGCAGGAGGACTTTTTTTAACTAGTTTCCAAACTTGAGAGCATGGACTGATCAGGATTCCTTTTGCGAGGAGGAGAGATTGAGCATGATTCATATACTTAGATTCCGAGACTTGCTTTCACCAGCAATCCTTCCCTGTGATAAGCATCCATGTTATTTTTACCCCAAAGGGCCAAATTCAAATGAGTTGGGAGTCTTATGGACAGACCTCCTTTTTCATATGGCAAGGTAACTTGATCCCATTTTACTAAATTGAACCTTTTTTTTATTCAGACTTCCCTCCTTGCCATAGAAATCCCCTTATTATTAACTTGATTTGCTTGTGAATGCTAACAGGAACTAAAATTGTTGCAAACTGGTAGATTGGGAGAGTTGTGAGCATTGACTTAATTAAGATCACTCTGCATGCTAAATTAAGCCAATTCATCCCCCAATTTTGTACCTTTTTTTTCATTTTCTCGATGTGATTGTTCCACATATTTGTCTTCAAGCTTTCTTTAGATATAAGGAGGCCTATATAGAGGAAATGAGTCCATTTTTCTTGAATGAGAATGTTCAGAATCTGAGAAATTCATTAAAGAGGAGGCACATTCCAACCATATATTCTACATTTTTTGTTGTTTAGGAGTCTTCTTGAGACCTCCATGAAATTGTTCAACACTTTTTTAATCCTCCAGGATACTACGCAAGATGCCCCTCCCATCATAAGTGTATCATCTGCAAACAAAGAGTGGTTAATGCTTTTAACTTCAGAGGTTATGGAGAGGCCTGTTAATATGCGTTCTCTTCTTCTCTTTTCTAGAGTTCTGCTCAAACAGTCTGCCATTATTATATAAAGAAAAGGAGATAAGGGACATCATTGTCTCAAACCTCGTGAACTTTGGAAGAACTCACTTGGCCTTCCATTGATCAGAGGGGCGATCCAAGGTACGATTGTGCAAGCTCTGATTATTTCTATTATCTCACTTGAGAATCCAAATTTCTTGAGGACTGTTGATAGGAAGGATAGGTTAACTCTATCGAATGCATTTGTCATATCTAATTTTACTATGATGCCCTGCTCTTTCCTTGATACACTTGAGTGCAGAGCTTCTTGGACTACCATAATATTGTCCAATATCTGTCTATTAGGCACGAATCCTCCTTGATTTTTTGAGATCAAATTAGGGAGGAGGGACTTTATTCTATTGGTTATGATTTTTGTGATAACTTTATAAGAGGAGTTACACAAGGAGATTGGTCAGAATTGACTGAAAGTGGAGGGCCTTGCTTCTTTTGGGACAAGAGCAAGGTAAGTAGAGTTGGCAAAACCTCCTAACTTCTTTTTCCTAAAAACATTTCTGATCATTCTTATAAAGTCCTTTTTGATAATGTGCCAATTGAAATGATAAAATGCAATAGAAAATCCATCGAGGCCAAGTGCTTTGTCTGAATGAAGGTCCCACATTGCTGATTGAATCTCATTCTCATCGACTTCTTTAGTGATATCCAAGTTGCTTTCTTCACTTATTTTTTTTGGAATATGTTGGGTCAAGGTTCCATAATCTGAATTTGCTAATTCTGTTATTAAAAGCTTTTTAAAGTGGTTGTAAGCTTCCTTTTCTAATGCTTCTTGACCTTTGATTTCTCTATCTTCTTCTACCTTTATACTATCGGTCTCGTTTATGATTCTATGCATCTTTGTTGAGTTATGAAAGAAGGTTATGTTTTTATCTCCCGCCTTCAGCCAGAGGTTGCGAGATTTTAATCTCCATTCCTCTTCCTCTATTCTATTTTCTCTATGTATTTCCCAGTAAAATTTATTTCCCTGAAATTGACTTTCTTTTGTTTCTTCATGATCTTGTTTTGTTTCTTGAGTTGATTCCATTTTTTTATTAATTCTTCCTTCCTTTTTTGAGATTCTTTATGATTATTCTTGGCCCAAATTTCCAATTCCTTCCTCGAGGTTTTTAATTTGGTTTCCAAAACAAAATTTGGAGAACCTGTGATCTTTTGGGACCAGACCTCTGCTATTTTTTTTAACGTCATCATTGTTGTTCCAAGAAGGGCAAAACCAAAATGGGACTAGTCCTAGATTCCCCATAGTCCCTAGGGAGATTACCATTGGCTTGTGGTTCGATGTTGTTGTGTGGACTATTCTAGAAGTGATTGAATTGTAGTTTGTTAATATGGTGTCCTGGATTAGAATTATGTCCAGCCTTTGTTTTATATTGCTTATGTCGATTCTCTGATTGCTCCATGCATATTTTCTGTTATTGAGAGGAATATCTAATAGGTTGTAGAATTCCATAATGTTTTCAATGGAATCCCTTGAAGGATCGGCATGAAAGGAACCACCAAACTTCTCATCAACATTCAAGACCGGGTTGAGGTCTCCTCCAACTATGATTCTTTTGTTTTGAACTTGAGATAAAATATAATTGAGAGAGTTCTAGCATACTTATTTCTCTCTATAATGATTTGGCACATAGATATCAATCATACAATATTTCTTATCAGTAATTTTGTTTCTTAGGTCAGTTTTTATCCAGTGTTGATATTTAGTAGATGAACTAACTCCCATTTTCCTTTCCTCCACAGACTGTAGATACCTCCCGAAGCCCCTGTTGCTTGGAGAGTTACTCCTTCATAGTTCCTTATCTTTTGGATCATTTTCTCAGATTCATGTTCATTTATTTTAGTCTCCTGAATCATGAGGATGTCTGGAATTTCCAATGCTAATAAGTCTTTGAGTGCATTTAATTTAAGGGGATTTCCCATTCCTCGATAGTTCTTGGAGACTAGATTCATTATTTATTTTGGTTGGAAGAAAAGGGTCCTTTCCCTTTGGAAGGATGGGGGATTTTCTCCTTATTTCCTATGTTCTTTTCGAGGAAGGTATCCATAGGTTATTGAGTACCCATAGCCATCTCCTTTGCTACAATTTCATCTCTTAGATCTCTGTTTGACTTTCTTCCTTGTTTTTTGTGATGGTCCAATGAGGATAATGATTGATTCCTTGTTAGGATTTGATCAAAAGAGGGGGGGAGGGGGCTAAGGGGGAGGATGGGAGAGGAGGGGGTGGGAAAGGGAGAGGCGGGGAGGAGGGAGGAGGAGAGGAGGGAATGACAGGCTCTTTGAGAGGGCAAAAGGGGTTAGAGATCAGAATGTTAGAGGAAGAGAGGGAAGGGATTGAAGAAGGCAATGGAAAAGAGGGAGCAGGGAGAGGATCTGAGATAGGGGCTGAGAAAGGGGTACCTTGAGGGAATGAAGAGGGTTGAGAAGGCTATTTACTGGTTGTATTTTTCTTTTTTACTTGTTCCCATTTTGGATCCTGAGCATCTACTTCTTCCTTTTCTTATTTTTTCAGACATCTATTAGTGAAATGACCATATTTTTGACATACCTTGCACTTGAATGGAATTTGTTCATAGTCCAACTGTTGAATGTGCATCCAACTGTCGACTTTGATCTTCACTGCTTCTTGGAGTCCTTTTCCTAGGTCTAATTCAACACATATCCTTGCACAACATGCATGTTCTCCTTTGGCTCACTACTATCAATATATTTCCCACTACATTTCCTATTGCTTTGACTGATTCGTATCGCCAACAGTGGAGGGGGAGGTGAGGGAGGCGCACCCAAACTGGCACAACATTTGGCACATCCAACTCTGGATTGAAATCCGGTGTCCACCTGTTTAAATATAGGCCCCTAGTGTCCATGAAATATGGGCCATTTCTAAATATCAAGTCTCTGTCTTCTTTTGTTTCAAAATGGAATGTGTAATAGCCTCTTCCACATAACCTAATCGATATTTCCCCACTGATTGAAGAGGACCAGTTTCGTTCAACCCACTTCTGCACTGAATGAGGAGAAGGCCAAAGACCTGTAAATTGTCCCACCAATCTGCGTTCAGAGAGGGAGAGCTTTGCAGGATGAGCAAGGGAGGGAGGAAGAATGATTTATGGGACATCTACTAGTTTTTTTAAAAACTTGGAAACAGGAGGTCTGGATCTAGGAGAGCCAAGAGAAGTTAAGAGACAAGCAAAGGCAATAATACTTTCTTCAGGGAGCTGAGCCATCTGAGATGAGGCAGGAGGGAGGACTCGATTTGGAGAAGACTCCGGAGGGTCCATAGTAGCGGCAGGAGGCCGAGGTTGAGGCCAAGGCAGCCAAGAGCAGGGGAGCGTAGAGGCTAGAAGGTCGCACACACATCCAGTTCAAAAAATCGCAGAGAAAAAAGTTGAAAATTTCCAATATAAAAACAAGTTTTACGTAACAACCCAAAATATATTTTTTTCCCAAGTAACAACCCAGAATTAAATATATTTATTGTGAAAAAATAAACTATAAAAATTATATTTAGTAGATTGAAAACTTTATTTTATATTATCCAAAAAAAACTTGTAATTATAAATTTCATTTATATAATTAATATAAAAACAAGTTCTATGTAACAATCTGGAATTCATATATATATATATATATGAATGAATATGAATGTATATTTGGTTAAAAAATTGGATGATTGTGTCTGCTTGGGGTAGTTTGATTGGCAATGGCCTTAGAAATGAAGTCTCACAGAACTGGAAGTCTTGGGTTCAAATCTTGTGTTATCCCTTTGATCGGGGTGAGATGTTGGACATGATGAAGATGTAGTCCTACCAAGCTTACAAAAAAAAAAATTAGACAATTGTATTTGTTTTTTAAATATTTTATTTCATACTATTAAAAGTAAAATTATTGATAAATCTAATTAAGTGTTTTTTTCAAACTTTGATGACTTAGTGTTATCATCCTTAGCCTCTGAAGTGTTTGTATAATTCATAATTCCCACTTGGAACAAATAATTGATCATAATCATATATTAAGTTCCAATAAAGTTGAAATCCATGCTCTAATACCATATGTAAATATCCAGAATTCAAAATACAAACTTATTACATAAAATATTGCTATTAATAATTAACACGAAACATTCAACTGATTTAGAATAGATTTTTTGAAAACTACAAGCAGAGAAAACTTACATGTAGTGACAATATATGTTACTTGTGATTTAGAAGTTGTAACACTACTTGAATCATGTTGAACACAACAAAATTTTGGGGACGACTCTCCACCCAACTATAAGCTAAACTACATAAAATATTTCTATAACTCGCTACCCCGAATCCCTCAATCAAAAACTACTCCAAGAAATCCTTTGTATCATAGCACTCTCTCTCCAAATGAATGAATCTTGTTTCTCATCTCCTTTTTCACCTATTAAATAGAACCAATTGTTCCGGATTGGAAGGGATATGCATACACACAATCTCTATGTCAACATGCCAACTTTTATTTCTTTGTTTTAATTTTTACTCAATTCAACTTTTTTTCTTATTTTATTTTATTTTATTTTTTATTTTTTATTTTTTATTTTTTAATTTAGTTAACTTTATTTCTTCCTACTATTTTTATAATCTATTTTATGTTTATTTATTTATAACTTCAATTTATTATTTATTATTATTATTTTTTAAAATTATCTTATATTCTTTATTTATTATTATATTTTCTTTATTATTTATATAGTATTATTATTGTTATTACGCGTTACATTCCAATTCAAAACATATTAGATTTTTTTACTTTAAAACAAAATTTTCTTCAAACATGATTTTAAAGAGATTATATATAGTAAATTAAAACTTCATATTTTATCGTGCCATAAAATTTGTAATCATAAATCTCATTTACATAATCAATGTAAAGAAAGGCTCTATGTCAAAACAATTTAGATACCCTTTAGTTTTGTTTTTGTTTTTTTTTTGGTTTTTTTTTTTTATCATTTTTGACAATGAGAAGTTCTAATCCCAAAAAAATGACAAATAAAAGTTCTAATCCAAATAAATTAATCTTGTTCCTAATTATCTTCACCGAAAATGATTAATTTAGTTTAGTTTTAAGTCTTCATTGTATCTCGAAATTTGCAGACCTTGGGTTTGACCTGGAGAGGAACAGGATCAGAGTAGCAGAACTTCTCAGGAGGGGTCAGAGCCTGACCCGACATATGGTCAATGAGGGGTCCATAGGGACCCCTACCTTCAGACAAATAATAATGCAAAAACAAATAGCACAAGAAGGTGTGCGGATCACAGGGTATGAAAGATCACAGAAAGAGGAGGGAACCAGCAAGGGAAGGAAACAAGAGGCGAACAGGACGGAAGACAGCACTCAGAAACTTAAAGGAAAGGAGAGCGAAGGTAGAGCAAACAACAGGAGCAGAGAGAAAACAGCACATGCATATACTACTCAAGAGAACAAACAAGAAGAGGAGCAAAAAGAAGGAGACGAAGAAGCCCTGGAAAGAGAGAAAAAGGAGAAAGGGGACAAACCAAACAATCTCAATGACAAAAAAAGTCGGGGACCATGCAAGCCAAAAACAGAAGAAGCCCTAAGGGTGGTGATCACAGACCCGGAAATTCAATCCTACAGAGAACACATGACTGAACATGCAGTGATCTGCAAGTTCATGGGACTCTGGCCAACGGAGAGAGCACTGTGTCAATGGATCAAGCAACAATGGAAACCCAAAGGTGATGTTAGATTGCACTTAGGGGCCAAAGGTTTTTTCACTGTTGTTTTTTTAATCTAGAGGATAAGGATAGAATATTTGATGGGGGACCTTACTTCTTTGCTTCAGCAGGTCTCTATATGAGACCTTGGAAGCCTAACTTCGTGCCAGAGAAAGAAACCTTTAAGCAGGTGCCAGTCTGGATTCGCCTATTCTCCCTTCCAATAGACTATTGGGGCTACTCAGCTTTAAAACAGATAGGAGACAAGCTAGGAACTTTCATCAAAGCCTCAGAAGCCACTCTGCAAAGAAGATATACGTCTTGTGCACGATTATGTGTGGAGTTGGATGTGTCAGGAGCTTTGCATGAAGGATTGTGGTTGGAATAGAGGGATGAGGACTACTTCCAAGCTATTGACTATGAGAAAATTCCATTTCGCTGCAGGAAGTGTCATGAGCATGGACATTTAATAAGAGAATGCCCATTAAACAGATCAGTGGAAGAAATTAAGGGAGAGCAGGCAGAAAAGAACAAGGATACCTTCATAAGACCAAGAGCAAGACAGAGAGCAAACATGAAACGACAAATCAGAACAGGCGCAACACAAGGTAATCTCAGTAATGCTTTTTAGGTTTTGGAGACTGAAACTGAGTCAGAGGACCAGACTAAGGAACAAAATACCTCTGAAGCAAACAAGAATACAACTGAGTCTGTAACCAAAGCAGTGGAGGAAAACATTCAAAACATCACAGAACAGACTCAGGAAGTAACATAAGGGACAGATGAAGATGCAGAAATGTTGATAAGTGACATAGGAAGAGAGGATATGGAGCTCAATGAGGTTTTAGAGTAGGAAGGAGTTGACCTACAAAACATGGTGGAAAACTAGAAGAAGCAAGGGATGGAAAACATTCCGGAAGAGGAGGTGAGAAGAATTAATGAGTTACTAGTTGCAAGACAGAAAGCAGAGTTGGACAGGCATAACAAGAATCTGGGTGTAGCAAAAGGAATGGGACTACATTCAAAAAGCCTACTTCACACTTCAACCAGCTTTAAACAAAGGAAGAAGAGGGGGCGCAAATCCAACAACGAGACTCTACATGAGCTGGGAATACTGCTTCTAAACTCGGGTAAGATAAAAGCTCTAGAAGCTTTTTCTCTTATTCACTAATTTTCTCTTTAGTTTTAAATGAAAGTCATCTCTTGGAATGCCAGAGGGCTTAATAGCCAAACTAAACAAAGGCTCCTAAAGAGGAAGGTCCAAAAGGAGAAACTTGATATTGTATTTGTGCAAGAAACCAAATGCGCAAGCAACATTATTGATAATGTAAGCAAAAAGCTAGGTAGACAAATGAAATACATGGAGACTGCTAGTCATGGATGGGAAGGAGGTTTAGTCACACTGTGGGATCCGCGTGTAATCAATATCCTCTCAGCTGAAGCTAGCAGATCCTTTATAGCTCTAGAAGTTCAAGTGATAGGCAACTCAGAGACTTTTCTGTGCACCAACGTTTATTGACCTCAGAAATTAGAAGAGAAATAATGCTACAACTCCTGGGGCTTCCTGTCTCTTAATTTTATCAACCCGGTAGTTCGTACAAACTTGGAAGCGACGGTGCTGTATGCACAAGTACTAGCCCTTGTCGCAGATGTCACTTGGTCAGCTGGCACAAGTCCGCGAGGGCTTAAGCCAACTTCTATAGGCTCACAGAAGAAGCTTTATCAATGATGGACGAAAGCTAACTCAAAGGAAGGCTACGCTGCTTGACAAACTGAATCAAAAGCATGTAAATCCATGAAACCCTAATTTAACTAGTCTATCTTCTATAATGCAAAGAATGTGGATGCAACTCCTATGAATGCTGTCATTACCTCTAACAAGTGTAAATGCATGGGTCTAAGCTACTTGCATCATGAGAAATGTGTTTTTCCTTTAGGTGTGTGGAATGAGTGTGAACTTGGCCTAATTAGGGTTTGATTGTGCAGGTGGGATGGAGAAGGAAGGAAAGTGTGGGACAGGTTGGGGAGGCTAGGAGAGGTTCCTAAGGATCCTTAGCACCCATCCACAGAGGTCCCTCACGTTCAGAAGCTCGGAAACGAAGTGAATGGCCTCCTACAGGAAGGCTGCAGGGGATCCTACAGGATACTCTGTTTTCTACAGGATGGCTGTGCACGTCTACAGGATGGTTGGCCGTGGAGGTTTTTAGGAGTTGATGGAGTGTTGGAGTGTTGTGGGAGGCTAAGGGAGATGGAGATGGACCTAATGATGTCTTAGAAAATGGCAAGTCAGACGAAGGAAGGGTGCATGCAATGGGTTGATGTTTTGGAAGGGTGGAATCAACGAGAGTGAAGGAGATGGAGCTGTACGTGAAATGAGAGAGTTGGAGGGCACGTGAGTGAGATAGAGGGTGAATAGAACTTGCAGGTGGATGAAGAAAACGACGAAGGAAATCGCTTGAGCAAAAGCAGTGTAAATAAAACAAATGACCTGTGCATGAAAACAAGGAATTCATTAACCAATTATGCCATGAAACCTATAAATCCAAAATGGAAACCAAGCAATAAAACTAATGCGTGAGAGTGCAGTATGGATCAATGTCGAGAATGTATGAATAAATCCTTAATGAAAAACGTTCATGTGGCAACTTGCGTGGAGATGAAACGACTGCTGTTCTTTTTGGTGGCTGATCATGGTCTACACCCCAATCCCAAACAGTGAGATGGCAGTGAGCCTTTACAACCTGTTTTTGTTGGAGCTCCAAGAGATTTATTCTACCAACCTATCAAACTTGAATACTGAAAGCAAAGCATCATACCAGTCCTATCTATGCTAATGAAAACAATTAAACTAACAAGCTGGAAATCCGAATTGCATAGGAAACTAAACAAACTCAAGTGCTGGACCTAATTGTAAATGCATTACAACACTGAGGAGGTCTATGGCTCTCAGGTTGGGCCCTAACCTGAGAGCTATAGCTCCTTGAGAAAACTCAGAACTAACTCAAAAGTGGCCTTCTTTATTCATAACCTGATAACATGCCAAATTGGCTTACAAAAGAGAACGAAACTTGAGTTGTGCTCCAAAATTACAATAGTAATACGAGAGTTTCAACAACCTAACCAAGGCTAAGGCCTCTATACTTATACAAAACGATGATCCAACAAGTATCCATGATTCTAGGAGCTCGGCTGTTTAATCTAGAGTTTAACTGCTGATCCTGTAGGATGGTCATAAATGCTGTTTCCTGTAGAGCAGTTTTGAACTGCTGTTCCTGTAGAACAACTGGCCGTGTATTAAGCTCGGAGGGAGGATGGAGTGGGGCTCGGAGTTCTTGGTGAGGATCACGAGGAATGTCCCCCAAGACCGTGGACAACCTCTCCTTACGTCAGCAGTGCCAACTCGTTGTCTCCTTGCCACCTTTTCGTTGTCTTTTGCTCCCTTTTAATGCCAAAACCTGGAATCACAATGCATTAGCTACGTAGATAAAGTGCCTATCCTTTCTCCTACAAACAACATGAATAAACTAAGAAGTGTATGCATAAACAATAAAAATGAATGGTTTGAGCAAGAAGAATAGGCCAAAATGAGCCCAAATTGTACCAAAATTGGGGCTCATCATCACCCCCCAGCTGAACCATTTGCTCATCCTTGAGCAACCTTGCTCCTGCTTCTCGTCCTTGGCTGAGGACTCGGGACCGGAACAGGCTCTTTCTTTTCTGCTTTTGATGGCCCTGCCTTCTCTGCCCCTGGTGGTGATGAAGGTGACGCTTCCTTCCCCTTTTCCATTTCCTTGAGTCGGGCTTCGGAAGGTGACTGGCCTATCTTTCGAGTCCAGGAGGTTATTTTTGGGCTCCCCTTTTCTGGGGTGGCTGATGTTTTAAAGGGGGTCCTTGGACTGGGTGAAGTAGGTACATCCCCTGAAGTGGTTTGGCTGCTGGGTGGAGGCTGTGGCTTGCCCGTGGTCATCCTTTTGCTCCTCCTGACTTCAGGTGGTAGAGGGGTCTCCCTCTCCCTTTTCTCTTTCGGTTTTGGAGGTGTGCTGAGGGCAGCCAGTGCCACTGCTGCCTCCTTCTCAAGAATGCCAGCCTTCTCTTTCTTGCGATTTGCTCTCTCGGAGCTCCTTGTAGAAGGCCTCTCCTTTTTAGATTTCGGGCTTCTTGTGGAAGACCCTGCTTTGCCTGCTTCCGGGCTTCCTGTAGAAGACTCTTTCTTTGTCTTCGGACTCTCTATAGGAGGCTGTTTCTCAATGACCTTCGGGCCTCTTGTAGAAGCCCCTCTTTCCAATCTTGGGCTTCTTGTAGAAGCCCCTGTCTCTGTCTTCGGGCTTCCTGTAGAAACCCGGGGTTGCACTTTCGGGCTTCCTGTAGAAGCCTCTTTCTCCGTTTTTGGGCCTCCTGTAGAAGCCTGTCTTCCAATGATTTTCGGGCTTCCTGTAGAAGCCTTGGTTGTTGCTCTTGGGCTTCCCGTAGAAGCCTGCTCCTTACTGATCTTCGGGCTTCCTGTAGAAGCCTTTGTCTTTGATTTTGGGCTTCCTGTAGAAGCCTGTTTTTGTGTTTTCGGGCTTCCTGTAGAAGCCTGCGCTTGCGTTCCTGTAGATGCAACTTCCGCCACCTTTTCTTTCTTGGCTGCATGGATTTTGCTTTTGGTTTTGCCTGCAGGAGCTGACGAGGTGCTTGGGCTGGCAGGGACCACCTCAGTTTTGACTGCCCTGCTTTTCAACCTCTGTTCCCTTGCTGACAGGATGGGGGTGTCTTCTTTTGCTTTGTCATCCTCTCCCTCCTCCTTCTCTTTTCGTTCTTTCTTCTGTGATGGAGTCGGGGCCTTTTTGCTTTTCCCTTTCTTACTCTTGGCTACGGGCTCTTCTTCTTCACCGCTAGAGGACCCTGTCTCTCCAAGCAACATTTTTATGTCCCCTTCTCTTGTTAAGTTCCTAAATGATTCCCATGCGAGGGGGACTTTATATGAGCGGAGAGCATCCTCCACGAGCAATTTTATCAGCCCATGATGGGCTATCTGATCAGGGATTCCGTCCTTGAGCTTTGTAGAGCACTCTATCAAGGACTGCAGTAAAAAGTAAGGAATTCTCAGCCTCTGTGCTGCCGGGAGGTCAATCTGGTGTCGTAGTTCGTTGAGCAGCCTGAAGTGATATGCATATATGATGCTGTAACGACCCTCACAGGTGATATATTTCATAATTTGAAAACTGACTTCGTGCCACGGTGGTGACAGGCTGGTCCTTTTCACCCCATTCTTGTCCTCTGAGAATTCTTCCTCAGGTGGGAAGAAATCCTTCTTTGCTTGCTGGCTCATCTTCCGCTCTTCTTTGTCCCACGGCAGACCCATGGGCAGCTCTGTAATCCGACTGATATGCTCTGGGGTGAGTTTGAGGCTGAGACCTCTGAAGGTTACCGTGGCCAATGTCTGTGATTTAGGCTGCAGAGCCCGCAAAAATTCCTCGGCTACTTCATCATCGTAGCCCTGTAGTTTATCACAGAAAGGCATCCATTGTGCTCTAGTGAAGAGCTCAACCACTGCCGGGTTTCTCCTTAATGCATTTGAATTAGTGGGCTCTCGCCTGATAAACCCGCCAGGCATGATGAACACAGTAGTTTATACCAGAGGTGGTGGATACAAAGGAAATTCGGTCTTATAGCTCCTTGAGAAAACTCAGAACTAACTCAAAAGTGGCCTTCTTTATTCACAATCTGATAACATGCCAAATTGGCTTACAAAAGAGAACGAAACTTGAGCTGTGCTCCAAAATTACAATAGTAATACGATGAAACCCTAATTTAACTGCGCCAAAAAGATGGGCTATCTGATCAGGGATTCCGTCCTTGAGCTTTGTAGAGCACTCTATCAAGGACTGCAGTAAAAAGTAAGGAATGCTCAGCCTCTGTGCTGCCGGGAGGTCAATCTGGTGTCGTAGTTCGTTGAGCAGCCTGAAGTGATACGCATATATGATGCTGTAACGACCCTCACAGGTGATATATTTCATAATTTGAAAACTGACTTCGTGCCACGGTGGTGACAGGCTGGTCCTTTTCACCCCATTCTTGTCCTCTGAGAATTCTTCCTCAGGTGGGAAGAAATCCTTCTTTGCTTGTTGGCTCATCTTCCGCTCTTCTTTGTCCCACGGCAGACCCATGGGCAGCTCTGTAATCCGACTGATATGCTCTGGGGTGAGTTTGAGGCTGAGACCTCTGAAGGTTACCGTGGCCAATGTCTGTGATTTAGGCTGCAGAGCCCGCAAAAATTCCTCGGCTACTTCATCATCGTAGCCCTGTAGTTTATCACAGAAAGGCATCCATTGTGCTCTAGTGAAGAGCTCAACCACTGCCGGGTTTCTCCTTAATGCATTTGAATTAGTGGGCTCTCGCCTGATAAACCCGCCAGGCATGATGAACACAGTGGTTTATACCAGAGGTGGTGGATACAAAGGAAATTCGGTCTTATAGACAAAGTATGCAATGAATTCACAAAACCACAGTCTAATTATGCAGCTATCCTGTAGGAGCGATAGTATAGGCACGGCAATCCAATTCTTTTTGACCACACTGTGACTAATGGCCTTGCCACCTAATAAAAACCAATTGCGGAAGGAGTTGCAGGGTTACCTCTTTTCTGCCACCTTTTTTACGTGAAGACTTCACCTTCCTGTAGAGCCGCGTTCCTGTAGAAACTGCTTCCTGTAGGACGGCGTTCCTGTAGAAACTGTTCCTGTAGGAGCAGTGTGCAGGCTTCGGGAAGAGCTTTAGTTGGCTGGCGGTCGAGAGGTGCTTTACCAGCGTTCAGGTAGCCGAGAGCTCGGCGTATCAACATGCAGAGGTAAGTAGAGGATCTACTCGAGTTTTGAAGTGAGGTTGATGGAGATACACGCTTAATCGAGCCGATTAGATTTTGAATCAGCGCAGCTCGTGGCGCGGGGGTGAGCTGTCCCCGCCGGACTGTTGGGTGACGTCACCCATCATCCGCCTGCACATTCGTTTGTTGCCGCATTCATTCCCACAGATCTGCCGCCGCCCTTTTCGGTTAAACTTCACTTCTCGGTTGACGGGACTGATCTTCACGTGCTTGCTGCGTGTTTCTTTCGTCGTGGCTGCCACCTCGTCCTCTGACTAACCCTTTACTAACCGACGTGGCCAATCACTGGCCTTTAGGCCGCTCAACCATTCACCTTTATGCCATGCAAAACAAATCGAAGTAATAATCATGCAGTTTGATGGAGAGAAGGATTAGAACACTTACCTGTGCGCGGCTGCACATGATTTCCAGTTTTTTGAGCGATGGATCTACCTGCCGCCTGTGGCTGCACATTCCTGTAGGCTCGTGGTTACAGGATGCTGGCGATGGAGTGAATGGTTTTGCGTTCATGCTCCCGTGTTTGATCTCAGATGGCGGTGTTGTGAACGGTCTTCACTTGAGCAGGTTGAACTGTTACAGGATCCCCGCGAGGGGTCTTGTCACCGTTCTTTCTCCTCGGGTGTATGCTGCATGCTGGCGGTTCTGGCTTCTCGATCACGATCCCAGCGCTTCTGATGTATCAACGTGGATGTGGTATGGTTCTCGGTGCTTAGTTTTTCTTTGACAGATGCTTCCTCACGAGAACTGATTACTTTGTTGTGCTGCTGCAGGGATCTTGGTTGCATGGCGACGAGGATGGTGGAGGACAATAATGGCAATGTTCAGGGGTGCCATCATTGGCATGCATGCATTCAATCCACTCCTCAGTCGCTAGATCTTCATTTGAAACACATTTCGGCCATCGTAACCTTCTACAGGAAGTTTCCTGTAGAACACAGAGTTTCCTGTAGAAATTTGGCATTTTCCTGTAGAAGATCCGCGTCTTCCTGTAGGAGGACTGTCTGTTCCTGTAGAAAAACTGTATCCTCCTGTAGAAGATCCAAAGCATGATAATAATTGCACATACCTTAAAAAACATTGCTGTTCTTGGAGGAGGTGCTGATGACATCCTTTGCTAGCATGATGAAGGCCCCTGGCTTGGAGTGGAGAGGCTTCTTCTCCTCCATAGAACATCTGCATGCAAACCTTTTATTGTGCTGATTGCTTTTTCTTGTTTTCTTTCTTTTTTCTTCTTTTTTTTTCTTTTTTTTTTTTTTTTTTAGAAAGACAATAGGAGCGCCTCAATGAGGTTTTCACCCCTACTGCCTGCCTTGGGCACCTAAGAGAGGTTTTCACCCAAGGATCTTTATTTTTCTCTCTTTTCTTTTTCGAAAGACAATAGGAGCGCCTCAATGAGGTTTTCACCCCTACTGCCTGCCTTGGGCGCCTCAGAGAGGTTTTCACCCAAGGATCTTTATTTTTCTCTTTTTTTTTCTTTTTTTTTCTTTTTTTTTTTTTGTGTTTTAGATCCTTCAGGGTATGCCCAAAGCGGAGGCAGAACCCTTCTCTATGACCAAAACAGATTTCTCCATAGTGCTGATAAACTCTTGTCTTGAGAGAGGTCTTCTATAGATCTTCAATCGGTGCCCATTGACAAGCATGGGAATGGATTCCTCATCAATGGTTCGAATGAGGACAGATCCATTGTCATGGCACTGTTCCACCACATATGGTCCTAGCCATCTGGTTCTCAACTTCCCCTTGAAATCTTTGAATCTGGAATCATACAACAAAGCCCAATCTCCCGGCTGAAATTGCTTGTCATGGAGATGTTGGTCATGCCACACCTTCCTCTGAAGTTGAACCACTTCTGAGTGAAGGAGGGCCTGCATGCGGTGTTCATCCAGTCCATTCAGCTGCAATAACCTTTCTTGCTGTGCATGGCTGAGATCTAGGTCCAGCTGAGCTGCCAACCTCAAAGTGTTATACTCAAACTCAATGGACAGTAAAGCTTTCTTCCCATAGATCAGCTCATACGGTGTGAAACCGGTGGTGGTCTTCCAAGTGGTGTTGTAAGCCCATGTGGCTTCAACTAGGCGATCTGCCCAGTCTTTTCTACTGTTGTTCACCACTTTGGTCAAGATCCCTTCTAGAGCTCTATTGGTGACTTCCACCTGCCCATTTGCTTGAGGATGATAGGGGGTGGAAGTCCTATGCTTGATCTTGTGATGAGCTAATAGATCTTCAACCAAGTTGGAGGTGAACTGGCTCCCTTGATCGGTCACCAGCTCTCTTTGGTAGCCAAACTTGTAGAAGATGTTCTCTCTTAAGAACTCGACCACCTTTTCTTCTGTTGCTGCTTTGATTGCTTTAGTCTCTGCCCACTTTGTCAAGTAGTCAGTACACACAATGATGTAGGATCTCTGCCTCGAAGAGGGATTGATTGGGCCCACAAAGTCCATGCCCCACTTCTCAAATGGCTCGAGAGTCACTTGAGGTTGGAGAGGCATCTCATCCCTTTGGGTCGGTTTCCCCATTCTTTGGCATTGGTCACACTGGCTAACATATCTTCTGACATCTTGATGAAGTGTGGGCCAATAGTAGCCTGCCTGCAGGATCTTGAAGGCAGTTCTCTTTGATGCAAAATGTCCTCCACAAGGCCCATCATGACAGGTGAGGAGAATGTCAAAGACTTCCTCCTCCCTTACACAACGCCTTAAGATCTGATCGGGGCCAAGCTTGAACAGGTTGCCCCCAATCCATGTAAATGAGGCACTCTTTCTGATGATTTTGCTCTTCGCTTTTGAAGAGAGGTGCGGAGGGAACTGAGCTGAAACAAGGTAGTTTGCTATATCAGCAAACCATGGAAAGAGTACTGAGATAGCAAACAGATGCTCATCAGGCATCTGGTCATCCACCGTCCCATCTTCATCTGCAGACAAATCCAATCTAGACAAGAAGTCAGCAACAACATTTTCTTTTCCTGGTTTATCAACAATGGTTAGATCAAACTGCTGCAATAAAAGTAACCATCTAATAATACGAGCATTCACATCTGGTTTATTCATCAAGTATCTAATAGCAGCATGGTCAGTATGTACAAAAGTCTGGTAACCAGTAATGTAATGTCGGAACTTGTTCAGTGCATGAACCACCGCTAAGAATTCTTTCTCGGTTACAGTGTAATTTAGCTCTGCTTTGGACAAGTTTTTGCTAACGAAGTAAATGGCATATGGAAGTTTTTGCTCAACTTGTCCTAAGGCTGCACCTATGGCTTTGTTTGAGGCATCAGTGTGGATGTGGAAAGGTAGGGCCCAGTTTGGACCCCTTAGGATTGGAGCTGACACTAACTTGTCTTTTATCTCATTCAAACTCCTCTGACAATCGTCAGTCCACTTAAACTCCACATCTTTTGCCAACAAACCAAACAATGGTGAGGCTAACTTGCTGAAGTCTTTAATGAACCTCCGGTAGTATCCTGCTAATCCCAAGAAACTCCGGACATCCCTTACTTTTTGAGGAGGTGGAACCCTCTTGATGAGAGCAATTTTGTTAGGATCCACCTGCAATCCTTGGGAAGAAATAGTATGGCCTAGCACTGTCCCTTCAGTCATTAGGAATTCACATTTCTCAGGGCTAAGGGACAAGTTCATCTCGATGCACTTGGTTAGGACCTTTCCCAAGTTGGACAATGCTTCCTGGAAGTTGGCCCCATAAGGGGTAAAGTCATCCATGTAGATTTCCACTGCATCATGGACCAACTCCGAGAAGATGCTCAAGACAGCTCTCTGAAAAGTAGCAGGAGCATTGCATAGCCCAAAGGGAAGGACTCGGTAGGCAAAGGTACCCCAAGGACAAGTGAAGGTGGTCTTATCTTGGTCTTCCGGGCTGATTTGGATTTGATTGTACCCGCTGAACCCATCCAGGAAAGAGAAGAACTTCTTTCCTGCCAGTCCATCCAACACTTGATCTATGAAAGGTAGAGGGAAATGGTCCTTCTTGGTAGCTTTGTTCAGCTCCCGGTAATCTACACAGATCCTCCACTTCCCATTCTTCTTGGGAACCAACACTAGAGGGGACACCCATTCACTATCTGAGATGGGGTAAATGAATCCGGCATCCAACAGTTTTTGCAATTCTTCCTTGACAATGTCCTTAAGGGCTGGATTCATTCTCCTCTGGGGTTGCCTAACTGGTTTACAATCCTCTTTGATGTATATATGATGGGTACAGACCGAGGGGGACTCCTTTCATCTCCTTATAGCTCCAAGCAAAAGCATCTAAGTGGCTGGCCAATAGGCTACACAACTCCTTCTCCTGGGAAGGAGATAGAGAGGAGCTGATCTTTAACGCTCTCTCAGGGCCGAACTCCACACTTTTGACTCTGGGAGTGACAGGGCTGGTTGTACAAAGGTCCACTAAGGTGATAGCTTGGGCATCCTCCACCAACTTCTCTAAAGATAGTGCACTGGAAGGTGGATTCTGGATCAGGGTCTCAATTAAATCATCCTCGGTAGGAGAATTTCTTCTAGCGGTATCTAGGGTGCACAGAGGTGCAGAGTACACCTCGTCTTCCTCTCCGTCCTCCAACCAGAGTGGTAAATCATGCTCTAAAGAGGGTTGGGCAGGAGGGTATAGGACTAGCTGCTTGGACATGGGACCATTCTTGATGGTCATGTTTCCTGCCCGACAACTTATGTAAGCTTCTGCAGTAGCTAACCAAGGCCTTCCCAAGATGAGAGGATATCCAGTAAGCTTGGCCTTTGGTTGCAGGACCAGGAAATCCGCAGGGTATTCCCAAGAATCAATTGAGACCAAGACATCCTCCACAATCCCTTCGGGAGTCACGGTGGAGCGATCTGCTAACTGCAGTACTGTCGAGGTCTTTCTCAAGGAACCCTGAAGATTGAGTTTAAGCATGGTATCCCTGGTCATCACATTGATGGCTGCCCCCAGATCAATCAAGGTGTGGGGGATAATGGTGCTATTGATGTGTACATCTACTACAGGACTTCCAGGATCGAGGTACTTTGGGCAGATGACTTGTCCTAGCATAAGGTCAGACAGTTGTCCTATGACATTGATAGTTGAGGCATCTTTCTTCCGTCTGCCTGGGTGTTTGAAACACTTCTCCTTAATCAGCTTGTTATATATTGGCACATCCTTGATGGCTTGGAGAAGTGGGATTTTTACACACAACTGTTTGAGCTCACCCAAAAGCTCATCTTCTTCTGGGTTCGGTTGTGTGGTGGCTGTTAGTCTCTCAGGAAAGGGTGGAGTAGGCTTTGGTTCACTCTCCTGATGGGTTTCCTCATCCTCTGGGGGAGGAGGTTGGTGATCTGGAAGAGTCTTTCCAGATCTAAGATTGATCTCCTGGATCTCCACAGCATAGGTAGGGCATGAGGTCTCCCCAGTATATACCTGCTGAGCCTGTCTATTGTTGGGGTTCGGGTTCGGTTGAGCAGGCATCTGAGGTTGCCTTGGAGGAGCAGGAGGTAAAGGCTGAGGTTGAACTGGTGGTGGAGGCAAAATGGCAGGAGGAGTGTTGTATTGGGGCCTCCACCCCGACTGAGGAGCACTCCATTGAGGCTGCGACTGGGTATGTGAGTGATATGGGTGAGAAGTAGGTTGAGTAGGGTACTGAGGTGGATAAGACCATGGAGGAGGCATGGACCAGGAAGGATGAGCAGGGGGACCCCAGGAAGGCATGGGAGTCAAGTGGTTGGGGTTGTAATAAGCTTGAGATGCCCCTTGCATCCCCTGCTGATAAGGTCTAGATCCTTGAGGCCTCCTTTGGTTGATGAAGTAGAGAGGTTCAGTGGGGGCTTCAGTTCCTTGGTACATGGCTTTAAACCCAGGCAAGGTTGGACACTGATTTGTTGGGTGGTCCTCCTCACAAACGAAACACACTTCGACCGAATGCAATGGACATTCGTTCTTAGGGTGTCTTCTGGTGCACCTAGGACAGAAGACAGCCAAGGCTCTCTCAGCTTCCTCTTTCTTTTGCTGGATCCTGAATGTGTCCAGCTGCATGGCAATGGTATGTCTCACCTCACTCTTAAGATCTTCTAATTGGTTTGTAAGCTCATGTTTGGAGAAAGGGACACCGGTGGAGAGGAGCTTTCCTCTACCTCGTTTTCTAGCTGCCCTGGAATGATTTTGAAACACAGTCTTGATGTCCTCATAAGGCAGTTGGTAAATGTCCCCCCCAGCTAACATGTGAAGGGTGTCTAGGAGATCTTCAGGGACTCCTCGGAGTAGAACCAACTTGAGGGATTCAGGGTCAAGTGTGCATCTGGCCCGTTTATAGCTAAGTTGGAACCTCTCCTCATAGTCCTCTAAAGACTCATCATTCCCCATGGTCATTCGAAAGATCTCTCCCTTGGTTTCCTTGGACCTACAATAATCCCTATACTTGGTATTGAAGGCTTGCTGCATCTGAGCCCAAGTGGTGATGCTATTCCCAGGTAATCCCATGAACCAGCGTAGTGCTGCATCCTTAAGAGTGGAAGGGAAAAGCTTCAACTTTTGCTCATCCTCAGTATAGTCATAGGTTCGACAAAGGACAGCAAACTCAAACAAGAAGGTATCAGGATCCTCAGTGGTTAGTCCATGGAAGTGAGGCAAGGCAGAGGGGCTAATGTTTTTCATTTTCATATCCCCATTGGTCTCTCGAATGGGGAAAGCTCCTTCTATTCTCTCATCTTCTCTCCTGTTATCAGCCATGGCTTCAGATGGAGTGGTTTCTAACTCTTCTTCTTCTATAGGGTCTTGGTATATCTCGGGATGTTCACCTATAGGTTCCTCTGGGTCACTGTCACCAAAGAAGAGAGAAGGGTGACTTAGTGATGTGGTGGGGGTGTTTGGTACGAATTTGCCTGATCTATCTCGGTTCCTACGAGGCATGAAAGGGAAAGGACTCTTCTCTGTTTTTAGTGCTTTTGTTTTTTCCTTGTACCTGCAAAACTGAAACAAAGTGATCTACAACTAACTAGATTACTCAAATGAAATTTGCGGAATTGGAAATATTAATCTAGGAAAGCAGGAAATATTAATCTAGGAAAGCAAGAAATATTAATCTAGGAAAGCAGGAAATACTAATCTAAGAAAGCAGGAAAGATTAGTCTAGGAAAGCAGGAAATACTAATCTAAGAAAGCAGGAAAGATTAGTCTAGGAAAGCAGGAAAGTCTATACTACTTTTGCAGAATGGAAATGAAGCAAACTACTTAGCAGAAGGTAAGAGTAGGAAAGTAGAGGAAAAGCAACAGGTGCTAATACTCTGACGCTTCCCCGGCAACGGCGCCAAAAAGATGCTGAGCTCCAGTATTGTAGCAATAATGCTACAACTCCTGGGGCTTCCTGTCTCTTAATTTTATCAACCCGGTAGTTCGTACAAACTTGGAAGCGACGGTGCTGTATGCACAAGTACTAGCCCTTGTCGCAGCTGTCACTTGGTCAGCTGGCACAAGTCCGCGAGGGCTTAAGCCAACTTCTATAGGCTCACAGAAGAAGCTTTATCAATGATGGACGAAAGCTAACTCAAAGGAAGGCTACGCTGCTTGACAAACTGAATCAAAAGCATGTAAATCCATGAAACCCTAATTTAACTAGTCTATCTTCTATAATGCAAAGAATGTGGATGCAACTCCTATGAATGCTGTCATTACCTCTAACAAGTGTAAATGCATGGGTCTAAGCTACTTGCATCATGAGAAATGTGTTTTTGTGTTTTTCCTTTAGGTGTGTGGAATGAGTGTGAACTTGGCCTAATTAGGGTTTGATTGTGCAGGTGGGATGGAGAAGGAAGGAAAGTGTGGGACAGGTTGGGGAGGCTAGGAGAGGTTCCTAAGGATCCTTAGCACCCATCCACAGAGGTCCCTCACGTTCAGAAGCTCGGCAACGAAGTGAATGGCCTCCTACAGGAAGGCTGCAGGGGATCCTACAGGATACTCTGTTTTCTACAGGATGGCTGTGCACGTCTACAGGATGGTTGGCCGTGGAGGTTTTTAGGAGTTGATGGAGTGTTGGAGTAGTGTGGGAGGCTAAGGGAGATGGAGATGGACCTAATGATGTCTTAGGAAATGGCAAGTCAGACGAAGGAAGGGTGCATGCAATGGGTTGATGTTTTGGAAGGGTGGAATCAACGAGAGTGAAGGAGATGGAGCTGTACGTGAAATGAGAGAGTTGGAGGGCATGTGAGTGAGATAGAGGGTGAATAGAACTTGCAGGTGGATGAAGAAAACGACGAAGGAAATCGCTTGAGCAAAAGCAGTGTAAATAAAACAAATGACCTGTGCATGAAAACAAGGAATTCATTAACCAATTATGCCATGAAACCTATAAATCCAAAATGGAAACCAAGCAATAAAACTAATGCGTGAGAGTGCAGTATGGATCAATGTCGAGAATGTATGAATAAATCCTTAATGAAAAACGTTCATGTGGCAACTTGCGTGGAGATGAAACGATTGCTGTTCGTGGCTGATCATGGTCTACACCCCAATCCCAAACAGTGAGATGGCAGTGAGCCTTTACAACCTGTTTTTGTTGGAGCTCCAAGAGATTTATTCTACCAACCTATCAAACTTGAATACTGAAAGCAAAGCATCATACCAGTCCTATCTATGCTAATGAAAACAATTAAACTAACAAGCTGGAAATCCGAATTGCATAGGAAACTAAACAAACTCAAGTGCTGGACCTAATTGTAAATGCATTACAACACTGAGGAGGTCTATGGCTCTCAGGTTGGGCCCTAACCTGAGAGCTATAGCTCCTTGAGAAAACTCAGAACTAACTCAAAAGTGGCCGTCTTTATTCATAATCTGATAACATGCCAAATTGGCTTACAAAAGAGAACGAAACTTGAGCTGTGCTCCAAAATTACAATAGTAATACGAGAGTTTCAACAACCTAACCAAGGCTAAGGCCTCTATACTTATACAAAACGATGATCCAACAAGTATCCATGATTCTAGGAGCTCGGCTGTTTAATCTAGAGTTTAACTGCTGATCCTGTAGGATGGTCATAAATGCTGTTTCCTGTAGAGCAGTTTTGAACTGCTGTTCCTGTAGAACAGCTGGCCGTGTATTAAGCTCGGAGGGAGGATGGAGTGGGGCTCGGAGTTCTTGGTGAGGATCACGAGGAATGTCCCCCAAGACCGTGGACAACCTCTCCTTACGTCAGCAGTGCCAACTCGTTGTCTCCTTGCCACCTTTTCGTTGTCTTTTGCTCCCTTTTAATGCCAAAACCTGGAATCACAATGCATTAGCTACGTAGATAAAGTGCCTATCCTTTCTCCTACAAACAACATGAATAAACTAAGAAGTGTATGCATAAACAATAAAAATGAATGGTTTGAGCAAGAAGAATAGGCCAAAATGAGCCCAAATTGTACCAAAATTGGCGCTCATCACTTGGTACCCAGGTGCAGGGTGCCAAATAATCAGACTCCTGAACCTATATCCTAACCAAGATGGTCTTGCCCTCAAGATAAGTTCACCATAGAGGCTCAAGCGATCAATGACTAACTTAAAGTTCTCATAATTAAATGGTTCCCTGAGTTGGATATTTGGATTAGAGGTCTGATATCGAAATTTAGCAGCTGCAATGGCAAGGTCCTTGATGGTAAAGAAGTATTCTATCCCTTGTCGATTGATTGTTGTATGAATGGGTCCTAATGCTTCAATCACACCCGGAGTCCTCATAAGATTCCTATGTTTATTCCACAACTGTAATGGATCTCTAGGCTCAGCTCTTACCCATAAGTCTAATCCGTTTTCTTGTCTTTGGAAGGCATTATAGGCTTTAAGCCATTTGATTTGATTAACTCCAAATGAAATAAATGCCTGCAGTTGGATATCCCCAACAAAAGGGTCGGGGTTCTGCTCTGTCTCTTGATCTAACACAAGGTTATGCAGATAGAATTCACACAATAATCTTTGAACCTTTACTCCATTGTGCTTACAAAAATTTATAAAATCATCAATAGTATTAATTTGTATAGGAGCTCCTGCTTTGATAGCCTTAATTTTCAATTGCAAATATCGTTCCATTAAAAATAAGGCATAATTCTTAGCAGGGGCTCTACATGCTAGGATGTCAGTGTACAAAGAGCATAAGGTATCCATCTGCTTGATAACTACATCTAACCTATGAGTTACCTTTGCGACTCTTTCTTCTTCCTTTCGCCATCCTTCAAAAGCCTGGCTTTCAGATAAATTGACATTCCTTAGCTGTTGTTGTAATTCTTCATACTTTTCGCGAGAAACTGTTTGTTCTGTGAGTTTTTCTACTGCTTGTTGAGCTTGCATCAAACCCTCTCGTAGGGTTACTATCCTCAGATCACTGTCCCACATGGTAGTGGTAAGTGGAAGGTTCACTTGAATCTTCTTATTGCGTCGTCTCGTGTTTGTGGTTTGCATTCCTTCAGAGGGTTGTGCCTCTGTCTGAACTTCTTTGTCATAGGCCGATATATCATCTGTTTGTACTTCAACATGGGCAACAACTAAATGTTGTTCCTTTTGGTTTTGAACGGCAGACTGCACTTCAACAGGGTTTTGAATGACAAACTACTCTTCAACAGGGTTTTGAATAGCAGACTACTCTTCAACAGGGTTTTGAACAGTAGGCTGGACTTGAGTCCTCCGAACCTTTTTCTTGAGGGGTCTCACCAGAGTGGTTGCATGTCTTACCCCCGAAGTCCTTTTTACTCTCTTTCTCATTTTCAAAACCCTGATTTGTTGTCGAAGTCGTGCTATCACATTCAACAATCTTTGTTGTTCTTTTCGTAGTCTTTTAATTTCTTCTGTTTTCTCAGAAAGAACAGTTGTTTGTTTACTCGGGCCTGGACTGTTACCTTGGCCAATTCCCTGGTTTTCTTCTTGGGGTGCTCCTTCGTTGTTCTATTCGGGTTGCTTAGGAGTAAAAACCCTAGTTGGTTCTGTTAATTCCTGGGTGACTTCTTTTTCCACCCCTTCTTCTCCATGAAATTCTTCCGGTGTAGTTTGGCTGGGAACAGATTGTTCCTCTTCTGTATCACTTTTCTCTCCTGTCATACTTTCATCATGAACAGAATGATTCTCTTCTTTTTCTTCCTCGTCGCGTAATTCTTCGGGTGCATTTTTGTCCTGAGCAGAATTCTCTTTTGGTTCTTCTTCAATATGGAGGCCTAGCGGGCTGAGAGGTTGGGCATATTCGCCCATATTGGCTAGAATTTGGGCCAATTCATCCTCTTGTAATGGATTTTGCAATGGGCTTTCTTTGCGTTGCTCTGTCTCTTCCTCCGCCTGCCCAGGCTGCTCGGTCTCTTCCTCCATTTCTCCTTCCTCATTTCCTTCCAATCCTTTCTCATTCTCTTCTCCTTCCAATTGCGGGGGTTGCTCATCCCCTGAATCATCTCTCTCCACTGGTTGGCTGGGATTCCCTTGGGATTTGTCCAACCTCCCTCTAATCCATGCCAACCTAACTGATTTCCCCCGTTTCAATGGTCTATTCGGTGTACTGGTAGCATGTTTTCATTTTGGGGCTGGCATAGTCAGTCCCCCGTCTATCATGGTAATTAGCTCTTCCCAGCTGCTCTGTTGCTGAGCAAGACTGTGACTAACTATCATTCGTATCAGCCCATGGTGACTTACTACCGATTCTACATGTTGTGATTTTTTCATACTTCGGGAAACATCATGAAGTAATGAATTTAAAAATGCAGGTAAGTTCACAAAGCATTTTTGTTTTAATACGGCTAGGATTTTAAGGTGTCGTGGTCTTACCACGTCTTTCTTGCCTTCACAGGTGATGTAGCATTGGATGATCTTCACCAATTCTGTCCACAGCTCCCCCAGTGCTGCTGGTAGGACTCCCTTTCCTCTGACTGTTAAGTTCTAGCCTTCATCTTAGAAGATTTTTATGATATTTCACAGTCTCTCCTTCTTTAAAGTCCACACAGGTCCAGTGGCTGGTAGTCCCGAGACCTCTGCAATTATGTCATTGGTGACTGCTATGTGTCTCCCCCTTACTGTGGAGTGATATTCTTGCAAGTTCTGCAAGAATTCTATTGCTACGGTCTCGTTGGATTCCTGTAAACGATTAAGATAAACTAACCATCCTGCCCTTGCCAGGATTTCCCGTGCAGCATCAAAAACTGTCAATACCTGTGGTTCTCTCCGAATTGATCTTCCTCCCATGCTTTAGCTCACTGTAAAAATGTAGAGACAACAATGGAACAACAGGTTGTTCAAACTGTTAGAAATACAGAGAAAATAACGAAACAACAGGGCTCGTTCAAATCCTGAGTCACTTACTAATTGTCACAGAGCATAATACGGAAATAGCTTAGGAACAGCAAGCCATGCAAATTGAAAAACAATATACCGTTAAGCCTTGTTATTCCCAAGTAAAAGTTTTCCGAATAATAGTCTGACACGTATACCAGCAAATTATGAGGTCACCTGCCTCCCCCTGCAATGTGATAGGCTGTCCTCGGTCGTCGAATGAGGGAGCGGTGTGCCGAACTGCCATGGTACAAAGTCATAAAGGAACAGCGTATGCCGAAATGCCATGTTTTACAAAAGGAGCAGATTGCCGAAATTGAGGTGTATAGTAGGATCGCTTAACAAGTAAGAGAATGCTATGATATGATGCGAGGCTAGGAGGATAGGATAGCTGACATGCACAAAAAGTCTAATGCGGTCGTTATCGACTTTTTTGTCATGATTGGTTATAATAGATTTTCATGTGTTTAATGGTTCGGGGAAATGATATACATAATCTTATTTGACATATTACAAAGGTATAAGACAAAGAAGGGTGTTGATGATTGCTATTGGTGTATAAGGAATGTGACTTCAATACCATTAACAGAGCTCTACTGCCGACAGGTGTCCATAACCTTGACAGAGTTGTTTGTTTCACCCATGGAACCATGATCCTTTGTGTATGCTTAGGAAGTGTTGTGCAATGTCAAAATGGAGGTCATTATGCTGGCTTGGTAACCAGTTAAACCATAATGCCATTCACCAGGAAGGAGTGAAAGGTGGGCAGGCCGGCTCGTGATGAGACCTCCTGTTCCAAGGACTCTTTATTTTCTCTGATGTGCCTCTTGGATCATATCCCTGGTGTGGTGGCCATAGTGGGAATGCCACTTCACTTTCTTCCTTATGATCATGGTAGGCTGGCTCTTGATGAGACCCCCTATCCTGCATTTGACAACCCATAAGTTATATAAACATTTTTCTCTTTTTTTTTCTCTTATAAAGTACTTTCCTATTTATACACAAAGGGTGGTTCAGCACTCCTTAAGAGTAGGAATGGTGGAAGAAGTCTTAACATCTCAATAGAAAAATATACCCTTTGTTCTTATTCCTTTAATAATGATGAAAGAAGATTATGGGAATTTAAAAAAGAACCACCATGATAAAGATAACCAATCATATTAGTATTAGTAGGATAATGACAACAAAAGTGATGAATAATTGTGTCCTTTCCTTTTTCCTCTTGTCAATTCAAAGCAATTTCTTGGAAAAATAGCGATTTTATATAATTTACCGATTTCAGTATGCTATAGTTTTGTATCCATTGCATAAGTGTATAGCTGTGCTCCAAAAGACTCGAAATTATTATATATTGAGAAGAACAGCAGCTGTCCTTTAATTGGAACGGCAAGGAGAACAAGCATAAGTAAAAGGAATACGAAAATGTTGGCGTTTCAAAAAAGAAGAGCAAAAAAATACAAGTGTTGTTCCTTTGGAAAAGGAACAACAAAAAAACGCAAGTGTCGTTCCTTTGGAAAAGGAACAACAAAAGCCAAAAGTGCTATTCCTTTGGAAAAGGAACAACAGAAAACGTAAGTGTCGTTCCTTTGGAAAAGGAATAGCAAAAACCAAAAGTTTTGTTCCTTTGGAAAAGGAACAATAGAAAACGCAAGTGCCGTTCCTTTGGAAAAGGAACAACAAAAACCAAAAGTGTTGTTCCTTTGGAAAAGGAACAGCAGAAAACACAAGTGTTGTTCCTTTGGAAAAGGAACAACAAAAACCAAAAGTGTTGTTCCTTTGGAAAAGGAACAACAGAAAACGCAAGTGCCATTCCTTTGGAAAAGGAACAGTGAAAAAACAAAAAAGCACACAAACGCTGTTCCTTTAGAAAAGGAACAACAACAAAATGCAAGTGTCGTTCTTTTGAAAAAAAGGAACAACAAAATGGTGAAGGTGTTGTTTCTTCTAAAAGGAACAACAAAACAATGGAATTGTTGAATCCTCGAAAAGAAACAGTATAATGCAAAATACAAAAAAAAAATGCACAGATAATAATTTATGCTAACAAAACAAAGGAATTATGTACAAAATGTAAGAACAGTTGAATCACTTCAATGAACCAGAGGTGAGGAAGATTTCTCTTCCTCCTCCAAAATTTGCATGTCGGAGTCTTCGCGGAGTTGCTGGTAGAAGGATTCCCGAGTAAGTGGTTTGCGGTATAGTCGAAATCGGTGGTCGTTTTCCTTGAAGGTATGTCCAGATCCGTCAATGGTGATTAGAGTAAGGGTGCCATTATCATGTACATTCTGGATTTCATATGGCCCCAGCCAACGAGTCTCAAGCTTCCCGGGAAAATCCTGAAACCCGGAATCGTATAAGAGCACCCAGTTTCCTTCGCGGAAGACTTTCTTTTTAATGAGAGCATCATGCCATTTAGCTCGTTGTTGTTGGATCAATGCAATGTGTTTAAGGACAGAGAGCCTGATTTCATCTAGCTCATTAATCTGTTGTAATCTATTAATTTGTGCCTCGTTTAGATCTAGACTAACTTCTTGTGTTGTTCGCAGTGTTTGGATTTCAAATTCTATGAGAAAAATGGGTTCCTTTCCAAACACCAATTGGTATGGTGAATAGCCAGTAGTGCTTCTCCATGTTGTTCTGTAAGCCCACAAGGCTTCTGGTGATCTTGCAGCCCAATCGCGTCTATGTGATGGAATGGTTTTTGTTTAGATTGCTTCTATTATTTTATTGTTGCTTTCTACTTGACCATTTGCTTGTGGGTGGCATGGCATGGTAATTTTATGCTGGATATGATAGTTTTTTAGTGTTGCAGCAATTTTGTTACCAGAAAACTGTGGTCCACCATCTGTAATTATATCTCTTGGAAGCCCATATCGCACAAATATATAGAACAGGAACTGTATGACGGAATCCTCTGTAGCTCTCGCGCAATGCCTCTACTTCAACCCATTTGGTGACATATTCTGTTGCTACCAAAATATATGATTTCTAGTTCGAGGATGGGTTAATTGGACCAATGAAATCGAGGGCCCATCGCTCAAATGGTTCAATAACTAGCTGTGGATTCAGGGGCATTTTGTCGGACTGACCAGGGCGTCCTGCTCTTTGGCAACTGTCACAAGCTTGAACGAACTTCTTTGCATCTTTGAAGATCATGGGCCAATAATACCCTGTTTGCAGCACCTTATGTCCAGTTCTCTGATCGGCGAAATGTCCACCACATGGTCCATCGTGACAAGCTTTCAAAATGTCAAAAATTTCATCCTCGCGGATGCATCTCCTGATGTGCATATCTGCCCCTGTATGGAACAGGTAGCCCCCAATCCAAGAAAATCGAGCACTTCGCTGGACAATCTATTTTCGTTCATTGGGGGTCAGATGTTTCGGTAATTTGCCTACTGCTAAGTAATTCACAACATCAGCATACCAGGGTGTTTTAACAGTGACAGCAAACAGATGCTCGTCTGGAAATTGATCTTCAACTGTTGCTGTGTCCACTGATTTTGGCATTTGTGAGAGAAAGTCAGCTACAGGATTTTCTTTTCCAGGTCGGTCCTTGATTGTGATATCAAATTCCTGCAATAAAATCAGCCATCTAGTTATTCTACCATTTGTGATTGGTTTATTTGCTAAATATTTTATGGCAGAGTGATCTGTATACAAGATAACAGGATATCTAGTAATGTAATGTCTGAACTTATTGACAACATGTATTATAGCTAGAAATTCCTTTTCAGTAACAATATGATTCAATTCAGCATGAGATAAATTCTTGCTAATATAATAAATTTCATATGGTTTTTTATCTTCTTCCTGCCCAAGGACTGCTCCAATAGTTGTATTTGAGGCATTTGATGAAATTTGAAATGGCAGGTCCCAATTTGGACCTCTAAGGATTGGGGCTGTTGACACAAGCCTCTTCAGATCCTGGAAAGCACGGTCGGTGTCCAAAGAAAATCGACATTACTTGTCAATGCATATAGAGGTGCAACAATGTGCGAAAAATGTTCTATAAATCTTCTATAGTAACCAGAAAATCCAAGGAAACTGTGTACCTCTGTTTGAGTGGTAGGAGTGGGAATTAGCAAAATTATTTGAATTTTCGCTGGGTATACTTGTATGCCAGTTGTTGAAATATAATGGCCTAGAATAAGTCCTTCAGTCATCATCATATAACATTTTTCATGGCTTAAACAAAGCCTAGTGGCAATGCAGAACTGCAGACTTTTTCCAGTGTGTCCAATGCTGGGTCAAAATCGTCTCCGTATGGTGTAAAATCATCCATGTATACTTCGAGCCCTTCATTTATTAAATCTAAAAAGATGCTGAGGATAGCCCTTTGAAATGTGGCATGAGCATTGCATAAGCCAAAAGGTAGAACTCTGTAGGAAAATGTTCCCCAAGGACAAGTAAATTGGTTTTGTCTTGGTCTTCAGGGGCAATCTGAATCTGATTGTATCCGCTGAAGCCATCTAAGAAAGAAAAGAATTTCTTTCCTGCCAAAGTGTCTAATACTTGGACAATGAATGGAAGGGGAAAGTGGTCTTTTTGTGTCACTTTATTTAGTTCTCTATAATCTACACAATCCTCCACTTTCCATTCTTCTTTGGTACCACAACAAGTGGAGAGACCCATTTACTATCGAAGATAGGGTAGATGAAGTTCACATCTAAAAGTTTTTGAAGTTCAGCTTTTACAATGTCTTTTAGATGAGGATTAAGTCTCCTTTGTGGCTGGCGAACAGGTCTCACATATTTTTCTATGTAAATGTGGTGTGTACATAACTGGGGATCAATTCCTTTCATATCAGGATAGTCCCATGCAAATGCTTCTTTGTATTTCCTCAGTAGTTGGATGAGCTTCTCTTCTTGTTCAGAAGTCAGGTTGGCATTAATGTTTAAAGTATTTCCTGGCTCAATTTCTACAATTTTGCTATTTGAGACAGAGGTAGTAGGTATTGTTTGATCGTGTGTATCTTTAAGAGGATCTTCTTCTAATTCATTATCAAATGTTGCTTCTATCATGTGACATTGTATGCGGGATCTGGGTTCAGCTTGGCTAATAAAATTGTTAATGGCATCGTCTTCTGTTTGGTCTTTGAAATCGAGGGCCTCTGCTATGGTTAATGGAGATCTAATATTTTCAGTGAGGTATGATACATGATGCTTGGTAGTTTTTATTACTGTGACACTTGGCTGCGCTGGGGGGTATAAAGCTAGATTCTTGATATTTCCCCCCCTAGTTATGGTCATACTGCCTTGTCGGCAGCTAATATAAGCATCGACAGTTGCAAACCAAGGTCCGCCTAAAATCAATGGATGTCCATCAAGTCAGTTTTTGGGGTTTATTATCAGAAAATCAGCCAGATACTCCTAGGAGTCAACAGATACCATGACATCATGTAGTGTGTCTTCTGGCCTAACCACAGATTGGCCAGCCAATTCTAGTAAAGTGGAGGTCAGTTCTACTAATGTAATGCCCAGTTTTTGGCAAGTGGTGGTTGTTAAGATATTAATTTCAGCTCCTAGATCAACTAAGGCATTTGAGAAGGTTTGTCCATTGATTTGTACGGTTACTATTGGATTTCCTGGGTCTTCGTATTTAACGAGTGTTTCTTTCCATGATAATAAGTCGGATAGAATGCCAACTACTTGGAATTTTGGGTTATTTGTTATTTCTTTATACATAGCTCTTTGATAGTCTTTGCATATATCGGGATGTCTTGAGTGGCTTGAAGGAGTGGGATTTTTATGTACAGGTTTTGTAGTTCTCCCAGAATGCCAAAATCAGGATATTGTATAGGTCGAGGTATAATTAATTGTTCTGGGAATGGGGGAGAGGATGTGGTTGCTGGATCATGAATTTGTTGTCTGGTCACGTCCTCTTCTTGTAGCGGTTGTTCTATAGGAAACTAATTTTCAACTTGAGTTGTTTTATCTCCCTCTGTTTCAGTGATACGCCCAGATATTAATTGAAGGTCATTACACTCCCTTAGATCGGTTCCTGTCTCTGGTGTTTCAATTATTTGAATGGATTGGACCGGTTTGTTATTCGGATTGGGGTTGGGTTGGGCTGGGAGTCGCGGTCTTAAGTTAGACTGGGGGTTTTGTTGTAATGCTGGAAGTGTAGGTTGAGGGAGCGGGATAGTTCCTACTGGCTGATTCATCAGTCTTTGCCAGTTTGCCTGCCAGGCTTGACTCTGTGAAGTAGGAGGGGTCCATTGTGTTGGATATACATTGTTTTGCCAATATGGTGGGGTGTAGGGAAAATTTGGCCAATTGGGTTGGCTTGCTTGATTCGGCCATGGATATGATGAAGGAAATGATTGTTGTGACCAATTCGGGAAGGGAGGTTGATTTTGCCACATTGTATTATATTGTTGAGCATGATATTGTGGAGGCTGAAAAGAAGAAGCTGGGTCTGAGAACATACCTGATTGTCGCGGCTGCCATTGACGGCACTGATTAAGTAGATACACCGATTCCGGCTCTTCTTCTGCTTCCTTGTATACTGTTTTTAATCTAGGAAGTGAGGGACAACTTTCTGTAGAGTGGTCTTTTGTACAAATTGGCGCAAACTTGGACAACATCTAATGGACACTCCTTATGGCTGTGTTTCTTTATGCATCTGGGACAGGAGATTGCCAAATTCTGTTCTGGCTCTACTTGCTTTTGTTTGGCCTGCATAATATCAAGTTGTGTTGTCAGTGTCCCCAATATGTCAGTTTTAAAATTTTCTAATAAATTTCCAATTTCTACACGAGTTACTCCTTCTGCCGAAATTCTATTATCTCTTGCAAACCGATCATGTTCTGCTGGTTTTAGTCTTGTGCTGCCTCTCGAGTTCCTGATACATAGATTAATAATGTCAACAAAATTTTCCTGATAAATATCTCCTTGTCCCATAATATTTAGTGTTTCAATCCATTGTTCCTTTATTCCCCTAATTAATGTTGTTTTTAATACATTATCAGGTAAGGGTAATGATGCATAAGGAGATATTTGAAGATTGTACTAGAAACGTTCAACATACTCTTATAATGTCTCATTTGGTCTAGCTACCATCTGAAATATTTCATCTTTTAACTCTCTAGACCTGCAATAATCCTGATATTTTTTTAGAAAAGACTCCTTCATTTGGTCCTAGTTATTTATAACACCACCACCTAATCCCATAAACCATCTTAGAGCAGCCCCTTTTAATGTAGAGGGAAATAATTTCAGTTTCTAGGGGTCGGTGGTATAGTCATATCCTCTACACAACACATTGAATTCAAATAAGAATGCATCCAGATCTTCTGATGTAAGGCCATGGAATGTAGGGATATGCTGGAGAGGAATTGCTTTCATAGGTGCATTAGCTACAGTATCCACAATGGGGTATTGCAGTGTAGAGGTTTGGGTGTTTGGCTGGTTCTGGGCCATTTGGTCAAATATATGCCAATAGCCTTCTGGGATATCTAGGAGGGTATTCCTAGGTTGTCGAGGGGGAATGGCTCTAACAGAAATGGCCTTAACAGCACTTCCTTTATCTGGGATGATGAGAGTGCCTAATGTTTGAGGGGGTTCAGGTTCTTGAGTTTCTTCAACTTCGTTATAAATGATTTTTGCAGCACTTCCCTTATCTGGGCTGCTTAATGGCTGAATTACCCCAAGAGGAGATCTTGGTTTTTCAATCTCTCTTGTTTCTCCTCTTCCTTCACAGAGGTTGCTAAGGTTCCCTTCTTGTAATGATTTTGGGCTATAATTTTCAATTTCTTGAAAATCTTGCTCTTCAGTTTGACTATGCACCTCAGCGAAGGCTACAGATGGTGATCTTGTGGCCTGAAGGGAACTAGTAGGCTGTCTAGAAGTAACTTTTCTAGTTCCTATTGAAGGCTGAGATTCTGCTTTCTTAAGGATTTCGTCTATAAAGGTCGATCGGCCAAGGGTCACCGGCCCCTTAGCTTTATCGGGCTTGGGTAGCGGTTTGGGATTCTTTTCAGGCTTTTTCTACTTAGTCATACACTCAAATCAACTACTAAGTTATACCCAAACAAAATACCAACAAATCTACAGGAAAGCGGGCAGGGGAGCAGGGCTATTACATACTCCACACGCAGGTTCTTACCTTCCGTTTTTAAAACCCAGTTCTTTCCTAACAGGCTCCTACACTACTCTGAAAAAGAAACAAATGGCTACACTCTTCCCCGGAAACATCGCCAAAATGTTGAGCAGTGAAAAGGGTCTTTTTCACCTCTATTTACCCCACATTAACTTATCAATCCAGGAATGATTTGTTATCTCAAAGAGTGTACTCAGTTTGAGGCGGTCATTTGTCAGAGTAATGCTAGTAGTATAGTTCTAAAAATACAAGAGTAAATGGATGTTTAAAACAATATCTACTTACAGCAAAGCACTTTAAGACTTAAATCATGCATTCAGAAAACTAAGCGAATTATCAGTCAAGGGTACAGTAACAGTAACTCATCCCTTTGTAAACTGATGTAACTAAAGATAATCAAGGAACAAATCATCAACCTGGGAACTAGACAACAAATGTCAACGCTCACTACAGTCTTAGATCGTTCAAAGCAATAACAACGCAAATAACAAGAAATGGAACAACAACTATAAATGGAACAACAACTAGTTCTCATAAACAACGAAACCTTATTCTAAGGAAATAAAGGTAACAATCGTATCCTACAGAAATCAGATAGCAATCTTTACTCTAAGAATAAATCGGACAGCAAATGGAAATAGAACAACAACTGATTAGCAATGAAATATAGAACAACACTTAGAGCCAAATGTGAATGTATAGTAAACCAAAATAAATAACACACATAGCATGCCTTGATATTGAGAGAAACAGTAATCTGACTTCGATACCACAAATATTAATCTCAGTTACAAAGAATAACGATTGCAATTCGTAATGGAACAACAATGTCAGTTGAACAACAATCATGATTAAGTGTAAACCATAGATGAATACAGTAATACCAACTTATGAACATTATAGCCCGGTTACTCTGTAATTGAACAACAATAACATTCTGTAAGGAACAATAATGTTATATCAATGATTAAAGGAACAACAATGCGTTACAAAGTCAGAATGAACAATACGACATTCTTGTCACAGAGAACGATATTGTAAATATAACATAGCCGTGATGTAAAATAACAAAACACATCAGATTACCGAACAAAGCTGATAATGAAAACCACGCACGAATTAAAGATAATGGTACAGGAGCAAGTGTTCCACCAGGGCCGAGCCCTTAGCCTCCAGGGACACACCGCTTGAGATTATTCCAGGATCAAAGATGGAACAACAACTAGATTTATGAGAGATTGAATTCGGATAATCCACAGTGTTCATCTTTTTCTTTTTTGTCAACGTTTCGAGTCTAGAGCAAGACTCATCATCAGGACTTGATATACAGAGAAGAGGAAAAAGAGTTTGTGATAAATATGGTGAAGGATGACAACTAGGAAGTTTAGCCGAACATTGATCATTAATAAATTATTAAATTTTTATTATTTTATTTAAGCTACTAACTGAATATGCCTTAAACCTAGCCTTACTGCTGATTGCTAGGTTTTTCTAATTTTAATTAACTAGCTGACCTATTCTTTTTGACTTTGAATATTGCATAATTAATTAAGTTTTATATTGTGTAATTTACATAGATCTGTGTTGCATTAATTAGTATAGTTTTATTTTGTTTTTTAATTTAGATGCCTAATGTTTGATTAACTACGATTAATGCACTAGGTTTTATAAATTTGTTTTGTTAGCTTAGGTTCTATTGTTCAATTAACCTAGATATATATTTCTATGTATTGTGTAAATATTTTAGATTTGTATAGAGTAATTAACTTAGTTATATAATGTTTAATTAATTTAGTTTTATATTGTTATTATTATTATTATTAATTAAGTTTTATATTGTATAATTTTCATAGATATGTGTTGCTTTAATTAGTATAGTGTTATTTTGTTTTTTAATTTAGATGCCTATTGTTTGATTAACTATGATTAATGCATTAGGTTTTATATATTTGTTTTATTAGCTTAGATTCTATTGTTTAATTAACTTAGATATATATTTCTATGTATTGTGTAATTATTTTAGATTTGTATAGAGTAATTACCTTACTTATATGATGTTTAATTAATTTAGTTTTATATTGATTTTCAATTTTGAACCATATTGTTTAATTAATAAAGTTAATACATTAGGTTTTATATTGTTTAATTCATAAAGTTAATACATTAGGTTTTAATTAATTAATCTAGTCTAGTGGGCAAAACCAGCTCTTAATAAAGTTAATATATTAGGTTTTGAACCATATTGTTTAATTAATAAAGTTAATACATTAGGTTTTATATTGTTTAATTAATCTAGTGTAATATCAATCTCTCAAAAACCACTCCACAGAAACCTGCAATCCAAAACCAGATTTATATTAAAGCATCAAAGCAAAGCTACAGTGGGTCACTTCTCAACGAGAGCCGATGATCAAAGTTTTAAATACAAAGAGAAATTACATAAGAATAACAACAGGTCATCCCCCTCGGGCTAGTAGTGCTGCCCCTTTTTATAACAGCCGAGCGGAGATATCAATGATGCAAAAATAGTTAAGATAGCGATCCCTCAAGATCAAAGGATCCTGAGGAATGCGCCAAACTGTTAATTCCCAGCTATCCATTTGTTCTCTTGCACCGATTCGATATCTCCTTTTCCTTTCCTTGGCTAATACGCTTCAATTTGGATCGCCTTGTTTGCATGTGGTTCCCTGCCAAAGGGACAATAGTTAACTTTGCCCTGTCTTTTTCTTTGGGACGGCAATCTTTCGTTTTTCCCTTTTTTGCATAAGAAAATGGCAATTATTAGTTGTTTTGCGTTACACACAAATCCCACAGATTTTGCCATAATTTCTTATTATCTACCTAGTTCATGATGCAAAGGGGTTATGAGTTTTAAAGAAAACATGACAAAATAATCAATAAAAACATACCTTCTTCATTACTCCACACCCACCTCCAGTTTGTCAATGACAAACTCCTTATGGGTGTTCCTATGTAAAAAAGGCCAAGTCCATAAAGGAAATCATGGGCCTATTTATGAATATGCTTTAGGGACCCTCATAAACTTGGATAAATCCCACATTTTCCTCTTTAATTCCCAACTTTTGATTCAAATCCACATCATCTAAATCCTTTATTTCCAAAATGGCACCATCCCCTCTAAATATATATGGGCTCCCTTCTTAGAGAGCCCTTAGAAATGTATCTTGGGAAGATTTGTTGATGGAAATGAGAGATAAATTGTCAAGTTGGACCTTTTGTTTATAGTCTTTACTTATTAGAATTCCCTTATCAAAGCCACCTTCCATTCAATGCATTTGTATCTATTTTCTATCCTAGCAACATCCATGAACATTATCAAGTGAATATCCAACCTTCAATGGCTCTTTCTCTAGGGTATCTCCTCCAAGGAGAGAAAAGGGGCTCTAGTGGCATGGGAAAAGGTATGTGCCATAAACCTAAAGGTGGACTTACAATATAATATCCTTTATTCATGAGTAAAGGCATCACAACTAAAACTTGGTGGAACTGGGTAAAAACACCCACTGAGCTATGGACTCAATTTTGGAAGGACAAGTATGCAAACAACATATTTAACCATGATCTCATCATAATGGATGGATTCTACCTAATCTCTCTATATTTAATTAACACGTCGAATAATATATATTTGGTATAAAATCATTGCTTATGGGAAATCTAAGATGGTCATTCATCCCTATTCTTGGAGAATACCTAGGAACAAGAGCCTATTTTGGGTCAAATCCCTTACTTCCAATTGCCCAACGCTTCACTACTACACCAAGGCAAGTGGTTCATTAATATTGGGAGGACCCAACCCTATCGATGACCGATCTAGAATGAATTTGGCAATCATGTAATACATAGTCAGTACTACTTAATGTGCCTGACCTAGCCCCTCTGTCCCGCTACTTACTTAGTGCCCGCCTCCCCCCCGCTACAAGGATAGGGCCTATCGCAGCAGGAATTGTGGAAAGCCAAGAAAGATCTATTTCCACCCTTTACTTTTGAAAAAGGACTTGTCTGCTACTTTTTGGGCATATATCGCTATTTTGACAGAATGACACTTCTATTTTAGCTTAGATATATAGAGTGACAGAGGGGGGGGGGAGGAGGTTAGGTACGAACCCTTCGACCGACAGGGAGAGCAACGAACCCGCTCGACAAAAGAAGGAGGACCTTTAGGTGCTCGACCATAAGGGAGAGGAGAGGAGAGGAAAGCACACTCGACTGTCAAGGAGAGGGTAAGGGGGTAAAGGTAAATAGTCAGATCCATTGAGTTAAACAGATTGGATGCAAACATAATATTGGTTATGGAATAGTAGCTTCAATCCTAGATAATATTATTTTGGAAATGTTCAGGTATTTTGAGATGGGGTAGACATAGAGATGGTAACTTTTTAGTAAGTCAATCATAGAAGATAACAATTGACAAAGAACACATTAAACAAAAAGAGATGTGGATAAAGATTTGGAACCCCAAATTATGGGCCAAGGTATCCTGCTTTATATGGTCGATAACCCATAATAGAGCTCTCACATAGGACAATCTCCCTAGAAAATCATACAAGCACTCATCGATATGTCTAATGTATATGGCAGAGGCAGAAACAATGAACCACTTGTTCAATGGATGTGTGATGGCCTAGACTTATGAGAAGAAGAAGCTAGCCTTTTCCAATAGTCAAACAAAGTCAATATATCAATCAAATTATAGAATGATGGAGATTCAATCATTTTTAAAACATTATTCTTGATCAGGTTTGGAATTCATTTTTAGGGTTCTTGATATGGAACATCTAGAAGGAACAAAATAGAAAAAAAATTCAAGAACCAACATCGGGATATGGAAGTTGTGTGGAGTTCACTTCAAACCAATATACTAGAATCTATCTTGGCATTTTGATGACTAGGTGGCCCAAGGGAGAGATTTTTTTTTTTTTTTTTAATTTAGTATTTGCATGGTTGTAACATATTTTTTGCATTCAAAGGCCTAGTGCATGCTTCTAAGTAACTTTATTAGTGGTCCTAACGTTATCTAGTTTTATTAAACCAAAATTCAATGGGGCATCAAAGGGTAATATAACATTGTCTAGTACAATGGGAGTTTTCGAAGATCTATGTAGGTCCATCTGAACCCTCTTCTTAATGAGACTAGGAAACAACACAAATAATGGCACATAATTGGCAACATTAGCAAAGGGATTGTAGATAACTTGAAAGCTAAATCATCCCAATATCACAACTCTTAAAAATTCCATCAATGGTACCAAAGCTAAAAAGTATCTAAAAATTGGAGACTTACAATTAGGCTAGCCCTGGTTACAAACCTCAGTGCCCAAATTCATGTTATACTTCCATTCCATATCAAGTGAAAGGGCAACACTTTGGTGGACATATTGACCAGTAAGGTGTACCTAACTTAGACCTCATTAGACTATTACATAACCTAAAGAATCTCCCTCAACCACTAAATCTAATTGTGCCAATCTCAATGAGCGTGATCTCAATCACCTAGATGGGTGTATATTGTGGGGGAGGCAATATCTCCCACAAGTCAACCCTCCACCCCTCTGCATGTCAACCTAAGGCCTTCAACATCAATTGTGTGGACAAGGAGTGACAGGACTTAGTAGGTGGGCTAATAGGACAAACAATTGATGAGGGGGGTTCACACTCCTAAATCATTAGTAATATCGGTTGGTGATGGAACTCTCCATAACTCCATTCGGAATTCAAGGGGCGATGGAAGTGGTAAATGATGATATGTGCATATGTTAATTTATTGATGGTCCTTGAGGATAACAACTCATAACGAAGGACGTCACAAAAGTTATGCAACAAGGGAAGATGGGAAGAGGCAAGCAATCCTTAATTAGGATGGATAAACAACAAGTCACAAGTAATTTAATTTCAAATCCTAGTGGTTTCTCTTACTTTTATGGTGTTGTAGTAATCCTGAGCTTAATCTTATAGAGATTGACCTAATAAGTTTTATTGGGAAAGATCTATCTTAGAGGGGAATATAAAAACCACATTCTAAGAAGTGGGGGTTCGTTATGAGGTAGAAAGTAGGCATTTCACTCCAATGGAAGGTTCTGTTTGAATTTAGAATTGTGGCCCACCCTCTTATAATCAAGAAACCTTCATGGTTGGGGCGACATTACCTATCTGTGACACAAAGTGCTTGGAACATGATAGTTAAGGGAATAGGTGCAACATGTGAAGGAAAGAAGAAGTGAGGGCATGAGTGGACGAGATGTGCCTCCTCATCATTAGTTCTATCCCTCCTCACTAGAACAAAGCGCGAGATGAGACCAACAAAGGACTAGTACCACAATCAAGTCTCAATTAAGGCACATGGAGGAAGTGGAAAAAGAGGTGGAGGCCAAATGCAACACCCTCTTGAAGGACCAAATCATGGATCCAATGGAAGGATGGGTATTAGACCCCTTCTATTCTTAAACATTGGATTAAAAATTATATAGATTTACAAATATGTGTTGGATGACCAAATCAATAGTGGCCTAGGCATTGGGGAAGAGACAATGAAGATATCATGCACAAAATTAAGATCTTCAAGGGGAAATTCGAATTAATGTTTAGAGGATTTCACGGAGTCAATTTCTCAACAGCACCACCACTATTGAGGTTGCAGAGCAGGACTGGACAAAGCTAACTAAGGGCACCCCTGCCAATCCAATTATTCTAGAAAAGGAAGATCTAACCCCCTAACCCAAAGAAGTAACATATTGCCTATGACAAACAAGCTAAATGAACCAAGGAAACTAAAGAGCTCCACTCCCTAACTAATGAATAATTTAATTTGAATATTTTTTACTTTATTCCTAAACCTATATAGAATAGCAATATTATAAGTTTATAGAAAAGAACTTCAAACTATGTATTTAGTTTTTTCTAATAAAAATATGAAAGTTTTTTTTTTTTTTTATTGAAAAAAAAGTTTAATCGTTAAGAAATAATTACCATACCTATATTCATTTATTTCTATATAAAATTGAAATTTAAAACTAAAAAGTAATTAGTTTCCTTGTGAAAGCTACCCATCGATTTATATATATTTTTAATTCCATATCATAAATATATAGATAATTTTATATTTAAATAAATAACTAAAAAATCAATAAATTTTGAAATTCTAATTAAACATTAGTGTACCCTTTACCTATCTCCACTTTAAAGTGATTAATCTAGCTTTTGAGTTTGCGTTATCCCTGACCCAAATTAAATTATTATCAACATGTTGTATTAGGCAATATAATTAAAACAAAAGTTAAATTCCATAGGAAAATGGCATACCTATATTTTTTTAGATTGATTTAATAATATACTAATCAAATTATACTTTAAATTGTTTTACTTTATTATACCTGCCAAGGCAGAGTATATTTGTCAAACTAATTTTTACTTTCAATTAACCTTTTTTTAACTAAAAACAAAATTTCTAAAATTTTATAATAATTTTCAAATATTTATATATTAAATTAAATATTTATTAGTTATAAAAATAATTTTTAATTTTTATAAAAATTATATTATAATATAATTAATTAAAGGCAATAATATAAATAATTTTATGAAATTTGAAAGTCATTTGTAATTAAAAAATCCTCACACTTAAAAATAAAAAAATAATTATACAACTGATTTAACACCAAGCACGGATACATTATTTATTATAAAAACCATGGGATATTAATAAAGTTTAATTTACGTGTCAGAGCATATTGGCCGGCAAGTCTTTTTATACGGTGAATATATTCTTTTAATATTTCACATCATATTGTTCTTCGCATTTTCAGTAACCACATATTTAGCAAAACTTTTTGTGGATTTTTTTGATATTAACTAAAATAGTTTCTAATAAATGCATTAAAAAATATTTAATTTATATGTTAGAATTTTTAATGTTATATAATAATAATATAAATTAATTAATTTATAGAGTATTTTGGTTAGTAAATTACTAAGCAAAAATATTTATTATTATAGGTTTTTAAATATTTTGTAATTGAATTTTAATTATTTTTAAATATAAATAATTAGAAAAGTTTTAATGTAGTGCTTTTGAATATATACATAAATTTTTTAGTTAAGAGTAATTAATATATAGCATTTTTCAATATCTATTATAATGGTGGATGAAAATTAACTCTGCTGATCTTAGTTTTTGGTGGCTAGGGTTTCTCTAGCCGCAACATCAATTAGCTCAGATTTTATATGCAAAAGGTTGTAGCGCATCGATTTTGGACTCTATTTCGTGATTTGGTCATTGAAGATTAATTTTGGTTGAAAGAGATCTCAAATATGAACTTGCACATCAATATTCCTCTACTCATTATGGAGGAGGTGGTTACATTTAGAGCCCTGTTGTAGGCGCAGAAACCGCAAGGGCCTTCTTCTCCCCCCCAAAAATTTGTGAAGAAATTAGTTGAGATTTTGGATGTGGAACTCTCTCTGTCATATCCATGCAAGAGAGCCTTAGCTCTCTTAGAAAAAGCATTGGTTGGCAAGTTTATGGTCTTATGGCTGAATCCAAAAATTGTTGAATCTTGCATCACGGAGCAATGGACCCCAAGCTTCAAGGTTAAGTAACTTTCTAGGCAGGGGTTTCTATGTTTTTCTATTTGTGAACAAACTGGAAAGAGATTTAATTTTCAGATCAAAGTTGTATTTTATGGGAACTAGAGGCCTTTTTATCTTCCCATGGGCTTTGGATTTCAATCCAAATTATGAAATTACTTCTGTATCGGTGTGGATTCGGCTGCCTCACCCCGTCTCCATCTCTAGGGACCTATGCACTAAAAGAGATTGAAAATAAGTTGGGCCACCATCTAGACAAAGCAACCAAAAGGATGCCAATTTTCTTGTGCTTGCATTTGTGTCAAAGTAAATCTCTCTAAAGGTTTGCTGGAAGCCCTAAAGATAAATTTAGGGGAATGGAGCCATATTAAGAAATTGGACTATGAGCAAATTCCCTTCAAATGCATCATCTGTCATTCTCATAGGCACTTTACCAAAAACTGCCCTCAACAAAAAAGGGATGAGCAAGCCCAAGCCCCTGATTCTAAAGAAGGGCAGACCCATACCCCCATATCTAATGAGGGCAATTTTCAACCAGTTCAAAAGCGAAGGAAGAATCAACAAAACAAGGTTGCAACTCCAAAGAAATTTATTGAAGAAGTTCCTGAACCTTCCCTCAACAAAAAATATTTTGAGGCTCTTCAAGATCCAAAACAAAATGAAATTTCTCCTTTGAATGAAACTCCAAAGGAGGATCAAGAAAACTTAGGAGTGTCGGGGAGAATGAAGAGAAAGCTCTTTCGACAGTTGTCTCTTCAGATACAAAATCTCACTTTGCAGTAAAAATATTAACACTGAATTTGAGCTTGCGGAGATGAGTAGATCCACTCCAACATTTTACAAACAAGCTATGATGATCAAAGCAGCTCATGCTAAGTCAAGTATAGGAGGCAATGCTAGAAAATAATTCTCCTCAAATGCAACAGAACTGCCTCTCACAAGAGGTCAAAAATCCCATAAGGAAAAACAAGAATGTGAAGCAGATGTCAATTTAGCTTCAGGATCCCAACTTCGTGTAGACTCCTTGTTGCAAAAGTCTCCCAAATAAGTCAATGTATTGCTTATGCATATTATTATGTTTGTAATTTGTAAGAATTTACTCTTGTAATCATGAGGAAAGTCTTAGTTGTAGAAATCATGGAAGATACTGGGATTTGTCTCCTAGAATCTTAGTCAATTTCTTAGTAGAAGATCCTCTGAAGATGGTGCAAATGTAAGGAATTTCTCGATTTTTTTGTTACCACTGGGCACAGATTTAATAAAATCCTCTACTCATTTTTGTTTTAAAAAAAGAAAAGTAATTAATATATAATGGAAGACATATTCAATAAATGCTATATAATAATGGCTTAATACAAATTAATTCATAGGTTGGAGTATTTTATTTAGCAAATCATTTTATATAGTAAGCAATAAGCATTTAGCTATAATTATATAATTTTAATGTATTAATAAGAGTGAATTTATGTGTTGAAGCATCTTAATTGATGAGTCATTTTATGTGAGGAGCAATAAGCAGTTGGTTATGGACTCTTATACTATTACATTAATTAACTTCAAATCAAAATTTATTCATACGTTGCAGTATTTTATTTAGCAAATCATTTTATATAGTAAACAATAAACATTTAGCTATAATTATAGAATTTAAATGTATTAATAAGAGTGAATTTATGTGTTGAAGCATCTTAATTGATAAGTCATTTTATGTGAGGAGAAATAAGCGTTTGGTTATGGACTCTTATACTATTACATTAATTAACTTTAAATCAAAATCTAACTCCGAGGCATCTTAACTGATAAATCATTTTATGTGAGGAGCAATAAGCATTTGGTTATCGACTCTTATACTATTACATTAATTAACTTTAAATCAAAATCTAACTCCGAGGGAGTCAAGAACTTTAAATCAAAATCTAACTCCGAGGGAGTCAAGAAGAATTGACCTCATGACCTCCCAATGGTTAACTCTTAAAAGATTTAACACATGGTTAACTCTTAAAAGATTTAGAGTGTTAGTCATTTCCTTCATATTATATTAAATATTAGAGTAAGACATGATAGTTAAATACCATGTTTTTGAGTCACAATGTAAAACATACATGAATTGTATTTTTCATATATATTTCGGTAATGTTAAACATGATTTATTATTATTATTTTTATTTATTTATTTTAATTTAAAAATATATATTTATTTTATTTATAATATTTGTATAATTATTTTATTAAAAGACATTAAAACAAAAAATTGAAAATCTAATAATATTTTAAAAATCAATTAGAAATATGAGCAGAAATTCAGCTTTGAGGAACACAATAATATAAAAAAAAATATAGGTTAACAATCATATTTAATTTTATTTTTAATAGCAATAATTACTTTTTAATGTGATTATGTATTTGTTAAAAAATTATTATTTTAATTTTAGAAAAATATTAATAAGTTTATTATTTAAATATTATATTATGAAAATAGATTTGGAATATTTCTAATGAACTAAATTAAATTACTCAGTTTACTTGTAATGTGAAAAAATCACAACAATAACATTGAATATTTATAAAATGTGAAATATTTCATACTTTAAGGTAGATGTTTAATCATAAAAATCACACCATATTTCTCATATCAATGATCTCTACTTAAATTTAATTTATTTATAACCTATAGATTTTAACATTTTATAACAATAATTTTATATATAAAATTAATATCAAATTTAATTTATTTCTTATAATAACTTTTCCTATCAATTATTTTTACATTAAAAAAAAATAGTAAATAACTTTACATATTCAACTTAGTTTACGATATAGCTTCCAATTTTTTTTTTTTTTTTTTTTTATTTAGTCTAGGAAGTACAATGTTTTTTTTGTTTGGTTTTGTTTTATTTTTAATCTAGGATAATTGGTAACTGGTGAGAGAGTTTCTAACTGGCTAAACCTACGCTAAGTGCAACACCCTGCAAACCTCACAATAGCAGGAATCAACAAGCCCTCCTTTGGATTTGTGATAGCTTCTGTTTTTAAGGGTCCGTGACTTGGGACTTTGAATCAGACAGTCTTGTGACAGACAAAACTCAAGGGCAGGCCCTGCTCTCGAGTATCCCGAAATCCATGCTTTGTTATTCGAGCTATCGACGGCGACTCGGCGAGCATGAGGCCGATCCAGTTCTTCTCTTAATCTAACTACTCCCTTCTTCATTAGGTAACGACTGCAACTCTTCTTTAAATACGAACCCTAAAAGCTGTGAATTGCGAGACTTTGTATTGCGATTTTCGTTTTCGATTTTCCGTTGGAATTAGGCTTTAGCAGAGATGAAAACGTTTTTTGCTATTATCTATATTTGGGTGCTCTGCGGTCTAATAGTTTTACAGCAAAACTCTTGTGCAGCTGTAGGTTCTTCTCCAAAGTTTCTTACCAAAGGTTTTTTCCTACCGTTGATTTCAATCTTTTCATTCAGGTTCCCCAGTTGGAGCATTTTGTTATATCACGACCTACGCTTCAATCTTACCTTTTCCTCTTTTAGGTATCTTTGCGCAGACCCTTGATCATCGAAGTTCACAGAATAACGAGGCTGCCAGAGATGGAACGATCTTAACAGATAAAGTATTTTCACTTGTTCCCGCTATTCTCATTAATATGGTTTTGTATATTTAATTTGATTGTACTTATGATAACAGAAGAAAGTGGTTTTGATTTTCTTGAACCTTAGGGTTAATGTTTCTGAGAAAGAGTCATTGACATGGTCTTATACTCAACTTATGTTGCTTGCCACTTCTGGACAGACTGAAGTGAAACAAAGTACTAGAGACAACTATAAGGTTTACTCTTCCGGCTCTCACAGTAGCAAATACATGGAAATGGAGCGCAGAAAATTGATTTATCGCGTTGATTATGATGAGGCAACAACTTATCCAACTACCCCATCTTACGCATCACGGCCTCCTTAATGGGTAAAGCTTTCTGAAGAGAATTTGTAGGTTACAGTTTCAAGAAGACGAGAACACATTACTGGTTGTGGTAATTGTGTTTTTGGCTCTCCTAGCTTTGTAAATCCAATTTGGATCTGTGGAAAATGAAAATTCTAGCCATTGCATTGCTTTTAACCGTGCAATGTGTGTAAGGAGAAGTAGAATGTTGTCTTCATATCACACTGGATGTGGATGGGAACTCGATAAATGCTTGTTTTATGCCCCTTCATCTGAGTTTCGGTTTCACTATTTTTGCCAATGGTATTTTGCTATGTCCACATCATATTGATTCTTATATGGAATACGCTCCATCTAACTCTACTTCTGTAGAAGTTTTTCCCACATCTGCATTTGGCTTCTTATATGGAATACGCTCCCATCTAACTCTACTTCTGTATAAGGTTTTCCCACATCTGCATTTGGCTTGCATTTTGGATGGCTTTTTCTTTGTTATATGTTTTTTTCTACAGCGTTGTATTTTTCTGGCAGGATGATATATGTGGACATGGGCACAATTTGCAGATCACTAGACCAGTTTTGTATTGATATGATACACTGGGCTACTGTTTCTCTATATGGGCTGTGTGTTTTTCTATACTGGTTTTACTATTATATAATGAAATCAACTGTTTTCCTTTCTTTACTATTATATAATGAAATCAACGTTTTTTCTTTTCTGATAAAAAAAGGAGAAGTAGAATGTGTAATGTTGAAATTGTTTTTGGAATTTGTGGACTTAATTTTTTTTTTTTTTTATTCACGAGAAAATGACAGAAATGACTAACATTGAAGGATGTGCATGTAAATCTTTATCTTTTCTTCAGGTTGGAAATTGCCCCTTGTTTTTAAACCTTCTTGGATGCACTCATGTCAATTGACAAAAGAAATGTAACCCCCCATATATATATATATATATTTCATGGTTATAGTTCAGGTTTTTTTTCCCATTTTGTGGCTACAGTGACCTGTGAATAATCAGTGGACATTAACAATAGCCATTATTTCTCTTGAGAAATGGTATAGTTACCTGTTAATAAACGGAGGAGATCAACAAATACCTAACATTAGCAATAGACATTATTTTTCTTGAGAAATGGCATAGTGGCTTGTTAATAAACAGAGGAGATTAACAAACAGTGGACATTAACAATAGCTATTTTTCCTTGAGAAATGGTGCAGTGACCTGTTTAATAAACAGAGGAGATTAACAAAATAGTGGACATTAGCAATACTTTTTTTTTTGAGATGGGGTAATGGGAGAAAGGGATGGAACACAAGAAAAAAATTGGGTTTAAGCGCCCCCACACCTATTGAAGTGTTCATGTTTCTCTTTCCCCAATTTGTGACTGTACTGACCTGTCGACAATCAGTGGACATTGTACTGACCTGTCGACAATCAGTGGACATTGGCCATAGCCATTATTTTTCTTGAGAAACGGTAGAGTCACTTGTTAATAAACAGAGGAGATTAACCAATAATATACATTAGCAATAGCCATTATTTTTCTTGAGAAATGGTATAGTGACCAATAGCCATTTTCTCTTGAGAAATGGTATAGTGACCTGTTTAATAAACATAGGAGATTAACAAACCGTGAACATTAACAATAGCCATTTTTCTTTGAGAACTGGTAGTGGGAGAAAGGGATAGCACACAAGAAAAAAAAAATGGGTTTAAGCCCCCACACCTATAGACGTGGATTTCACGACAAAGAAAATGCAAATAGATAGAGTGAGTTAGAAATCATTATAAATAGATACAACGAGGAAAAAATCATATATAGATGTTTCAGCAAATGTCATGCCGAAGAAAATAAAAGGGTAAAATAAAAAATCAATATTTTATCTTTGTTTGTGTTGAATGCTGCATGCCTAAAACAGGATTTATTCATGATATCACTAAACAAAAACAACAGTTTAAAGTGGTTTCAGATTATAGTCCCCATTTTCTGGCCCATGTTATAAGTTACAGTACAGTTCAATGAGGACAGATTATAGTCATCACATTCATGTTATAAGTTACATCAAAATATCAATATTATTTATAATTTGATATAAATATGGTCATCATAGTCATCATGATTAAAAGTTACAGTACAGTTCAATGGGGACAGATTATGGTCATCATTGTCACAGATTATGGTCATCATTGTCATGTTATAACTTGTAAGTTACAATACGTTAAAAGGATTATGTAAGAGATGAATAAATCAAAATATCAATATGATAGAACAGTAATTCGATATAAATATAGAAATCCAGACCAATTTTCTTTATGCTTTTGTTTGATGGGGCCACACAAGGATCTCATTTGTCGGTGGTATAGGTAAATCTGTATCTTGGTTTAATATGTTAATATCTGAATATATTTCAGAATATTCAGAAAAATGTTACTGGGAATGATTTGGTTTTTAATTTTAAATGTCACTGGGAATCATTTGGTTTTTAATTTTGTGAACACTGGAACATGAAAATACCTGTTTATCTGTACATATTGGATGGAGCATGGTCATAGATAAATTATGTACATATTGGATGGAGCATGGTCATAGATAAATTATATGCTGATCATTTCTTGTGGATACACAAAAAAAATGCTTCCAATATAATTTATATACTGGTAATTTTGCTAATACAAATTCCAACGTAATACAAATTCCAAAATTCCAACGCTTTTTTCACACTGGAAAAAAGAATATTGACCTGGCTTACATATTATTGTGCAGACTAATTTACTCTTAAATTGATCACTCGGCTTCCAATAAAACAGAGGATCCCTTCACTGCATATCTCTGGGGATCTAGGTTGTAATCAAATGAATGAAGAGCACAGCGGAACTAAGAAATGACTCCCTTCTGCCTGTCTATCAACACATTATATAACAACAATTTTTGTACACGCGTAATTTTTAATCATATTTACAAGTCCAGAAATAAATAAAGTAAATCTCCCTCTAAAAACTGTCTTGGCACTCTCTAACTCCCAGAAGTTAAAGAAGACTAACTATCGGAATATTTTCTTAAGTCTGATTAAAGTTTACACATAATGCAGTCTTTTATTACTTTTTTTTCGAAAATTATATATATATATATATATATATATTAAATATGCTAAGTTTTTATAAAAAATTTGGAAGCCATAAACAAATGAATGAGTTCTTTATTTATTTATTTTTGTTTTTTTGGGCTAAATGCCACTGGAGTCTGATATAATAATATAATAGTTGGGTTGTCTATTAAGGCTATAAATTTAAATTTGTTTAAAAAGTTACTATTAGTTGAAGTTTGGTGACTTTTTTTTTCAAAAAATCTGATCATAGGAGTGTTTGAATCATTTTTTCGATGGTGGAAATAGATTCAGCATTATCAAAAATCTCTTGGGCACCCAAAATATTAAAGTCTCACAGTGGTATATTTCCCAAAATTAACCTATATTTCCTAAAATTTCTGCCCCTTGACAAATTTGTGGCCTCCTTAAACTACTCTATACACATATGTTATGGCCTCCTTAAACTATTATATACACATATGTGAATGTAATTTTTGTTTTTATGATAAAATTATAATTATTTTAAAAAATATGATATATAGAATTTATTATTTTATTTAAATATAAAGAATATATTCATAAAAATAATTATTTTAATGAAGATAATAATGTCAATTTAACTGTATGCTACGACAAAATCAACAAATATATCTTACATCACTTTTGATCGCCATGGATATCTTATTGATTCCAAAGAATAAAAGAACATCAAATGTATAAAAAAATGAAACTTCGACACCCTATTGGGTCACTGACACCTTATTCGGCTCGTTCTGGTTTGGTTCCACAATTCCTCTCATGTTTGCACATTTGTAGGCCTCAAGTTGCTCTTCTCGACTCCCTTATATTCTTTGCATCTTCTTCGCTATGCAACTTCAGTTAGTGTTGTTGGATTGATGTTGTTGTTGTTCCTCCCATTGTGAAGGTTCACTTATCTATACAGGTTGTGCCTTGTTCTGTGTGGTTTTCTTCACATATGTTTAGGTTAGGTCGCCCTCATGGGTTGTGCACCTCAACTTGGGCCGACTTCATCATTCCACTCAAGCGCATGCATGACACACCCTTTCTTCACTCATTTTACTCGGTTGTTCCACCATGTTGGTTCAACATGTCTTAGCCGACACACACTCGACTAAACACACCTGGTCAGTTAATCCACGCAGTCCACCATGTTGCCCATCATTTGGCCCAACATGCCCTGAGCCGATATACTTCCTTCACTCAGTTTCTCGTCTCAAGGGCATCTTGGGTTGCACCTAGGGGTGCCCGTGCCAATTCTTGTGATCTCATCCTTGGGTTTTCAACCATCGGTCGATCAAGTTAGGCACTTGATCATCCACATCCATTGTGCCACCAAGCCATCCACATGCACCCAATGGAAACCCTAAGTGTCGGTTTTTCGTCACCTTGTGTTAGCATGCCCTCACCCAACATCCACTTTTGTCACATTTCCTGTGATATCTTCATTGCAAGTTGTGTAATGGGTATGTCACCCATGGCATGTGCCTCGGTTAAAGGTGTGCCCAAATCTAGGGCATGACATCGTCCCCCACTCAAAGTCATTGTCGTCTCAATAATAGTCCAGTCATAACCCTCTAGTAATCTCCCATTGGATATCTTCATAGTGATGTGGCCTTCTTGGATGATATCTCTGACTGCATCTATGGAAATCACTCCTACATAACGCCATGTGTTAAATCCCATCATGTCCTTGGCTAATTAGGTAGCTAATATGATCATTGCACCAAGCTTCATAAGAACTCATGTCTCACAGTGCAATAACCTCGACCTAATATCATCTTGGCTCCATCAATCTCCTATTGTAGAGGCACCACCTTAGGTACCCCCATGATCTTGGCTCACCATCCAACTGCAACAGCTAGCCATTTCGTCAAGGCTCAATGTGATGAGAAAGAGTGTTGGTCATGGTGACCTCCACGCTTATCTCCCATCTGCTCTCTTGGAAGCACTGCTCCATACTTCCTCGTCATGTAACTCAACGAAGGACGATATGACCCTATCCTACCCTCTGCTTCCTCAACAAGTCTCTTGAGCTCAGGGTCCCATGGCCCACCTCTCAGGCTCAATGTCGATGTACCAACTTCATCCGAATTTAAACAGGAATGCAAAAAATTACAGATATAACCATAAATATAAAAATGCAGTAAAAATAACACTTCATTTCATTAATATCAAATATTGAAATATGCTTACAAATATGCTTACAAATAGAATGGAAATCAGATTAGCTCGGGCGATCGTAGTTTTTCTCTGAGAAGAGATGTGGCGGCTACATGCCTTTGAACTGCGTTACAATGAGGCTCAAGGGCCTTTTTATTATTGAACAATAAAAGCAAATCATAAACAACCAAAACCATAACTCGAGGAGATGTAACACTAAGAGTTTATGGGCCCCGTTGGGGTGAGTTGGACAACCAACTTCCCGGGGTCGCGACTTGGTCATATTATCTTTGTTTGATGCGCATCATAACCCGTTGGAAAGATCTCTCAGAGGACTACGACAGAAAATACGATTTTAAACAGAAAATCGCTAGCATTAGATTGCCAAAAAAACATCGTTTAGGGCATCAAAACAGCTCCGAAGGTTTAGGACCCAAAAAATTGCTAAAAATAGTAAATTTTGCTACAATTTAGGAAATTGAAAAACTGAAAGAAACAATGGTGGGGGTTCAAGTGGAATTGGCGGGTGGCCACCAATATCCATCTGGATCATTCCTCCCCCCTTACGAAGCAATGGTCCTCATTGCATTGAGTTTCTCCATGAGATGAGGAAACTTCTGCTGAACTTGGTCCCTGGTGAGCCACTTGCCTTGGTGAAGGAGTTGACCTGCTTTGACAACTCGATATAGTTGGATCTTCTGCTGGTGAGTGTTTTTGATTTGCAAGTCCATGATCCGATTAGTTGTGGCTTGCTCCATGCAATCTAGATTTAACTCTGTAGGTGTGAGTTGTTCTGCAATGTTTGATGTGTCTGTCAATGGTGGGAAGTATGGTCGAAGGCGGCCCATATTGAACACTGGGTGTAGGCCAAGGAATGGGGGAATGATGAGCTCAAATGCATTGTCGCCCACAACCTTCATAATGGTGTAAGGACCATATCAGAGTGGTATGAGTTTATGATAGGCTCCGGTAAGGCGTTCCTTTTGCAAATGCAACCATACTTTGTCGCCCACCCGAAACTTGTGTGGCACCCGATGTTGATCATGTCGCTACTTATACTTGGCATTTGATTTCTCCAGAATGTCATGGACTTGCTGGTGGATATGTTGGATGTGCTTAATGAAGTTGTTTGCCTTATCGGCTCCGACTGGACATGAGCCGAATTTGCCTGAGTAGCTGCAAATGGTATGGCCACATCAATGGGACATAGTGGCTGGAACCCCAAGCCCACCTGAAAAGGGCTGTGGCCAGTCGAGTTGTGGAGAGCCCGGTTATAGCTATGCTGGACATAGGGAAGGCTCTCATCCCATGTGCGTGGATGCTTTGAGTTGTACATGCGCAGAATGTGTATGATCATCATGTTGACAACCTCTGTCTCGCTATCAGTTTGGGGATGAAAAGCTGTGGACTTAGTGAGCTTGGTGTTCAACATCGACCACAGACTGGACCAAAATGTACTAAGGAACCTGCTGTCCCTATCTGAGATGATAGACTATGGGATTCCAAAGTGTACCCACACTCGTTCAAAGAAGAGTTTAGCAATGGCTTCTGCTGTGATATTCTTCTTGCGGGCCGCCAAAATGGCCATCTTCAAGAATATGTCGACGACCACAAAAGCATAGTCGTTGCCATGCTCAGTAGAAGGAAGGCCCGACATGTAATCCATGGAGATGGATTCCCAAGGTCAACTAGGGGTAGGCAGTGAAGTATAGAGGCCTTGCTTCTTGATGGTTGGTTTAGCAATGGTGCACGCAGTGCAGGATCTGATGTATTTCCCGACATCCTATCGAAGATTCAGCTAGTAGAAATACTTCTGCAGTACTGCCATTGTTTTCTCGAACTTGAAATGCCCAGCGACCCGACTGTAGTGCGCCTTCCAAATCATCTTGGCTCGCTCGCTTAAAGGAACACAAAGGTGTCCCAGGTGGCATAGCAGGGCATCCTGGAGGTGAAAATCTAAAACTTGCTGACCCTCCAAGAGCATTTGGTATGTGTGTTCGAACTCTGGGTCACTTTTGTAGAGAAGTGGCCAATCAGAAGTCTCGTGCCCACAAGAGTTGAGCACGGTGGTTAACACCATGATTGGTGGTCGGCTGAGGCTATTTGCAACATTATTGGTGCTACTCTTCTTATACTTGATATTCAAATGGAACTGCTGTAGGTATGTGGACTACTTTTGATGGCGATCATTCTGCAACTTCTCTTGCGTTTGTATGAATTGCAGAGGTCGGTGGTTTGTGTGGATGACCGTTTCCTTCCCCAAAATGTAATGCTTCCATTGTCGGCAAGCCTGCACAATGGAATACATCTCTTTGTCATAAGTGGGATACTTCTGGACTATATCTGAAAGTGTCTTAATGTGATATGCCATTGGATGCCCCTGTTGAGTAAGGACTGCCCCAATAACATAGTCGGAGGCATCTGTCTCGATCTCAAATGGTTGTTGCAAGTATGGTAAAGTGAGCACTAGTGCAGAGCAGAGGCGATGTTTCAACTCTACGAATGCCTTTTGTTGAGATTCAGACCAAAAGAATTTTTCTTTCGCTCTTCCCTTGATGACTTGATTCAAGGGCCAAGTGATATGAGAAAATCACAACACGAACCTACGGTAGAAATTGGCAAGACCCAGCAAGCTGCGAAGCTTTGTCAGAGTGGTTGGAGATTGCCAATCTCGAATGACTTGGATCTTGGTTGAATCCACATGCACCCCCTTTTCATCAATAATGTATCCCAAATATTGAACTTGGGTCATGCCAAAAGTGCATTTCTCCAAATTGGCACATAGCTTATGTTGCCACAGTGTTTGGAGAACCTGTCGGATGTGGTGGAGGTTCTCTTCCCAAATCTGGTTGAAGATCAGGATGTCATCCAAGTATACCACTACAAATGAGTTGGTGAATGGCCGCAAGATGTCATCCATCAGCCTCATGAAGGTTGTAGGTGTTAGAAATTATATATTATGGAGCAATGGAACACATAAAATATTGCAGAAATATAAACACAGAAAGCGCATAAAACAAGAGAGACAGATATACGTGGTTCACCCAGTTTGGGCTACGTCCACCCCGAACAGCCAGTCCTTCCTTTCTATTATCCAGCAAAATGAAGAGACACAACCTACAGCAGATCCGCTGTAATATCCTCTGTTTTCTCTCGCAGTCTCACCTCTCTATTTCCCGCTCACAGAATACACATCTATCACACAGCCTCAAATACAATGCCCTCATACATAGAGAGGGGTTGCCTTCTAGGGAAAAAAAACCCTAAACTAAACATAAGTTCTACCGTCAGATCATCCGCCTAATGAACGGCCCAGATTGACTAGAAATTACTATACTTTTACAAGGCAATTTTACAGTTGTTTTTAGCTTCAAGGGCGCTGCCCCCGAAACCCCCTGCCCCCCCCTGGACCCCCCCTACAGCGAATATTTTACGGGCGGTGTTGCCGCCCCCATTTCGAAATGGGGTCCAATGTGGAGATACCTTTGAATATAGAAGATAATCAGGCTCCAAACCCAACAATCTCCCACTTGGAGACTGATTGTAGCAACTCCATCGTTGCTCCATTTGCTGGACAATGACTCCTCTTTGGACCTAGTTGTTTCTCATCTTCATCGTCATCCTTGAAGACCAATCGAAACTGAGCATATTCTCAATTTCTCCCTGGTTACAACTTTTGTTAGCATATCTGCAGGATTCTGGCTAGTGTGTATCTTTTCCAGCTTCAACTCTCCATCTTCCAACACTGATCGTATGAAATGGTACTTGAGCTGTATGTGTTTAGTCCTGGAATGAAATGCTGAGTTCTTTGCAAGATGAATGGCACTTTGGCTATCACTGTATAACGTGCCCATATCATGCTCCTTACCTAATTCACCCATAAACCTTTGTAACCAAATCATTTCTTTACTAGCCTCTGTAGCAGCAACATACTCTGCTTCTATTGTTGAAAGTGCAACAACACTTTGGATTTTTGAAACCCAACTGACAGTTGTTCCTCCAACAGTGAATACATATCCTGTAGTGCTCCTCCCGTTATCTTTGTCACCTGCCATATCTGCATCAACATATCCTTGTAGGGAGATGTTTGAACCACCAAAGCATAATGCTTGATTGTGGTACCTTTCAAATATCTGAGAATCCATTTCACTACCATCCAATGTTCCTTTCCTGGATTGTTCATGTACCTGCTGACAACTCCCACTGCATGTGCAATATCAGGCCTTGTGCAGACCATTGCATACATTAAGCTTCCAACTGCTGATGCATATGGAACTTTAGACATATAATCCATGTCTTCTTGGGTCTTTAGGCACATTTCCTTGCTAAGTTTGAAATGTCTAGCAAAAGGTGTACTAACTGGTTTTGCATTGTGCATGTTAAATCTTTTCAACACCTTTTGTATGTACTCATTCTGAGACAATGTTAATTTACGATTTTTCTTGTCTCTAGTTATTCTCATACCAAGGATTTGTTTTGTAGCTCCCAAATCCTTCATTGCAAATGAATTTGCCAATTTTCTTTTGAGCACATTTATTTCCTGCATGTTAGATCCTGCAACAAGCATGTCATCTACATATAATAACAATATAATATAGCTGCCATCATTTTGCTTTTTCAAATAAACACAATGATCAGAGTCACATCTAGTATAACCTTGTTTAGACATAAACTTGTCAAATTTTAGATACCACTGCCTTGGAGCCTGTTTTAAGCCATACAAGCTCTTCTTCAACCTGCACACTAGTTTCTCCTTCCCTTTCACCTCATATCCTTGTGGCTGCTGCATATATATCTCTTCCTCCAAATCCCCATGGAGAAAGGTTGTCTTTACATCTAACTGCTCAAGATGCAAATCTTCAGCTGCTACAAGACTTAAAATAGTTCTGATTGAAGTCATTTTAACAACAGGAGAAAATATTTCATCAAAATCAATACCTTTCTTCTGTGCAAACCCCTTCACCACAGGTCTAGCTTTATACCTCTGTTTTCCTCCATCTTCTTCCTTCAGCCTATAAACCCATTTATTCTTCAATGTAGTTTTTCCTACAGGCAACCTGACTAAATCCCAAGTCTGGTTATGCATTAAGGAGTCCATCTCTTCTTCCATGGCTACCTCCCACTTCTTCCTGCTTTCAACTTGCATTGCTTCTTCATAACATTCGGGTTCACGGGAATCAGTCAATAATAAATAATATAATGAAGGAGAGTATCGTTCAGGGGGTCTACTTATCTTGGTAGATCTTCTAACACCACTTTCAGGTGTTTGGGGTGCCTGTTGTTGTTGTGGTGGTTGCTGTTGTTGATTATTATTATTTTCAGGCACCTTTACTTTTTCAGTGATTTCATCAAGAACTACGTATTCCTTGTTTTCCTTTTCCTGTTTCTTTTCCTGCAACTGATTCTTATACAAGACCTTTTCATTGAATATTACATCTCTGCTCCTAATGATTTTGTGATTTTCGTAATCATATAAGCGATAACCAAAATCATTAACACCATATCCAATAAAGGTACATTTCTTTGACTTCGCCTCAAGCTTTGTTCTATTTTCTTTATCAATATGGACAAAGGCCTCACAACCAAAAGGCTTTAAAATAGAGTAGTTTAAACATTTTTACCTGTCCATGCTTCCTCTGGAACACCACCATCCAAGGAACTTGAAGGCCCTCTGTTTATTAGATAAACAATAGTATCTACAGCATGTGCCCAAAACTGTAAAGGCAATCCTGCATGCAATCTCATGCACCTTGCATGCTCCATGATTGTTCTGTTCATCCTTTCTGACACACCATTTTCTTGTGGTGTTCTTGGAACTGTCTTCTCTTTACGAATTCCATGCTCTGAACAGTACCTATCAAACTCTTTGCTGCATTATTCACCTCCATTGTCTGATCTAAGACACTTCAATTTCTTTCCTGTCTCAATCTCAACCAAAGCTTTCCATTTCTTGAAAGTATCAAATACATCAGATTTATTCTTAATACAATAAATCCAAGTTTTTCTAGTTGCATCATCAATAAAAGTAACATAATAACGAGAGCCACCGAGAGATGATACCTGAGCAGGCCCCCATACATCTGTATGCACAAGCTCTAATTTTTCATTCTTCTTTTCTTTCCCAACTCTGAGAAATCTGACTCTCTTCTATTTTCCATAAATGAAATTTTCACAGAAGTCCAAATCAACATTCTTCAAACCCGGCAACAAATTCCTTGAGTGAAGAATCTTCATCCCCTTTTCACTCATGTGTCCGAGCCTATGATGCCATAATGCTGCATCTGCTCCTTTGGAAGTTAAAGCATTAACAGAGTTAGAAATACCATTGCATAAATACAATGTACCAACCTTTTCTCCTTTTGCTATTACCAGGGCTCCTTTGGTGACCTTCCAAGCTTTATCTGTGAAATTTTTCACACAACCTTCACCGCCTAACTGCCCTGTTGAAATCAGATTTTTCTTTAGATCTAGAACATGCCTTACCTCCTTTAATAGCCATTGGTTTCCATTCTGCTGTTTTACAAGAACCTTACCCATTCCAATGATTTTACAGGGTTTATCATCACCCAGATGAACTTGTCCAAAATCTCCTTGAACATAGTCATGAAAGTATTTCTTATCAGGTGTGGCATGGAATGAAGCCCTTGAATCTACCACCTAGGAATCAGTAATATTTTCGAAAGAAAGAATCAAAGCATCTTGTAACACCTCATCTGTCATATTTGCTTCATGATTGTTTTCTTGCTGTGCATCTCCTTCTTTTCCCTTCCGAGATCTACAGTCTTTCTTTAGGTGTCCTTTCTTTCCACATTTCCAGCACACTATCTCCGATCTGGACTTGGATCTGCCTTTCCTTGATTTACTGCGATATCCTGAGCTCTTTCCTCTTTCCATTTTTCTTCCTCTAGACTCTGCACTCAAAGCATTTCCTGATGTCTCACCGGAGCTTTTCCGTCGCATTTCCTCGCTAAGGATAGCACCGACAACATCATCAAAATTTAAAGTACTAGATCCAGAAACGGAGTTACTAATGGCCATTACCAAACCATTCCAACTTTCTGGTAATGAGCACAAGAATAATAGAGCTCTAACTTCATCATCAAAGTTTACCCCTACAGAACTTAACTGACTTGTAACTGTATTAAAATCATTTAAATGGTTTGCAACAGATCCACCTTCCGACATCTTCATATTAAATAACTGTTTCATAAGAAATACCTTGTTTGAGGCCGAGGGTTTTTCATATAGTTTCAACAATGCCTGAATCAAACCCTCTGTCGTGGTTTCTTTCAAAATGTTGAAGGCGACTGACACAGCAAGGCACAACCGTACTGTTCCGAGTGCCTTTCTATCGAGAAGGTTCCATTCTTCATCTCTCATACCCGTCGGCATCTTTGATTTTCCGCCCAATGATAGGTATAGATCTTTCTGATACAGATAATCTTCCATTTGCATCTTCCACAGCGAGAAGTTTTGGCCGTTAAATTTCTCGACCCTAAACTTACCATCTTCCGCCATTGCTCCCACTCGAACCAGGAACCCTTCTTTCCTGCGAGTTTATCAGCCAAATAGACCTTCGACTCTAATACCAGTTGTTAGAAATTATATACTATGGAGCAATGGAACACATAAAATATTGCAGAAATATAAACACAGAAAACGCATAAAACAAGAGAGACACAGATATACGTGGTTCTCCCAGTTTGGGCTACGTCCACCCCGAACAGCCAGTCCTTCCTTTCTATTATCTAGCGAAATGAAGAGATACAACCTACAGCAGATCCGCTGTAATATCATCTGTTTTCTCTCATAGTCTCACCTCTCTATTTCCCGCTCACAGAATACACATCCATCACACAGCCTCAAATACAATGCCCTCATACATAGAGAGGGGTTGCCTTCTAGGGCAAAAAAACCATAAACTAAACATAAGTTCTACCGTCAGATCATCCGCCTAATGAACAGCCCAGATTGACTAGAAATTACTATACTTTTACAAGGAAATTTTACAGCTGTTTTTAGCTTTGGGGGCACTGCCCCTGGACCCCCCACCCCCCTTAGACCCCCTCTGCAGTGAATATTTTACAGGCGATGTTGCCGCCCCCATTTTGAACTGGGGTCCAATGTGGCGATACCTTTGAATATAGAAGATAATCAGGCTCCACACCCAACAGTAGGAGCATTCGTCAACCCGAAAGGCATAACCAACCATTCGAAAAGGCCCTCCTTGGCTTTGAAGGCAGTCTTCCACACATTGGAGGGTTCGATTGGTACCTGGTGATATCCTGACTTCAAGTCGACATTGCTGAATAATTTCCCCCCCTTTAGTTGGTCCAGAAGGTCATCAATCTGTGGGATCAGGTACCTATTCCGGACAGTGATCTTGTTCAGCGCCCAATAGTCAATATAGAGTCTCCAAGTCCCATCCTTCTTCTGTACCAACATGATTAGGCTCCCACAGGGTGATGAACTCGATCAGATGTGACCTTTCTGCAGCAGCTCCTGAGTTTGCCTCTTGATTACGTCGTTCTCCAGAACGAAACACTGATAGATTGGTCCATTGGGTAGCGACGCACTTGGGTCAGATTGATAGAGTGCTTGACCTGACAGTGGAGAGGAACCCCTGTGGGGGGTGAAGATGTCCTCATACTCCTCCACGACCTTGTCCATCTGTAGTTGTCGTGTGGAGTGGCCTTCTCTGGAGGTCGTGGCCACCGTCTTCTTATTTCCCTGAGGGCGTATCATCAGGAAATTTTTTTTCCTGGTTTTGGAAATGAGCTTACTGCATTGTTTTGCAATAACCAAGGAGATGGCAGTAGGCAGTGGTACCTCTAGTATCTTGTACAACTTATTTCTCAAAGTAACAATAACAACACAAGGCCTTGATTCATACACAACATGTTGCTTCCACAAGTATGGTTGGCCTAATAATACATCACAAACATCAAGGGTAGCAACGTCACATAATACCTCATCCGTGAAGGGCTTGATGTTGTATGGAAGGCGACACTACTGGCTCAAGCGAAGATCTCGTCCTTGGTAAAGCCACCCGATGGTGTACGGTTGGGGATGTGTTGTGGTCGGTAAGCCTAGCCGCTTCATGACCTCTGCTGAAATGAGGTTCTTTTGGCTCTCGCTGTCGACAATGAACTGTAGTAGGGAACTCTTTACCCACTTCTAGGAGTGGAAGAGATGCTCCTCCTCCTATGGATCTTTGGGTTCTTCTTTCTGGATCTTCGTGGTGGAAATGATGGTATTGGGATCCGCATCGATAATTTGCTTCCCTTTGTCATTCCCCTTGTTGGGTTCTGACTCGGAGTCGGAACATGTATATGATTCCGAAGCCTTTAGCTCGACCACCAGTGACTACTTGGCCCGACACTCACTTGTATTTTGAGTGGAGATCTTATGGAACTCACACCACTTTACCGTGGCCTTCTTCAGCTTCACACTGTTGTTCTTTGCTTGCGGCTTTGGCGGGTTGTCCTGGGCCACCCTGCCTTAGCTTTATCCTTTGTTCTGTGGTTTGGGGGAACCTTTCCCTTACTTTGGATTCGCTGATCCAAAGTCTTACTTCTTCCATTTAAACTTCTGCTTGATCTTGACAGCATATCGGTACGCTATACTGAGCGAGGAGATGTCCCGGAACTCCATCTCGTCCTAGATGTACCTGTGTAGGAATCCACGGTATTTGAGCACCAAATGTTGATCAGTATCCTTGATACCCAACTTCCTGTGAAGGGTATGAAAAATATTGGTAAACTTTGACACGTCTTTGTCCCTTCCCCGTCGCAGCGTGGTCCACTTTGTGTATTTATCCTCATATCTTCCGATAGGGTAGTACTGCTCCTTGATGGCCTCCCAGAATGAATTCCAAGTGGGTGCAGCTGAAAACAGTGAGGCCGTATTTTCATCCTTCTGCTTGCAGTAGGTTTCCCACTAGTCCTTGACATGGGGGGCGGCTTTGAGAACAGCGAAAGTAATCTTTTCTCGTCCAGAAAAATCATGAACAGAAAAATACCCTTCTAACAGATTTAACCATTTATCTGCAACACTTGCATCTATCTGACCCTCAAATGTGAGAATGTCAAAGTTAACTTGTACCTTAAATGGTGTGGCGCTTCCAGAGTAGCTGCTGGAAGTAGATGTGTCGCCCCTGGGTAGTTGCTGAAGGATCTGGGCAAAGTTGTCCATCATTGCGTTCCTTTGTCGCTCAAGGGCCTCTTCGAGCAAGATTTTGATAGGATCTCCTGCCCCTTCGTCTTTCTTTTCATCCGCCATGGGAGGCCATCGGGATTTGCGAGGCTGGTCTTGCAAAGGTTCAACCAGTTCAAGCCCTAACTCCTTATATCTCAACCTCGTTGGGGACATGCAAAGAAAAACAGAGAAAGAGCAGACCCACTTTGATACCACTAATCCGGATTTAAACAAGAATGCAACAAATTACAGATATAACCATAAATACAAAGATGCAGCATAAATAATACTTCATTTCATTAATGTAAAATATTGAAATATGCCTAGTAATAGAAATGGAAATAAACTAGCTCAGGTGATGGTAGCTTATCCCTGAGAAGAGATGTGGCAGCTACATGCCTCTGAACTGCCTTACAATGAGGCTGAAGGGCCTTTTTATTATTGAACAATAAGATCAAACCTTAAACAACCAAAACCCTAACCCGAGGAAATGTAACACCAAGAGTTTATGGGCCCCGTTGGGGTTAGTTAGACAGCCAACTTCCCAGGGTCGTGAATTGGTCATATTATCTCTGTTTGACGCACATGATACCCCGTTGGAAAGATCTCTTCAAGGACTACGACAGAAATGTGAAGATGAAGATGTCCTCGTACTCCTCCATGACCTTGTCCATATGCTGTTGCAATGCAGAGAGGCCCTGTCTGGAGGTCGTGGCCATCGTCTTCTTCTTTTCCTGAGTGTGTATCATCAGGAAATTTTTTTTCCCGATTTTGGAAATGGGCTTACTACATTATTTTACAGTAACCAAAGAGATGGCGGTAGGTGGTGCTACTTCCGATATCCTGTACAACTTATTTCCCAAAGTAACAATAACAACACGAGGCCTTGACTCATACACAACCTGTCGCTTCCACAAGTATGGTTAGCCTAATAATACATCACAAACATCAAGGGGAGCAACGTCACATAATACCTCATCCGTGAAGGGCTTGATGTTGTATGGAAGGCGACACTGCTGGCTCACGCGAAGATCTCGTCCTTGGTGAAGCCACTCGATGGTGTACGATTGTGGATGTGTTGTGGTTGTTAAGCCCAGCCGCTTCACGACCTTTGCTAAAATGAGGTTCTTTTGGTTCCCGTTGTCAACAATGAACTGTAGCGGGGAACTCTTTACCCACATCTGGGAGTGGAAGAGGTGCTCCTCCTTTGGATCTTTAGGTTTCTCCTTCCGGATCTTTGTGGTGGAAACGGTGGCGTTGGGCTCCACATCGATAATCTACTTCCCTTTGTCATTCCCCTTGTCGGATTTTGACTCAGAGTCGGAACATGCATCTGATTCCAAAGCCTTTAGCTCGACCACTAGTGACTGTTTGGCTTGACACTCACTTTTGTTGTGAGTGGAGCTCTTATGGAACTCACACCACTTTCCTGTGTCCTTCTTCGGCTTCGCAACGTTGTCCTTTGCTTGTCGCTTTTGGTGGGTTGTCCTAGGTTGCCTTGGCTTTGTCCTTTATTTTGCAGTTTGGGGGAACCTTTTCCTTGCTTCGGATTTGCAGATCCAAAATCTCGCTTCTTCTGTTTAAACTTTTTCTTGATCTTGACTCATATTGGTATGTTGTGCTGAGCGAGGAGATGTCTAGGAATTCCATCTCATCTTGGATGTACCTGTGCAGGTAGCCGAGGTACTTGAGAACAAAATGCTTCTCAGAATCCTTGATACCCAACATCGTGCGAAGGGTATGAAAAACATTGGTAAACTCCAGCACATCTTGGTCCCTTCCCTGTCGCAGCGTTGTCCACTTTATGTATTTATCCTCATAGCCTCTGAAAGGGTAGTATTTCTCCTTGATGACATCCCAGAACGAGTACCAAGTGGGTGCGGTTGAAAACATTGAGTTCGTACTTTCATCTTTCTGCTCACAATAGGTTTCACACCAGTCCTTGACGTGGGGGGCTGCTTTGGGAAGTGCAAAGGTGATTTTTTCCCGACTGGAAAAATCATGAACGAAAAAATATCCTTCTAGCAGATTTAACCATTTATCTACAACATATGCATCTATCTGACCCTCAAATATGGGAATGTCAAAGTTAAATTGTACCTTAAAGGGTGTGGTGCTTCCAGAGTAGCTACCGGAAATAGATACGTCGCCCCTGGGTAGCTGCTGAAGGATCTAGGCAAAGTTGTCCAACATCGCGCTCCTTTGTCACTTGAGGGTTTCCTCGAGCAAGATTTTGATAGGATCTCCTACCCCCTCGTCGTTCTTTTCATCTGCCATGGGAGGCCTTCGAGATTTTGAGGCTGGTCTTTCAAAGGTTCGACCATTTCAAGTCCTAACTCCTTATATCCCGACCTCGTTGGGGACATGCAAAGAAAAATAGAGAAAGAGTAGACCACTCTGATACCACTGATCCAGATTTAAACATGAATGCAACAAATTACAGATATAACCATAAATACAAAGATGCAGTATAAATAACACTTCATTTCTTTAATATCAAACATTGAAATATGCTTACAAACAGAATGGAAATAAGACAACTCGAGCAATGGTAGCTTATCTCTTAGAAGAGATGTGGCGGCTACATGTCTTTGAACTGCATTACAACTCAAGGGCCTTTTTATTATTGAACAATAAGAGCAAACCCTAAACAACCAAAACCCTAACCTGAGGAGATGTAACACCAAGAGTTTACGGGCCCTGTTGGGGTGAGTTGGACAACCAACTTCCCGAGGTCGCGACTTGGTCAAGTTATCTCCATTTGACGCGCATCATAACCCATTGGAAAGATCTCTCTGAGGACTATGATGGAAAAGATGATTTTAGATTAAAAAATCGTCGGCATTAGATTTCCAAAAAGAGGTCGTTTAGGGCCTCAAAACGGCTCGGGAAGTTTAGGACCTGAAAAACTGCTAAAAATAGTAAATTGTGCTACAATTAAGGAAACTGAAAAACTAAAAGAAACAATGGTGGGGGTCCAAGTGGAATTGGCGGGTGGCCACCAATATCCACCTGGATCACAACTCTCCTTTGCCTCTTTATAACAAGGCACACTTCCTTAGTCACATCTTTGAACCATTGTTTCCATCTCAGTCTCCTTTGTCTTCTCTAATATGTCAGTCCTCTTTTTCAACTTCTCTAACCTGCTTGTCAAAGTGGACATGATATCTACATGTCATGAGAGAACATACTCTACCTCACTGCTGCTCAACTCTCCACATGTAGCTCCACAAAAATATTTTTCACTCTTGAAGATGGTGACCATCTTCACTTCTATGTTCAAGTCTCCTCTTTAAGTCTTCACTATGATTGGTTTAGGTCCCAACAGAATGAACATATGCCCCATATGAGGCACAAGGACAACTCTCGTCAATCAAGTACTACTGCCCCAACATAAAGTCATAATCATCAAGTTGCGCTACTATAAGGTCCACCTAACCTTGCAAATATCTCATGCAGATAGGCACATCGTCAATTAAACCAATCACTTGCATATCTTCGAAGTTGATAGCCTTAAAGGAGGCCTTCTCATGCTTGACTCTAAGGCCAAGATTCCTTGCTGCTTCTTCCTTCACAAAGTTTTAGGTAGCTCCATTGTCGACCATCGTCGTCACCTGGATGCCTCATGGTTCTACTCGAACAAATTCCAATTGAATTATTTCTTTACTCTTACTTTTTGCCTTATTCTTATGGGAATATACTACTCCTAACACCTGTAACATCCCAACTTTAGTTGCCTCTTACTACTCCAAAGTAGCCACCTTCTGCTTAACAGGGCAATTTCTTGCTAAGTGATCTCCTCCACATATCCAAAAAGATATGGGATTCTTTTCTTTGGCTGCAATTTTTGGTTTTCCTTCTTTGGAATTCTTCCTCTTCTCCTAGTCCTTCTTCTTCTTCTTGCTCTTATCACTCTACATGTCCTCCTTAACCTTCCCATTTTTATGGTAATCAAGGAGTTTATCTATCGTGGTGATGGTTGTTTCAAGAGTCTGGACTCCTTGCTTCATGACTTCCACTTTTTCCCATGGCTGGAGATTGTTGACAAAAGCATTGTCCTTATCATGCATATCCCTAAGTTCCAAAATGAGACCTGAGAATTCCTTAATATAGGATTGGATCTTCCTGGTATGCTCCAACTCCCTCAAGATGATCCCTTGGCACCCATTCTTGACTCCCTAGTCCAAACAACACATACAAAGCTTCTTTCAACTCTATTCAAGTTACTATCTTATTTGTGATGCGACTAGCTGCTAAATCCTCAACTTAGATTCTCCACCAAAGCTTCATTGTTCCTATTAGATACATCGCTACTGCATTGAATTTTGTCTCTTCAGAACAACCCTTCATTTATTCTAGCATTTGTTCCATGTCCGAATAGAAGTTTTTAAGTGCCTTAGTGCTCCTAGTCTCATCATACATCTTTAGTTCCTTCAACTTCACCTTCATATATGAATTGGCTTAACTCTTCCCTATGGCTTGCTTCAATACTGCTATACTATATTCCTACTTTCTTGTGAATACCACAAGTGAGTTCACTTGATCCTCCAAGTCCTTCATTTGATCCTCATGATCTCAGGCTTGTCTCATTGCATAATCAATGTAATATGAACTTGCTTCAATGACTCAATTTCTTGGATGTATGCTCAGAGTTCTTCACACTCCTTTCCATGGCTTTCAATATTGTCTATCCTCTGATCCAAGGTTCTCTCAATATCTTGGACTCTCTCGGACAATGCCACCCCATCCTGGTCCACTACATTAGACCTAGTGTTCACCATCATGACCTTCTTCTTCTCATATGTGACCTTGTCAGGCTCACTTCAACTTCCCCAAATGCAACATATATCAAGAACCACTAGCTAAAACCCTTTTCCCACCTAGGCAATCCATTACAAAATCCCCTTCCCTAATAACCTACAGATAGAAACACAACTATCTCTGCAATCTTCCTTCAACTCCTACTTCTTCCTTTCGATGAAATTTCCACCTCTTTCACACCTGCATAGATCCCTGCATGGACCTTTGTTTGTGCTTCTTCTAGTACCACACACTCAAGGGGTTTTGGTGCACCCAAAAGGCATGATAACAAGGTGCTTTTTGGGAACACCACAATCCCTTGGATCTGTGGCACCGACGTGTTTCACCTCCTCATGAAGAATATAGTTACTCCACCTATACTACACCTCACATCAATTTTACTTATATAATCTCTATACCATTAGTTACTTAGATGAATATCATAACTCTTCAATATAGTGCAAGTAATATTATTGACTTATCCACTTCAATTAACTTCCATTCATAAAAATAGGAGCATCATATGCAAGACATTAATTCACCATAAACGTCATCATACACATGCACAAGATTTATAGAAATGACCCTATGGTCTTCTGCTTGGTCTGCTAGAATACATAGCCAAAATCTCAAAACAAATACCATATAAAATTTTCCCACCCGGGTGACTTCAACACCCTATCGGGTCAAGTCAGCACCCTATCGAGTCACTTTGGCACCCTATCAAGTCACTGCTACCCTACTAGGCCCATCACAATTAGGTTCCATAGTTTTTCTCGGGTTTACACAACCATAGGCCTCAAGCTGCTCTTCTTGACTCCCTTATCTCCTTCACACCTCCTTCGCACCTCCTTCACTATGTGAATTTGGTTGGTGTTGTTGGATTGACATTCTTGTTGTTTCTCCCGTCATGTGGTATCACTTATATATGCAGGTCATGCCTTGTTCCATGTAGTTGTCTTCACATATGCTCATGTTGGCTCGCCCTCACGTGTCATGCGCCCTGAACTAGGCTAACCTCATAATTTTGCCCAAGTTCTCACATGACATGCCTTCGATTCACTTGTTCCACATGGTCATGCCATGTCGATTCAACTTGTCTCAACCAACATGTTCTCAGCGAAACACACCCAGTCGACCAATCCACTCAGTCCACCATGTTGACATACTTCCTCCACTCAACTACATGTCTCGGTGGTGTCTTGGGCCATGCCTAAGGGTGCCCATGCCACCTCTCATGATCTCATCATCATTTTTTCACCCATCGGCCAATCAAGTTGGGTACTCAGTCATCCACATACACCTAATGGAAACCCCAAGTGTTGGTTTTGCGACACCTCATGTTGGCGCACTCTCACCCAACATCCAGGTGCATCACATTTCCTATAATATCTTTGTCATAAATCATGCAATGCATTAGGGAAATTTTGAGGTCTAAAATGGGCCTCCTAAGGAAAATAATAAAATAACAGTTAAATTAATAAAATAAGACATTATTTTTTAAAGAAAAAGAAAGAAAACTATTTTTTTTAATTGTATTTTCAACTTACCTCATTGTGGGTTCAATCAAATTTCAAGAGTAGACACCTATTAGATGCAGAATTAATTCAACATCCAACGAGTACCCACTCTGCATACCTCTGAGTAGATCCATGTCGAAATTTTTTAAAAATACATGAAGAAAGTGTGTTCAACATGCTTTTTTCATGTATTTTCAATCTTTTTTGATGTGGATCTACTCAGAAGTATGTAGAGTGGGTACTCGTTAGGTGTGGAATTTAATTTCACATATAATGGGTGTTTACTCTTGAAATTTGAGTGAACATACAAGGAGATAAGTCAAAAATACAGTTAAAAAAAGTGGTTTTCTTCTTTTCCTTCCAAAATATTTTCCCCTAGGGATGACATCACCATCTTGAATCCTATTAGTTCTTTTAAAGTTAATTTTGTTAGTACAATTTTTGTTTTGAGGCCCGTTTTTTACCTCTAAATTCCCCTAATGTGGGATGTCACGAATGATACACGTCTCAATTAAAAGCACACCCAACTCTAGAGCATTACACACATTCATGTGGCATTAGGAATTCTTAGCCCAAGGATCTAATATGATGGATGTGGTTCATTGTTGGTTTTACATTACATTTAAACCACCTTTTTGCTTTGCATTTGCATTAGCCATTTTGGCAACTCGTTGTTCAAGTTACCTCTACAACTTCAAAATCAAGGATTCTATGAACCTTTTGTTTTCTGGTTCAAATAAAAAATTGCCTAAATCATGCTTTGATGTGAAGGATTGGGATATTATGCATATTCTTGATATTGGTTCTCCCTTTTTGTTTCGAGTGTTTATTCACTGTGGGTGAAAGTCGAGATTAATAACATACACTGAGATTTCACATGTATTGTGTTTAGAAATCAATTTGCTAGTAGCATTCACAACTTTCGGGCCTGTTATCACTCATGGAAAGCCCTGGCTGCAGGGAAAAACCCTAAGGTAACCTCAAAACCTCTTTTAGATTGAAGTTGACCCTTCAACCCGGAGAGGGGTTTCTCCATTAAACTCAACTACCCTATGGTCACTATAGTATAACATTTTGTGCAATTCAGTTTAGGTGGCCATATTTAGTTCTAGGGATAAATTGGTTGGGTGATATTCAAAACCATTGGGCATGTAGTCTAGTTATTAAACAAATGAGATCACAAATCCAATGAGCAGGTTGTACAAATCATGACAGTCACAAGCCCTTTGACTATTTGGGAGATTTGGAAGAAAGAGGACTGAAGGAAAACAAAATTTAAAGATGACTTAGAATCACAAATATTAATGACTCGTAATTTAAGAGAGGAACATCAATGAAATCCAATCTCATAAACTAACATTCTCAAACATTGAATAGGACAATTATATAATAGAGAAAATACTGATAGGGAGAAGTATCACATGAATTTCCTACTAACTGCTCATTAAACACTATGAATACATTCAAGATTGCTCAAATATATTTGGACTACAAGTGTTTTTCCAATAACAAAAACCCCTGTTTCAATATTCATAAACTGTTTATATAGCGCTTTACATTACAGTTTGCAAAATAATAGTCATCACATAATTATAGAAACTGAGATATTTTAAATATATTTCAAGTTCATGTATGCAAAGATAAACTTAAAAATATTTTGTCTTTCCTAGAATAACTATAGGAAAATATATTTGTATTTAGGGAAAATAAATATTTGGTCAACTGCCTCCCTTGAAAGTAGAACAGTTCCCTAAACTGTAGTTTAGCATTTCTGCTAGCATAACAGGCCCCTCTGCAATAATCCATCAAAATTGTTCCTTTGGTTTCCTCATTCTTCTGGAAAATCTTTAGTCTTCAAATTTGGAAATTGGTTTATTAATGTTGTTTCTTTGCCTTTGAATCTGGAGTGGATGGAGTTGTTTTTGAAAAAAACTTGTTAACTGTCCATTCAAACTACCAATCCCTCTTTTCATGTGATTCAATAGTTGCCGACTCATACACCTTCAATTCTCTGTATTGTCTTATTGGATAAGTTTATGCCTTATTGTTTCACCAATACTCCTCAGCCCCTTGCGCTTTGCTCCTTTGGCCTTTGTTTTTGTTATATAATCAGGCCAATGACTATTGGGTTAATGCCATATCGGAAACCCTTTATAACATAACTTAACGTGAATTTTGATTTTTTTCCTGGCTCCCTTTGCTTTATCCCTTCCCACATTTCTTCACCATAGCACCGAGGGTTGTGACCTTACCGCTTAGCTTTGAGGTTCTAGGCGTTTTGTTTGCTTTCGGAGGCTATTTTCCTTTGTTAAGTGCTTTAGTGTCTGAGGTTCTTTAAACTCTAACGACCATGTGCTGGTCCCAATATCGGAGCCCCTCTCATTGGAGATTTCCAATCGGAGGATCTACTTTGGAGTTGCGATATTCCTCAACCTCCGATATGCGACCTTTGATTTGACATCATCAGTCCACGTGGCACCTCTTGAGTGGTGACATGTGTCACCCAGATTTTCCCCCTTAGGACCTCTCAAAAAGCCAAAGTTGTCTGCCACGTGTCCCTCTATACCGCCACGTCATGCTGACGTCATATGCCATGTAGATTTATTGGAACCAATCATATGTTGCCACGTGTCCCACTAGAGGAGAGAGAAAGGGCCCATCCACCTTTGGTTTTTCGATCAAATGCTTTGTTAGCATGTTTCGGCGTTCCCCGACGGTTTGAACACTATTGGAATTCCTTGGCAGTTTTAACACTATCAACATTTTTATATTGCAACATTCTCTGATTTTGCAATTCATCTATGATCCAAATCGGATCCACAAAAGATTGTTAAGAACCTTGACTGTATCGAGTTGAACAAATCCTTGAAAATTCCAAAATAGCGATTGAAAACACCCTGAACCAGTGGCCATGGCAGCCGGCATGGAACGACGAGGACCTCAGTCAAAGCACGCTGACCGAGGCCCATGGAGACTGCGTAGGAGGTCAAAGTAGCCACTGGGAGCCCCGGATCGGGAAAAGGAGCTGATTTTCAATGCACGATTAGCTGGGCAAATAGGGCCAAAATGGAAGAGCCTTATGCACTCGGTCGCGTTGGGAGCCGAAGAACCGCGGGCGGAGAAACAAAAAGCGCTAAAGGACAAAGGCGAGACCTGCGCTCTGGAAAACCGACGGTATTGATCGAGGCGCCCTTGAATGGTAAGAGGTTTTGGAAGAGAGCAGAGCGATCCCACTCAGCGATCGACGCATGGCAGCAAAGGTGAGAAAAAAACTGTCGTGATCGCGCGCTATCAGTCAAGCAAGTCAATCGCTCTCAATGTGCGTATGACGTTGGATCAGGAGGATCCCAGATCGGACGGCTGAAATTGTGCCTGATGGAGGAAGTGGAATGGACAGGGGATTAAGCCACGTTCTAAAGGGATTTGGAGTTTGTTTGATCGCCACGGTGGAGAAAGAATGCATACCCGGCGTAATGGAAGAAATGAACTGATGAAGCATGCTGGCACCAATTAGATGGAGACACGTGGCCACTTCCCGAGCATTCATGCTGACGCCGAACAGGGAACTCCAAGCACGCAGGCGGTAGGCGAATCGATGTAGGCGGGAGAGGAACCGAACAGGCATAGGGATCGAATGACTAAAGCCATGAACAGAGACAGTCAAATTCAGATTCAGAGAGGAGGAATAGAGAGGAGTCCAAGCGACCAAGAGAGACAGTGAATAGTGAACCCTGAGAGGAGGACTGAACACAGAGAACAGTAAAGCCAAGTAGAGGAGACAGAGGGCCGAGCTGACCACAGGCAGTGTCGAGCACCAGAGAGCTTGAAGATTCAAGCCTTTCCCTAGAGGAATCTGTCCGGACTGAGCATCACATTTGGCTCTTTCCATTGTAGACCAAGGGTCACAGAGCTGGTAGGAAGAAAAAGAGTCTGTGAACTCCGAGTGGCTTGGGGAATCCAAGAACCACCCTACCAAGCAAAATCTGCTTCAGGAGAACTCACATTGAGTCCCTGTATTGTAATTTCTCTGTTGTAAGACACAATAAAACAAGGCCACCACTGAAGCTAGACCAGAGACGTAGCCCTGGAGAATAGGGTGAACTCCTTATTAAAAAATTGTTTGTGTCTTTGTGTTGCTTACTGTATTTCTCTGCTACGTTTCCACTTATTTTCTGTGTATTGAAAATCTGATCGATCTGTTGTTTCAATAACACAGAACACACACACACCAGCACATGGGTCTGTAATACCTTTTTGTTTAAGAAATCTTTAACTGAGGTCACTCATAGGGTGATTATCAAATCAAGTGGTATCAGAGCTCTAGGCTGTAAGGTTAGACAAGCTTGTGTTGGTTTAGCTATGAATTCTCACTAGATCAAAGCTCAAGTTAGGAGAAGGAGAGTTGGTGGAAACTAATCCTAAAATTGGGAGAGTCTATTCTCGGAAGACAATGATAGAGGAAGGTTTATAGGGCTAGAACCTCAATTCATAGAAAGTTTCCTAGCTATAAAGTCTATGGTAGAAGAAATGTATGGGGACTTTAGAAAGCATAAGGATGAAGATTCATCAGGCTCAAAGCAAGATAAAGAAGAAGATGAATCTCATTCCCATGACCACTCCAAAGGAAAGGGGAAAGAGGAAAGCTTTCTCACACCTCCTAATAGCTCTGTGCATAATAAGATAGCATCTTTGATTAAGTTAGATGTTAAATTTGATTTGCCTATATATGATGGAGAGCTAAATGCTGAAAAGTTGGAAAATTGGATTAGACAAACTGATGTGTATTGCAGAGTACAAAATATAGACTCAGACAAGAGTAAGATTCAGCTGGCAAGCCTACGCCTAGGAGGCACTGCCTTGGTTTGGTGGGAAGGCAGAACCCAAGCTGATATGAAGAAGCATGGTAAGACCATCTCTGTCTGGAGTGAATTTGTTGTTGCAATCAAAAAGAAGTTCTATTCATTGGCCTACATGCAACAAGCCAGGATGAGTTGGAAAACTCTTCGGCAGTTGAAAGGGAAAAGTGTACAAGGGTATACTCAAGAGTTCAGAAAGAGAGCATTGATGTTGGGTATCTCATTAGACTCACCAGAGACTCTTTTGAAGTACATTGGTGGTCTACACAGCTACATGAGGCATACCATCCTCATGTTTAATCCCACTAGTATAGATGAGGTATCTGTACAAGCTACTCATCTAGAAGCCATAGGAAAGAATGGAAATCCAGAAGTTGGGGGACCATCCCAACCCACTGTAAGCAAGAGCAAGGAGGAAAGAAAGCAGAAGTGGAAAGCAAGGAAGGCTAACACTGCACAAAAAAGAAAAGATTCATGCACTCATTGTAAAAAGGAGGGGCATGATGATGAGCACTGTTGGATTCTGCATCCAGAGCTGAGACCTAAGAAGTCCAAGGGCAAGAAGAAGAAGACTGCTGCAGCTATTCAGAAAGATTTGGGGTCAGACTTAGGAGATGAAACAATCATTGCAGCCACAAGTATAAAAGGTAAGAATTCTGAAGCATCTACTAGTAGTTCTGCTCAATCTGTTATTGATGAAGAACATGAGAGAAAAAGACATGAGCTTTTCCATATTCGAGTTGTTTCCAAAATTCAAAAGATTGATAATTTGTTTGATAGTGGCTCACAAGTAAATCTGATTTCTGAAGTAATTGTAAAGAAATTGGGATTAGCAACTACACCTCATAAGAAGCCATACCCATTAGGATGGTTGAATGATAAAGCACAACTACAAGTGACTAGACAGTGCAAACTAAAGTTTTCTTTTGGGTCAGCATTTGTAGATGAGGTTGAGTTAGATGTAATTCCTTTGGATATATGTGGAATTGTTTTAGGAAGTCCTTACTTGTATGATAGAAAGGCTATTTTATATAGAGCTGAGAACAAGTATCTACTTTTTAAAGATGGAATCAAATACTTTGTAAGAGCTCATAAGCTCAAGAATAACTATACTCTCATCAACTCAGGACAGATGAAAAGAATGATAAATTCCTGCAAACAATTCTTACTAATGGTTGTAAAGGAAAGGAAAACTGATAAAACCAATGTATTTGAAGGCTGTAATTCTGATCATCAAGCTGATATAGAAAAGATTGTTTCTGAGTATGATGTCTTGTTTCAAGAACCTTAAGGTCTTCCACCCAAAAAGAGAATAGTACATGATATTATTTTGCAGCAAGATGTTCCTTTGCCTAACATTGGGATGTACAGGTTATCTGCTTTAGAGAATGCTGAAATCAAGAAGTAGGTGCAGGAGTTTCTCGAGAAAGGCTTCATCAGGCCTAGCACATCACCATGTGGGTCACCCATCGTCTTGGTAAGAAAGAAAGATGGCTCATGGAGAATGTGCATTGACTACCGAAAACTAAATAAGATAACGATAAAAAATCGTTATCCCTTTCCTCGCATAGATGATCTTTTAGATCAATTGAAGGAAGCTGTTTATTTCACCAAGCTGGATTTGCATAGTGGATACCATCAGGTAAGAGTTGCAGAGCAAGATGCATGGAATACTGCTTTCAAAACAAAGCAGGGATTATAAGAAGAAA
>CM062818.1:1558839377-1559071877 GCA_031772625.1 Pinus tabuliformis | reverse complement strand
GCAAACAATAGAAAGCCTTTGACACCTTAAAAGAAAAAATTAGTACAACACCTGTACTAGCACTGCAAGATCTACAAAGACCATTTGAGATCCAAACTGATGCCAGTGACTATGCCATGGGAGCAGTGTTGACACAACACGATAAACCCATATGTTATCATTCTGAGACTTTTAATCCTGCAGTAGTCAACTATCCTACATATGATAAGGAATTGTATGCATTAGTTCAGAGTGTGAAAAAGTGGAAACATTACTTAATGGGCAAAAAAATAGTAATACATACTAATCATCAGCCACTTCAATACCTACACTCCCAAACTAAGTTGCAACAATCAAGACATTACAGATGGATGGGTTTTCTACAACAGTTTCATTTAGTCATCAGATATAAAAAGGGCATACATAACAAGGTTGCAGATATGTTTTCTAGACCCATTATAAATGCATCTACCATACTTAAGAAGAATTCTGTGCTGCATGAAAGCTACATAGAACAGTATGCTCAGGATATGGACTTTAAAGATGTATATGCAACTTTGAGTCAAGGCAAAAGAGTAGAAGAATTGGAATATCATGTGAAGGACCGACTCTTATATCATTGTGGGAAACTCTGCATTCCACAAACTGAGAGAGTAAAGATAACTAGGGAAGCACACACTTCTCTGATATCAGGTCACTTTGGGGTAAGTAAAATAGTTGCACAGCTGCAAAGGTTTTGCTATTGGCCGAAAATGAATGAAACAATTTCTAGATATGTAAAGGGGTGTGCTATGTGTGCAAAAAGCAAGCCCAGCAACAGAAAACTAGGCTTATACACTCCATTACCAGTTCCTTCTCACCCTTGGGAAAGCAAATCCATGGATTTTGTTGGAGGACTGCCCAAATCTAGGAAAGGTCATGATTATCTGTATGTTGTTGTGGATAGATTCAACAAAATGTGTATTTTGATATCCTGTAGTAAATAGATTACAACTGAACAAACTACAAAATTATTCTTCGAACATGTATGGGTTCATTTTGGATTACCCACTTCTATTATATCTGATCGAGACACCTGATTTGTGGGAAAGTTTTGGTCCAGTCTGTGGGAACTAATGGACACCAAATTAAAGAAAAGCACAACTTTTCATCCACAAACAGATGGCCAGACAGAAGTAGTTAACAGGACAGTGATCCAGTTACTAAGAGGATATTGCAGCAAACATCCTAAGCTTTGGGATGAACACTTGTGTTATGTTCAACATGCTTACAATAGAGCCAAACACTCTTCTACCCAGAGATCTCCTTTTGAGACCTGTTTTGGTTTCATACCAAGGTTTCCTTTAGATTTTGTCTTTGGTAAAGATACCATGGTTGATAGACACAATGATGTGGACAAGGCAACTAGGTTCATTGAACAGATCTAGGAGATCCACCAGGCAGTACAGGAACAACTGGAAAAGATCCAGGCCAAGTGCAAAGCTAGGCATGATAAGCATAAGATGGAGCATAGTTTTCAAGTTGGAAACCAAGTCTGGCTGTATATCAGCAAGGGCAGGATGAAAGGTGAAGGTAAAAATCTAAAACCTATTAGGTATGGACCCTTCAGGATACTTGAGAAGATTGGTGAAAAATCTTTTTGCCTTGATCTGCTAGCTTACATGCACATCTACTCAGTCGTGAACGCTAAATTGCTTGAGGTTGTTTGAACCTTCATTGATTGAGGACCCTGAAGAGCAGAGTCAATTACCTTTTGTTGATGACCTGCTACCTAAATATCTTAATGAGCTATAGGAAGACACAATGCTGGACAAGAAGGTAAGGATGACGCGTAGTGGGCAGGTGGAATACCTTAGGATTGGGCTTAAAGGTTCAAAGCCGAGCAGTGCGAAGTGGATTGAGATTGGACAAGTGAGACAACAGTTTCCTCACTTAGTCGATGCTTGAAGAAAACCAACTTTTGGTGGTCCAAAAGCTTTTTCAGTAGGGAGGCCGTGATCCGAATCGGATCCATAAAAGACTGTCAAGAACCTTGACTGTATCGAGTTGAACAAATCCTTGAAAATTCCAAAACAACGATCAAAAACACCCTGAACCAGTGGCCATGGCAGGCGGCGTGGAACAACGAGGACCTCGGTCAAAGCGTGCTGACTGAGGCCCAAGGAGACTGCGCAAGAGGTCAAAGTAGCCCCTGAGAGCCCTGGATTGGGAAAAGGAGCTGATTTTCGATGCGCGCCAAAATGGAATAGCCTAAGCACTCGATCGCGTTGGGAGCCGGAGAACCGCGGGTGGAGAAACAAAAAGCGCTAAAGGACAAAGACGGGACTGACGCTATGGAAAACTGGCGGTATTTATCGAGACGCCCTTGAACGGTAAGAGGTTTTGGAAGAGAGCAGAGCGATCCAACTCAGCAATCGATGCGTGGCAGCGGAGGTGACAGAAAAACCGTCGTGATCGCGCGCTATCGGTCGAGCAAGTAAACCGCGCTTGACGTGTGTATGACGTTGGACTTGGAGGAGCCTAGATCGAACAACTGAAATTGCGCTCGATGGGGGAAGCGGAATCGACAGGGGATTAAGCCACGTTATAAAGGGATTTGGAGTCCGTTTGACCGCCACAGTGGAGAAAGAACACATACCCGTCATAACGGAAGAAACGAACCGACGAAGCATGCTGGCACCAGTTAGATGGAGACACGTGGCCACTTCCCAAGTGTTCATGATGACGCCGAACATGGAACTCCAAGCACGTAGGCGGTAGGTGAATCAACGTAGGCAGGAGAGGAACCGAACATGCATAAGGATTGAATGACTAAAGCCATGAACAGAGACAGTCGAATTCAGATTCAGAGAAGAGGAATAGAGAGGAGTCCAAGCAACCAAGAGAGACAGTGAACAGTGAACCCTGAGAGGAGGACTGAACACAGAGAACAGTAAAGCAAAGCAGAGGAGACAAAGGGCCAAGCTGACCATAGGCAACGTCGAGCACCAGAGAGCTTGAAGATTCAAGCCTTTCCCTAGAGGAATTTGTCTGGACTGAGCATCACATTTGGCTTTTTCCACTGTAGACCAAGGGTCACAGAGCTGGTAGGAAGAAAAAGAGTCTGTGAACTCTGAGTGGCTTGGGGAATCCAAGAACCACCCTACCAAGCAAAATCTGCTTCAGGAGAACTCACATTGAGTTCCTATATTGTAATTTCTCTACTGTAAGACACAATAAAACAAGGCCACCACTGAAGATGGACCAGAGACGTAGCCCTGGAGAATAGGGTGAACTCCTTATTAAAAAATTGTTTGTGTCTTTATGTTGCTTATTGTATTTCTCTGCTGTCTTTCCACTTATTTTCTGTGTATTGGCAATCTGATCGATCCATTGTTTCAATAACACAGAACACACACACCAACACATGGGTCTGTAATACCTTTTTGTTTAATAAATCCTTAACTGAGGTCACTCATATGGTGATTATCAGATCAGTCGATCGCTGATATGTGATATGCCCTGGACCTCCGATGTGTCGATTGTCAATTCGCCAATATGTGATATGCCTTGGAACTTCGATGCGCTAATCGCCGATATGCGATATGCCTTGGATCTTTGATGCATCGATCACTGATATTGCTTTGGACCTCTGATATTCCTTCCTTTCAAAGGCTTCAAACCCTTAAACTTCAACATGCCATATCTTTTGATCCAAGAGTCCATTTTTGGACTTCCACATACCGTTGGAAATCTTGTTCAAAGCACTTTCCAATGGAGAGGGTCCGATGTAGGTTTTGAGTCCTTCTACTTCTTGGAAAATGAATGCAAACTTCTTTGCTTATTTACTCAGATTTCCAAAAAATGTTGACAACCCTGCTATCAAGAAATTTTCCTTGTTTATTACAATTTTAAATATTGACACTACAATTGTCAACATTTTCCAAAAAAGATAAAAAATGTGAAATGTTTATTGTGATAAAAGTTGGCTTCGCGGGGATGATGTCGATCAATGATGGCAGCAAGAACCCCCCATAGACCAGTTGCCTCATCCATTACAAAATTTGGCTAAAAGAAAAACTGACTAAGAAATAGAACTTCATATTTTTAAGAGATGATTTTACAGACTCTGAACTTGAAAGTAGAAAATACAATTGTTTCTAAAAAACTTCTTATTTTTCTGATGAATATCAACATAACCTTAGGGCCTCGGGCTTCAAGTCCTTTAGAAAATTCATCCACACCTGCAAGATACTTTTCAAAATATATGGATATGTACAATGAAACTTGAAAATCATCATGTGTTTAAGAAATATAATGCTTTAGGAAACGTCCATTGACTAGACCTCCTGGTAAAGATTCTCCATGTAGACCTTCTAAGATGAAACTGTTTTTTCCCTAGAAAGCTACAATTTTGTATGGCCCTTTCCAAATGTTCTCAAACTTCCCGTGTTTACCTTTATCCTCAATGTGAGCATCCCATTTTAGAACCAGGTCTTGGCATTTGAAGTCATCCTCTTTGGTTTTTCTATCAAAAACCTTTTTTATTTGATCTTGTATTTCTTAAGATTTTTCATACACCCTTTCTTTGGTTTCCTGCACTTCAATTAGCTAATTTATCCTTCTTTGTAGCTAATTTGGTTCTTCTCCCAACTCTTGAAAATATTTCATAATAGACATTCCAATTGAAATAGGAAACAATGCATCAACACCATATACCAACTAGAAAGGAGAAGTATTGATTGACCTTTTAGTGCTAACTCTATCCACCCATAAGGAAAATTTAAGTTTTGTGTGCCAAGCCTTTTTGTTATCTTCTAACAACTTTTTAATAATTCTGACTAAACTCTTATTGGAGGATTTTGCAAGTCCATTACCTTGGGGATAATAGGCTATGGAATGGCTGAGTATGATATGGTAGTCTTCACAGAATTTACTAACTTCTTAGACTTGAAACACTAGCTTGCCTGCTTGGAAGTGCCTCAATCCATTTTGTAAAGTAATCTGTCCCTGTCAAGATCCATCGATGTTGTGTTGATGATGTCAGATGAATTTCACCTATAAAGTCAAGGCCCCATTGTTGGAAAGGTGCCTCTACAGAGATAGGTTTCAAAGGTAAAGGCATTAGTTTTGACTTACCCTCAAACAACTGACATTTGTGACAAGTTTCTACTTCTTTTCTAACATTAGAAATAAAGTAGGCCAGTAAAAATCAACTCTCAAGATTTTATCTGTTGTGGCCTTCTAGTAATGATGCCCTCCACATGCTCCTTCATGAAACTCTTTACTCATTTTCTTAGCTTCATCTTCTAACAGGAAGTTCAACAAAATACCCTGAGGATCTTTCCAGTATAGATAACCATTCAAAAGACAATACTTAACAACTTCAACCGCTAACTCTTCATCTGGAAGATCTGATAATTCAAAAACAAAATTTATACCCACAACATCAAGATTTAACTCAGTCATTAGCCTGGCTAGACCTTTTCCTTTAATCAACTTAGTAGATTTGATTTCCATGTTGTACTCCAAGATTTTCACAATCCATGTCCCTCCTCGGCCATCATTGTCTTGTTGTACTAAAATACTCTTTATTGCAACATCTAGTACATACACAATCACATGAGAATGCAAAATAAACACTCTAAAATATTTTAGTGCTTTGATCAATGCATATGCATGTTTGTCTAGAATATTGTACTTTATTTCAACATCCCTCAATGCCCTGTTGAAAAAGGAGATAGGTTTTTCTTATCCTGCGTCATTCTTCTAAAGCAACACACTAGAAATAGTGTGTTTGGAAGCAAAAGAAAAAATCATGAAATATTTTGAAAAATATGGACTAATGAGTAGAGGCACTTGACCTAAGGCTCTCTTGATATCATTAAAAGAATTCTTCACTTGTTCAATCCACTTAATTTCACTCCCTTTCTTAAGCATTCATGTTATTACTTTTAAGATTTCTGCAAAATTCGGAATAAAATGTCGCAGAAAGTTTACTTTACCTAAGAAATATTGCACTTCCTTTTTACTTCTTGGTTGTTCAATCTTTTGGATTGTTGTCACTCTGTTGGGGTCTATCTTGATGTCGTCCTTTGACACTATATGTCCCAACAACTTGCCTTCTCTCATGGAAAAATGGGATTTCTTTGGATTAAGAGAAATTATGAATTTCCTGCACTTACTAAAAATTGTTCTAAGATGTTTTAGATGGGCAGATTCAGACTTTGAGAAAATAGTAATATCATCTAGATAAATCACCACAAACTTATCTCTTTCGTCAGCAAAGGTGATGTCCATTGCGCACTGAAAAGTGGCTCTTGTGTTCATGAGTCTGAATGGCATCTTAGAATACATGAACGTACCCCATGGTGTGGTGAAGGCAGTCTTCTCCTGATCTTTTGGGTCGACCAAGATTTGATTGTATCCTGAAAACCCATCCAGCATGGAAATTATTTCTGAACCAACCACCTTCTGGAGAATGTGATCCATTTTCAGTAAAGGATAATTATCCTTCATTGAGACTTTATTTAAATTTCTAAAATCCAAGCGTAGGCGAATTTCCCCACTTTTCTTTCTTACTAGAAACAAGTTTGCTACCTAATTGGAAAATTTGAGTGGAATGATAATTTTTGCAGCCAACAACCTTTTTACTTGTTAAGTGGCAGTGGTTTTGGATTGATCCTTCTTAAATTTTGTTTGAATGGTTTTTCATTTTCCTTAAGTGGTATAGTATGTTGGATAATGGACTGATCATAAATTTTCAAAGATTCACATCTCTAGGCGAATATATCAACAAATTCCTTCAATAATTCTGCATATTGTGTTTTCTGCTCTTTTTTCAAAGTGTTGGAAACTTTGACAACTTTTGGGTCACTTTTGGTTCTCAAATTATAATCCTCCATCTCCCCCTCAATTGGTAGAATTCTTGGCTTCAATGCTACATCATTAGAATCAAATAATCTTTCCAAAGGTACTAAGCCTCTAAGAATAAAATTATTACTAAGTTGAATAATTTCCTTTCATACTACAACATTCAAATAGATTGTTGTTTCATAATTTTCATTTGCAATTTCATCTTCTTGCCTTTCTATCGAAGTGATGAAGAATTCATTTGTTCTCTCCAGAAATCCTTTGATATGTTGATCGTCTTCAAAAACCTGTCAATTCTTTGTATTATCTTGAATTAAAGGCCGGTTTCTAACATTTATCTCATATTTTTCATTTGAATACAATGGAGCTATAAATATACTAGCATCCTTTGCCAGAACATCCACAATTCTACTCTTCTCTCTTGGTATCAATGAAATTTCATTTTCAACAAAGAAGTTAGAAAACAAATTCCAAATTTCATTTTTGTAAGCTCTCATTCTTGGATGCCTAGTTTGATAGACAGATTTAACTTGGTTCACAACCAACTCCGAATCTCCAAAAATGTGAACTTTTTGTGCCTTTTTCTCTCGTAATAGATTTAAACCAATAACGAGAGCTTCATACTCCTCTATGTTATTTGTACACTCGAACAACAATTTAAAAGAATGAAATTGACTTATACAATCTAGTGGAAAAATCCACACACCTGCTCTCGAACCCTTCTCACATGTGGATCCATCAAAGTATAATTTCCAGACCTCCCCTGAAGAAATTTGAACCTGTTCTTGTTGAATATCAGTTTCATTTGTTGCTGATGTTTCTCCCTCAAAACAACAATCATTGAAAAAGATTTGTGATCCCAACTCTGTGTCTACTGCATATATTGGATGATTATCCAGCTACATTTTGCTGCTCACCATATAGGCCATTTGAACTTCTTGATATAGCCTTTTCATTTCACCAAACAATGGTATAGAAGCATAAGTCATGTCCATCTGTAAAGTTCCTCCCAATCTTGCTACCCAAGATTGAGATAACAACATGCCAAATCTGGCAAGAATATTTGCTACTACTATATCCATCAAAACACTTTTAGCGAGAATCTGACCTAAGGTGACAAGTAAATCCTTAATCATCCCCAAGCATTTTAATTTTTTGGAACCAAAGGAGAACACATCTTTATAGGGCCTAGTAATTTGGAGTCCTAGATGGTCCATGATTGATTTGGGCATGAGATTATGTGAGGCTCCAGAGTCTAACATTGTGTTATGAAGAATCATATCATGTACATTTAGACTTACATAAAATGGGGGCACATCATCATTTTCACTTGTGATGTGTGGGCCAAATACAAATTCAGGAGCATCATCATCTAGGTTCAAAGAATCTTGTGAAACTATGTTGACTTGATCAATCTCTGAATTTTTAATCATAGTAGAAATTATTTTCCTATATTGTTCATTTCTTAAAAGTTCAACAAAAGGAATGGACACTTTCAACTTACTGATTTTAGACTCCAGATTAAAAGCTAACTATAATTTTTCTGCATCTTTGGTCTCCTTTCTTGCTTCTTTTGGATTGTCCTTCTTTGGCTCCTCTAGCCTCTTCAGTATCTATTTTCTGGGTTCAGCTTGTTGTTCGGCTACTATCTTTTGTGGCGGAGCTTTGATAGGGACATTCTAGTTTTTGAGGTTGTACTGTCTTTGAAAATCTGCCACTACATTATTGTACCCCTACTGATAAACAATTGAATCATAGAGATGAACATTGTCCTTTTCTCCTGAGCATCCAACAGAAAGGTCATGTTCTTCTTTGGTGGAAAAAACTTGGGTCTCCTCGTCATCGAAGCACCCAATCTGATGATCTTCTTCTTCATTAGTATCCTCATCTACAAATGATTCTGGAAAAGGAGGTCGAACAATGAGTTGTTTTTCTTCAGGATATTTCTGCTCTTTGGGATGATTTTGAGCAGCCCGGGGCCTCCTGAAATTCGGATTTCTGACTTGAGGTTGATTCTCACCTCAGGGAGGGGTCAACTTATCCACTATTTTCTCCATAGTTTTCAGCATCACATCAAATTTCAAGTCAGGGGATGAATATGACTCTTCTTTCAACCCTCATTTTTTGCTTTCTTTGCCAATAAATTGACCTCCACTCCAATTGCATTACTCTGCATTTGCTACAAAGTAGTAGGGTTTCTTTCATAGAGTTGATAATCCAACCTGACATTAAAGAAGATAGGATAATTTAACAAAGCTAAACCAGGAGGGGGTTTGATTTCAGTCGGAATAGAATTATAAATCTTATTAAATCTGACTGTGAATTCTTGTACAGATTCTCCTGGGTTTCTTTTGAGTGCATTATACTCAGCTAAAATCTGCAATGGGTTTTTCTTCACTTCCCATCTAGTGAGAAAAAACCATTCAAACTCCTGAAAGTTATTAATATTGGTTGTAGGAAAATATCTGAACCATTTATTTACCTCACCAGACAGACTCTGTGCAAAAAGCTTCAATTTTACGTCATCATGGTCAACTTCTTCTAGATCTATGAAATCATTGAGTTTGTCTAGATGTTGTTGAGCATTATAATATCCAGTCCCATCAAACTGAATAAGATGTTGTCCATAATTCTGTGGGAGATCATGGACTTGTGCTGGAAGATTCAAAGGTGCATATTGGCCAACCATAGGCCTACGATGTGAACTTTTACTAACAACAGGAGTAAAGACAACAGAATTTATAGGTACTGAGATTGTTGGAATGACAGTTGATGGAATAGGTTTTTGAAAACCTCCAAGTGATAGTTGAGTAGTTGGGGTGAACAAAGATGGGATGAAAGAAGGATAAGTTGGAGATTTAGTAGAAACTTCTTGAATTTCTTTGACTTTTTGTTCCAATTTCTGAAAGTGAGCCCAAATCTCAAAATCTTGGGGTAAAAGCTCTAGTTCTGGGATAGAGGGCCCAAGGGTAAAGGTCTTAAGATCTATTGGATCTAAAACAATTTCTAACAAATTACTCTCAAACTTAGATCTGAGTAAGTTACTTTCAAATTTAATATATAGCACTAAGTCTTCAAAAGTTTCAAGTTTTGCAAGTAGAGAGAAAGATCTTTCTAAATTGATCGTACATGTTTCCTTGGGAGTCTTTTTCTTGAAACAGCTTTTCTAGGCTTGAAAAAATATAAGGTGGATTTGGATCCGGGTTCCTTTGAGTATGAACACTTGTATGAGCCAGAATTTCGTCAGTAAGAACCCTTCATATCATAGTGTGGAGTCGCCAAAGAAAACATCTTGCAGCCAAACTAGAATACAAATCTTTGTTTCCCTCAGAGATCTGATTTTCAACAATAAAATCGTTAGGGGAAAAATATGCTTTTTGTTCCCCGGCAATAGTGCCAAAATGTTATCACTTAGGGAAAACCCTGGCTGCAGGGAAAAACCCTAAAGTAACCTTAGAACCTCTTTTAGATTGAAGCCCACCCTTGAACCTGGAGAGGGATCTCTTAATAGAACTCAACTACCCTATGGTCACTGTAGTAGAAGGTTTTGTGAAATTGAGTTCAAGTGGCTAGATTTAGGTCTAGGGATAAATTGGTTGGGTGATCTTCAAAACCATTGGGCATGGAGTCTAGCTATTAAACAAATGAGATCATAGCTCCAATGAGCAGGTTGTACAAAGCATGAAAGTCACAAGTCCTTTGATTGTTTGGGATATTTGGAAGAAAGAGGATTGAAGGAAAACATACTTTATAGATGACTTAGAATAACAAATATTAATGGCTGGTAATCTAAGAGAGGAGCATCAATGAAATCCAATCTCATAAACTAACATTCTCAGACATTGAATAAGACAATTATATAACAGAGAAAACACTCACAAGGAGAAGTAACACATGAATTTCTTACTAATTGCTCATTAAACACTGTGAATACATTCAAGATTGCTCAAATATATTTGGACTACACGTGTTTTTCTAATAAAAGCCAACCCCATTTCAATATTCATAAATTGTTTATATAATGCTTTCCATAACAGTTTGCACAATAATGGTCATCACATAATTACAGAAATTGAGATATTTTAAATATCTTTCAAGTTCATGTATGCAAAGATAAACTTAAAAATATTTTGTCTTTCCTAGAATAACTACAGAAAAATATATTTGTATTTAGGCAAATGAAATATATGGTCAACTTCCTCCCTTGAAAGTAGAATAGGTCCCTAAACTATAGTTTAGCATCTCTGCTAGCATAACAGGTCCCACTACAATAATCCATCAAAATTGCTCCTTTGTTTTTCTCGTTCCTATGGAAAATATTTAGCCTTCAAATATGGAAATTGGTTTATTTAATGTTGATCCTCAACCTTTGAATCTAGAGTGGTTGGAGTTGTTTTCTCAAAAAATTGTTGAATGTCCATTCAAACTACCAATCTTCTTTCTAGTGATTCAATAGTTGTGGACTCATACGCCTTCTATGCTCTATATGGTCTTATCGAAGAATTTTGTGCCTTATTGTTTCACAAATACTCCTCAGCCCCTTGCACTTTGCTCCTTTGGCCTTTATTTTTGTTATATCGGGCTAATGACTATCGGGTTAATGCCATATCAGAAGCCCTTTATAATGTAACTTCACGTGAATTCTGATTTTGTCTTGGCTCCATTTGCTTTAGCGCTTCCTGCATTTCTTCACCATAAGACTGAGGGTTTTGACCTTACTGCTTAGCTTTTAGGTGCTAGGCGTTTTTGTCGCTTCCGGGGGCTATTTTCCTTTGTTAAGTGCTCTAACGTATGATGTTCTTTAAACTCTTACGACCAAGTGCCAATCCCAATATCAGAGCCCCTCTCATCGGAGATTTCCAATCAGAGGATTTACTTTGGAGATGTGATATTCCTTAACCTCCGATATGTGACCTACAATTTGACGTCATCAATCCACGTGGAACCTCATGAGTGGTGACACATGTAACCTAGATTTCCCCCCTTATAACCCCTCAAAACACAAAAAATTCCTGCCATGTGTCCCTCTATACCGCCACATCATGCTGACGTCAAATGCCACATAGCTTTATCGAAACCAATCATACGTTGCCACGTGTCCCACTAGAGCAGAGAGAAAGGGCCTGTCCACCTTTGGTTTTGCGATGAAATCCTTTTTTAACATGTTTTGGCATTCCCTGACACCTTTAACACTATTGACATTCCCTGATGATTTTAGCATTATCGGATTTTTTATATCGCAACTTTGCATATCACAACATTCTCCTATTCACCAATCGTCAATATGTGATATGCTTTGGACCTCCGATGCGCCGATCGTCGACTCGTCGATCACCAATATGCATATTCCTTGGACCTCTGATGCACTGATCGCCAACGTGAAATATGCCTTGGACCTCCGATGTGCCAATCGTCAATATTGCTCTCGATCTCCGATATTCCTTCTTTTCAAAGGCTTCAAATCATTAAAATTTAACATGCCATATCTTTTGATCCAAAAGTCCATTTTTGGACTTCCACATACCATTCGAAAGCTTGTTCATAGCACTTTCCAATGCAGAGGGTCTGATGTAGGTTTTGAGTCCTTCTGCTAATTGGAAAATGATTGCAAACTTCTCCGTTTATTTACTAGGATTTCTAAAAAAAATTGACAGCCTTGCTATCAAGAAAATTTCCCTGTTTATTATAATTTTAAATACTAACACTACAATTGTTAACATTTTCCAAAAAAGATAAAAAATGTGAAATGTTTATTGTGATAACAGAGCTTAGAAAGAAATGGAAAAGAAGCATCCTAAAGATCTTGTGGAAATGGAATGAAGGTGAACGTAAAGATTTTTTGTTTTCCTTCATTTTTTATGAGTTTTGCATGTGTGAGTAAAGTCAAAATGTATGTTTCTATGTGTCCTCTAATCCTCAAATTAAAGTGTATTTTGACCTTATGGTTTCAACCCATTATTCCTAGTTTCATTTGTTGTTTGTTAAAGTAGAACCTACATGTAGAGGTCAAAATTTGTTCAACCTCTGACATGAATTTGAGTTTGAGGTATTATGTTTATTGTTGCTACACTATGATTGCCTACAATATAGTCTCAACCCAAGATCTTGACCATGTTCTATATAGGAAATTCTCCTTTTATTTTTTTGGAGGGTATTTTTCATCAGAATTGTCAAGAGTAAAGGGAAATCAACCTTACAAAATGATTTAGGTGGATATTGGTGGTAATTCACCTCTTCCACTTACTTAATGGTCCTATATATTCTTGGATTTTTTTAATGGATTTTTGGGTTTGAAACTTTTGGGGTCATTTTAAGGTTGCAAATGACTTTTTTGGCTAGTCAAGGGCCCATGGATTACCATGGCATACCCTAACCCTCGCCAAAAGTTGTAATCCTCAAATAGTTATTTCTAATGAGCTACAACGCACCTAAAATAGAGATTGTATACAAAAGTTGCATCCACCAAAAGTTGATGTACCAACCAACCACCTTGGGACCCATAAGCTTTTTGGTCCTTCATCTTCCAGGGTTAGGGTTTTGGATCTTTAGGGTTCTTTATTTATATTGAAAGGCCATTATTTTGGCATATTAGTATCTTTTTGCAAATTAGTGTAGTCGTCATATCTCTCTCTCTTTAGAGATAAGCTACCACCATTTTAGCAATTTTGTGTTCTACAGTATCTTGTTATTTCATTTATAAATAGAGGATGGGTTTTCACTATGTTACTATGTTCTTTTCCAAATTTCTTTGTGTGCTTTTTCCATTTGTTTTATTCCCTTTCATTTTGTTCCTTGTACAACCTAGAGCAGTGGTATTCGAGCACTCTATTTCTTATTATTTCTTAATGCATGTCATCAACAAGGTTAAGGTATAGAGAGTCGGGTCTCAAGCTAGTTTCACTTGGGAATGATTTCTCTCACTAGCCCAATTAGACTTCCATGGTCGAATAAAAGAGAGATGATAAAGCAGGAGATCCTATCAAGTTGTTGCTCAAGAAAACACTCACACAACAAAGGAACGAGAGGATGAACAATTACACACATATCCTTTGATGTCTACCAACGGTGACAGAGGCACATTCAACAAGTGGTAGCTTCGAAGGTGTGACACCCTTCAATATATAAGTTAATTTTTGCATCCCCTCTTGAAGGCTAGATAGATGCAAATGCTTTAGAGAAATGGTTAAATATGTTAGAGAGTTATTATTTTATCCAAACTTTTTCCAACAATGAAAATATCATCTTCACACTCATAAAAGCCTTTCCCCGTATCAAAGATTGGTGGGAAAGTTACTAGGAGAGACAATGAAGATGAATTCATGATATTTAAGGCAAGACCCACTTGGGAAAGCTTTGTTGATGCCCTCAAGGATGAATTATACCTTGTAGGGAACTACGATGACCAATAAACAAGATGGAAAACTCTGCGATAAGAGAGAGACCAAATGGTGATGAAGTACACCAATATTTTCCATACCTTCTACTCAAAATTGGTTATCAAAGACTTCGAATGGCACTAGGTTCTGAAGTACCATAGTGGCCTACATAGCTACATCCAAACAAGGATATATTTCATGGAAATATCCGCATTAGGAGCCACCTATCAATATTTTATCAAAATCAAGAAAAAATTTAAGAAGAGGAATAAGTGAGATTTCAGGTCCACAAATCCACCACAACAAAGGCCTAGAAAATGCATTTGTAACTCACAAAAGAAGAGATAGAGCTAGGAGAATCAACCTAAAGATAATTAGCCTAAGTCACAAGCAAAGAAGGGTAATAGGAAGTTGAAAATGACATTAGAAAGTGGTATGAGCTCCATAAAATACCCTAACACAACACTAATGAATGTCACTTGAAATAATAATTGTTAATTGAGCTTAAAGAAAACGAAATAGAATTTGGCTCGGATTATGATTCAATGTAGGATAACAGAATGTGGATCATCAATGCAGAACCTAATGCTACCATCAATATCGTAAAGATCCAATCAAAAGAGTCAATGGACTCGAGGAAGGGGAGCACCTCTTTCATTCACATGTGTGTAGAGAGGACCCTACTACAATTCATTGTTGACAATAGGATCTAGATAGACCTAATATAAATCGAGGTCATCAAGATATTGAGTTAATTTCTCTTATTTAAAGATGTATCTTAAGGCCAACATGGTCTATTGTCTCTTTTTATTATTGGAGGTTACCTAATTTTGTGTACACAAATTTTGAAGTCTATTATGAGTGTCCTAAGGAACATATAAAATAATAAGGATATATGCCATATCAAAATACAATATCCAAATGTTATTTAATAAAGGTAAATATATATTTTCTCATTGTCGATACTTTCCATGTAAGTTAGGTTAATATAAAGCTATAAAATAAGAGTTAAAACAATAATAAAATATTTATGTCGTCCATGCACGAGAGAGAGTATATTTAATGCTAAATTAAAAAATACATAATAAATTAAAATTTTAATAAATATAATTAAATAATATAGCATTATTATCCCTTCATATAACTTTAAAAGTTAAGCCATAGTAAATATATACTTTCACATGCACATACATTGAAAAAATGTGAGAGAACTTATAGAAATGCATTTTATTAGCCAAAACTTGAAGTATCACATTTTAAATGTAGAAACCATAAATACATTTTTTTTTTTATCTTCAATTTACTTCATTGTAACCTCAACTGTGGATACTCATAGGATGTGAGGTTTAATTCTTTAGACAAACGTGCACACAATTGATATTTGTTAGGATATTTTGACACATAGGAAATATTTAAGTATAACTTGGTCTAGTATAGAGTTAGGTAAAGTGTGTTTCTTTACTATGTACATTTTGTAACTTACAATCCGACGGTCACGATATGTAGTGATCTGACGGTTCATTCTCTCCTTGGTATTACCGACACTTGATCTGTGGCTTAACACCCGATTGGTCCATGATCTCTATTTAAAGAGCATGAGAGAAGCTTATGTAAATTTTCATTCTTTTATTAATAAATTGCCTGAAGTGGCCGCGTTGGCTCAGGCCGTGGACTGTTTCCCTCTTTGAGGGTTTTAACCACATCAAAATACTAGTGTATTAATCTGTGATCTGTGTGTGAGCGGTGTCCTTTGGTGTTCTGTCTAAGGAACTTACCCTGTAAATTCCTACATGATATTAGAGCTTGGACCCAGGGTCGATTCCCCCAAGTTGCGTTTGAGGGGGGTGTTGGAAGAATCATTGCACCTCTATAGAATCTGTAATTTCCATCCTGGGGATCCTAGTTACTGGTTTGGAATGTTTACCAACACCTACAGGTTTTGGTGTAATGGCAAACCTCTACATGGTATCAAAGCTATTTGAGGGCCACGTCCATTGGTGATCCAAATCTGAAGCCGGTAGAACTGCATCCGACTGCCGTTTCCTAGATCTACTATTTCTGACTAATTTCGGGCCAAGAGGACCGCTCTATTGTGTTGGTAGCATCTGTTCTAGTGAGGAACCCCTTTCGTTTCATGCGAAAAGGTTTCCGGTAGCCCTAGCTACGTCATTTTTAAGATCTGGAGGTATACAGTGTTTATTTGCATTTTACAGTTATTTTCTCTCTGTTTATTTCGGTTTTGGTTTATCTAGCATTTTTTATTACCGGATATATACCTTTCATTTTTGCGTATGCTCTTTGCCCCGCGACTTTGTGCGATTTGGGCAAATCAGAAACAGAAAGAAAGGATTTTTCTCATGCGTATGCTCTTTTCCGCTGTGCCTTAGTGTGATCTCGGAAAATCAGAAACATTGAGGAAAATATTTAGTTTCCGGCTAAAGCTAACTTCGAGCCGCAAGGTTTGTTTTTTTTTTGTATGTCCGTGTTGGGTTTTGTGTTTTTTGTTTTGTAGGGAAAAAGAGCTTTCTCAAAGCAAGCACGCAACCCAAAGCTTCAACCCCCCCTCTCTCTCTCTCTCAAACTTTTTGTATAGCTCACTTGGTCCAAAGCTAATTTATGAGAGTAGAGGTCTTGAGTTCAAGTCTCCTTTTTGTGGGGGCGGATTTTTCATTTCCGCACATTCCCGCACTTCATCGACATCTTCATCAAATTTTCTTCAAAAAGCCATAACTTCTTCATCCGGAAGCCATTTTCAGAATCGTGTTTTTTTTAAACAACCTAATTTTTCGAGATCTTTCCATTGGAACACTTAGTTTCAACATCTATAGCTTCAGTTTCTGTTAAAATGGAAAGTCCATGCCAAGTTATTCTTGACAGCACCAACTACTTCCAATGGTGGTCCTACATTGTGGATTTACTTAGAAGTAAAGGTCTCTATAGAATAGCCTCAGGCTAAGAAACCAAACCTAAAGATGAAGGTAAGGTAACTAAATGGGAAAATAGGCAATACCAAGCACGTGGGTTGATAGGGATGTCTATTTCTCCAGATCTTAGATTCCATATTGCAGAACTTGATACTCCTGATGAAGCATTGAAACAGATTACTTAAGTTTTTGGAATCAAAAATGAACTTAGAGCCCATCAACTTGAAAATGAGTTGCTTACATTGGACCCAAATAATTTTTCTTGCATTGAAGATTTTTTGTCCAAGTTCAAGACCCTTAGACATCTCTTGGAAGGTGTTAAGGTTAAGAAAGAAGATAGTAACCTTATCTATTCCATTCTTACTATGTTGGGACCAGCCTACTCTGTGTTTGTTTCCACCTTCCATTCTACAAGAGAAGCCTTCATTTCTCAAGGACAAGACTACAAGTCCCCTTCCTTTGATTCTTTTTGTGATTCTTTAATAAGAGAACAAGAAAAACTCTTACACCTTGGTCTTATTAATCTTGGAAACTCTTCTAAGAAAGCGTTAGCCGCCCAGCAGCAACCAAATCCAAAGAATCCTAAGAAGTTGTATCCTAAAAGGAATGGTCCTAAACCAAACAAGGGTCCTAAGAAATTTCAGCCTCAAAATGAAAAATCATTTCAACAAAATGATAAGACAAATAAAAACAAAGGGAATAAGACTGATAGACATTGCAAATTTTCTAATCGAGATGGACACCTAGAATCCAAATGCTTTAAGAAGATGGAAGCCTTGGAAGCAGCAATAAAGAAGCATAACATCCATTTGGAGCACTCTTCAACTTCAACTTCATCTTCAGGAATGGCACTTTCTGCATGTGGTTGTCAAGCATCTCGGTCTGGCTATGCACTAAATGTATCTTCTTCTTCTCATTCTCATGAGTGGCTCATTGATTCTGGAGCTTCTTATCACATGGCCAAAAACAAAGCCATGTTTTCTTCTTTAAATGATTGTAACACCAAAAATATATATGTTGGTGATGATAGATCTCTTAGTGTTGTAGGGACTGGAACTGTTCATATAGAAAATGGTCAATTTAATGATGTATTATGTGTTCCAACCTTATCCTGCAACCTTCTATCTGTATTGCAGATAACTCATTCAGGTGAAGGTAAAATCGTTGAATTTTCACCTCACGATGTTGTAATTAAGGACCTAAGAGATCCTAGACAGATTTTAGCTACTGTCATTGCTGATGATTCTACAAGGTTGTATAAGTTTCACAACTTTGGGTCATCAAATCTTCCCTCGGTATTTGTTGCTCATAATGATGAAGTGAGCAAACTTTGGCATGAGCGATTTGGTCACTTAAACTATCGCTCTCTTCAGAATCTATGTAAAGAAAATATGGTGACAGGTCTTCCAATGGTATCTTGCAGAGATGGTGTTTGTTCTGGATGTGTACTCAAAAAACATCATCGGGATAGATTTGAAAAACGTGCCTCTTGGCACGCCTCAGCCCCTTTACAGCTCGTGCATAGTGATTTATGTGGTCCACTTCCAGTTGTTTCATTCTCTGGCTACAAGTATTTCTTAACTTTCATTGATGATTTCTCCAGACACACTTGGGTATACTTCTTAAAACTCAAGAGTGAAGTAGTTAACATGTTCTTGGCCTTTAAGGCCTTTGTTGAAAAACAATCTGGACATCAAATTCTTAAGCTAAGATCTGATAATGGCAAAGAATATGTTAACAACAAATTCATCAACTTTTGCACTGAGAATGGAATTCAAATGCAACATACTGTTCCATATAATCCACAACAAAATGGTGTAGCTGAAAGGAAGAATCGCACCTTAAAGGAAATGGCTAATTGCATGCTTCAATATAAAGGACTTAGTCTTAATTTTTGGGCAGAGGCAATTAACTGTGAAAATTACATAATAAATCACACTCCTACTAAGGTTTTAAAGAATATCACTCCAAAAGAAGCATGGAGCTCAATTAAACCAGATGTAAGTCACTTTCGTGTTTTTGGAAGTGAAGCATGGGCCCATATTCCAGATGAAAAACATAAAGCTTTAGAACCTAAGAGTGAAAAATGTATTTTTGTTGGATATTCTGAAGATGTCAAAGGATATAGAATTATTCTACTTAGGTCCAAGAATGTTATCATTAGAAGAGATGTAAAGTTTGTTGAAAATATATTGGCCTACGAGCCTAGTTCGGCGGATGTGCCACCTCTTCCTATCTCTTCTACTTTTGAAAATATTTCTTCTTCAGATGATGAAAGTGAGGATGACAATCCTCCCCCACCTTCTCAGGATCCTCCTTCAGCTCCTCAGCTTCAAAAATGGGTCCATGCTACTCGGGATGTAGCAGGTGATCTTGCCGGTGATCCTACAGATCAACGACGTACACGTTCGCAGTTTGATAGAGCCTGTTCTTTACTGGCTCAAGCTTTAGTGAATTATGATCCTGACACCTTTGCAGAAGCTTTAGGCCACCCAGATTGGGAAGCAGCTATGAATGAAGAATATCATTCATTATTGGCAAATGATACATGGGATCTTGTTCCTCTACCAAAGGGACGAAAACTTGTTAGATGCAAATGGGTTTACAGAACCAAGTATGGACCAGATGGAAAAGTTGATAAACATAAAGCTCGTATTGTTGCTAAGGGTTTTTCACAAGTTGAAGGCATTGACTACACTGAAACCTTCTCCCCTGTTGCCAAAATGAACTCTATCTGCCTTGTTCTTTCCCTTGCTACCTCTTTCAAATGGGAAGTCCATCAGATGGATGTTAAATCTGCCTTCTTGCATGGGGACTTGCATGAAGAAATCTATATGGAACAACCTACTGGCTTTATACAAACAGACTCCAGCCTTGTATGTCGGCTTAAGAAATCCCTTTATGGTCTCAAGCAGGCTCCTCGAGCTTGGTATGCCAAAATGGATAACTTTCTTTTAGAAAATGGCTTTTCTAGGTGTCATTCTGACAATACTGTCTACACCAAGAAAGTGGGCAAGTCTCTTATAATTCTTGTTCTTTATGTTGATGATCTTATCCTGACTGGTAGTGATCCCAACCTTATAAACCATGTGAAGTATAGCCTTAAAAGGAAGTTTGAAATGACAGACTTAGGACACTTACATTATTTTCTTGGTCTTCAAGTCTTGCAATCCAAAGAAGGTATTTCCCTTTCCCAGTCCAAGTATGCTTGTGATATTCTACGCCATTTTTACATGGAAGACTGTAAGCCAGCCCCTTCTCCCTTTCAGTCTGGAGTCAAACTTTCAGTCACTTGTACTTCCCCTGAAGTTGATGCTGCCTTATACCGTTAACTTGTAGGAAAACTTTTGTATCTAACCCATACTCGTCCTGACCTTTCCTTTGTTGTTGGCCTTGTTGCTCGGTTTATGCAAAACCCACGTGAAAGTCATTAGAAAGCAACTAAAAGAATACTTTATTATGTTCGAGGTACAATTCAGTTTGGGATTCATTACACTGCCGAAGCATCTCCTCTATTGGTTGGTTTCACTGATTCCAATTGGGCTGGTGACCCTGATGATCGGAAGTCTACTACAGGTTATGTGTTCACTCTTGGTTCAGGATCTATTACATGGGCTTGCAAGAAACAAGGTGCCATTTATCTTTCTTCAGTAGAAGCAGAGTATCATGGTGTCGTAGAAGCTAGTAAGGAAGCCTTGTGGCTTCGTCAGATCCTGTCAGAGTTTGGCTTTTAGCAGCAACATCCGACTACACTTTGGTGTGATAATCAAAATGCCATTCAACTATGCAAAGATCCAGTCCAACATCAGCGCAACAAACACATTGAACTGCACATGCACTTCATCAGAAAGATCATCCACGACCACCTTCTTGAAGTGTAATATTGTTCAATAGATGATCAAGTTGCAGACATCTTTACAAAGGCTCTCACAGAGGCGAAGTTCACTAAACTTCGATTTATGGTTGGAGTTTAGGAAGTTGTCACTAAGGGGGGATAGGCTCTAGTGCCTCCTTCCTTCTCCTATTGTGTCATATTTGTAAATCCTTCAATCCTATCCCAAGTTGTTCTTAAGGGGGGATGTTAGGATATTCCGACACATAGGAAATAGTTAAGTATAACTTGGTCTAATATAGAGTTAGGTAAAGTGTGTTTCTTTACTATGTACATTTTGTAACTTACAATCCGACGGTTCATTCTCTCCTTGGTATTACCGACACTTGATCCGTGGCTTAACACCCGATTGGTCCATGATCTCTATTTAAAGAGCATGGAGGTTCATTTGTAGGTTAACCGTCCATGAGAGAAGCTTATGTAATTTTTCATTCTTTTATTAATAAATTTCCTGAAGTGGCCACGTTGGTTCAGGCCGTGAATTGTTTCCCTCTTTGAGGGTTTTAACCACGTCAAAATACTAGTGTATTGATCTGTGATCTGTGTGTGAGCGGTGTCCTTTGGTGTTCTGTCTGAGGAAATTACCCTGTAAATTCCTACAATATTTTCAATGAGCCTTTATGAGATAAATTGAAAATACGTTTAAAAAAAAATGCTCCAAAAAAGTACTCTAACATAATTTAAAATTTTATTTATTTATTCTCTTAGCATATTAATAATATGAAATATTTCATATTCCAAAGCGATTGTATTTCGTGAGATCTATTTTTTTAATAAGTAGGTACGATAATATAAAATATTTCATATATATTATTTTAAGGATATTTAGCCTAGCATAAGAAGATACCACAAATCTTAACCAAGGTCAGGTTTAAATGTGGTTAAATATTATTAAATAAAAATTGGACATATAGTCATATTTGAATTGTATAGCTCTAACTCAATTATTATCTTTGACCCTATTTCTTGAAATTTTATTAGTTGTTGAATTTCTTACTCATCAATAAGTCTTTTTTCTAAAAAGACCCATTTTAGACCTCAAATTTCCTCCAATCGGTGACATGACCTCATTCTTATTATCTTTAAACTTTAGGCTTCAACCTACTTGAACTACTTGATAGTAATGATTCATCTTTAGCCTTTCTTTTCTTGACCTTACTACCACATCAACATTTTTTTGGCTTCTTAATGTGAACACTTTATCTTATTTTCATGATCTATTATATACTTTCTTATGCACACATTAAACTAAGCCAACTTTTTCTTCTACACACCAACTCTTCCACTACACCTCCAATACTATTATATATCCCACACACTCCTCAAAACTTATCATCTACATTATCTCATATGGGAATGCATCAAAATCATTTTGCATGAAAAGATTTGCACCTTTTTGCGCATACTAACCTCAATCTTACTCCATCCCTACCTTACCTTTATGTAGTTTCTAATATTCGTACTCAAATATCCAAACCCTTATGTAGTTTCTAATATTCTTGCTCAAATATCCAAGGACTCAATATATACTAAGTTATATTCTACTAGTGCAACATTTCCTTATCATATTTTTTAATTAAATCATTCACACAAAAACTTGTAAAATGATTTGTTTTTCAAATAAAAAGTTTCAATAGTCCTGGGGGGCAGCTCAATTAGTTAATTTGAGAAATGTGAAATCGTTGAAACTCGAAATACCCAGGTTCAAATCCCCCCTGTTGTGACCCGAGCTATGGGAGGAGGACATATCGTAGCCCCCCAAAGGTTAACTAGTAGTTACATGTTAGGGGGTCTGTTGGGTTCCTCTGGGATACAAAAAAGAGGTAAAAAGTTGCAATAAAAAATTACTCTTTGTTACATTTAACACCAGGAAAAAAATTGTCTTGCCACAAGACAAAGCCCTTTTGGATAAGAATCCATGACTAAAGTGTATTTATTTCACTAAAGTCACACAGGACTTGCACTTGACTCCACCCAATCTCACTAGTGCAAGCATACACAAGCACATGAACAAGCATGTCATAATTGGGACATTATAATCCAAAATAGAAATCATATAGAAACAAATTAATCACTATATAATAAGCTTATTATGGGAATAGTTAACTATAGTGGTAGCGATAACACCGCCTTGTTTTTATTAACCTGGTTAAGCATCATTAAATGATATAATTCTTTTAAATTAAATATGATTTGAATATCTAATTCGAGTAGCAAATCCACTTCATATGCATTTCACAAAGGCCTAGTTTTTCATATTCAGTACACGATATTTCTCTTTAGGATATCTCTCTTTACATAAGTCTAACATCATTAAATCTCCTTCTTTGGATCTCTTGAATATTTGTTTATGTCTATGTGCTTATTTTATCTTACACTACTTTCTCGAAATTCTCCTTCATATGTGCATTGATTTCTCTCACTTAGCTGACAAAGACTTCTACATCACCACTTATATATTGACAAGAAAATCAACCAAATTTATGACTTATTTTATATGGATTTCATATGCAATTTGAAACAATGATAATCATGTCAACTTATACACTATGGCATATTAGTATGAGAAAATTCAAAATATGTTACGAACTCATCCCTTTGTTTTGGTCCATTACCTCCTAAACATCTCTAAGGATTCCTATTCACCAGTTCAATTTTTCCATCTATATGTGGAATGTGAATAATCACTTGATATTGTTATGGAATCCTAATTGTTTCTATAACATTAATGCTTTTGTATAAATATTTATAAATGTCTTATTCTATTAGACCTCTTAATCATCTAACATATGAAATATTGTCTCATGGTCATTTTGACAACTCCAACAAACTCGATTTCTCAATCTCATCATTCTCGTTGGTTATACCATCTTATGTATTCTCCATTTGATGAATAATGGAAGAGCTTTATACTTAATTTATGTTTTCATTATGAATATCAATGTCAAATGTGAGTATATGTATTTTTTCTCATCATAACTCCTAGAAATGTGAGTGGGAATCATCTTTATAGTAAACCTCAAAGTAATCCATAATAATTACTTTTTCATTTGTATACGAATCATTTGAGTCCTAGACATATAAGTGGTAATTATCCATAATGATTCCTTTTAAATCCATAATGATTTCCTTTACATTTGTCTATGAATCATTTGACTCTAGACATACAGGTAGAGATATCGATGGGAATCATCCTTTTGTAAACCTTAAAGTAATCCATAATGATTTACACAAAGTAATCATAATCATAATCATAATGATTGTAGAGAGGTGGGAATCATCTCGTATAAACCTCAAAATAATCCATAATGATTTATATGAAGTAAACATAATGGATAATCATAATTTACTTTAAATCCATAATAATTCTCTTTTGCATTTGTATATAATCAAATCTTGAATAGTAAAATAAACCCTTAGACCAAGGCAATCTTAAAGAAGAACTTGGATTTACATATATTAAACCTCAAAGTAACCTGTAATGATTTACATAAAATAATTTACGCAAATACATAAAATAATTTACGCAAAATAAGTATAATGGATAATCATAATTTACTTTAAATCCATAATGATTCCTATATGAATCAAATCTTGAATAGTAAAATAAACCCTGTACCAAGTCAATCTTAAAGGGGAACTTGGATCTACATGTATTAAATTTGTGACATATTACTAAAAAATAGTATAATAGACCCCTACACCGAGGCAATATTGAAGAGGAAATTGGTGATATATCATTGAAAAATATACCCCTTGCACTAAATGAATTAGTAAACGTCATAGGGACTTGGATTTACATAAATTAAGTTTGTTACACCATCACTCAATGTGAGTGATAGTTCTCAAAATCATGGAAAAATAGACTAAAATGATAGTTCTGAAAATCATGACAACATAGACTTACGTGATAAGTTCAGAAAATGAATTAGTTAAGGTCCAGGGACTTGGATTTACATAAATTAAGTTTGTTACATCATCACTTAGACTAAAATAATAGTTATGAAAATCATGGCAACATAGACTTAAGTGATAAGCTCTGAAAATGAATTAGTTAACGTCATGTGGACTTGGATTTACATAAATTAAGTTTGTTACATCCTCACTTAGACTAAAATGATAGTTCTGAAAATCATGGCAATATAAAATTAAATGATAAGTTCTTGAAAATATTGAATTTACATAAATTAAGTTTGTTACAGCATCACTGAACTTAAGTGATAAGTTGTGAAAATCAATTAGTTAACGTCCTGTCTTATGGACTTAGATTTACATAAATTGAATTTGTTACATCATTAAATTTACATAAATTAAGTTTGTTACATCCTCACTTAGACTAAAATGATAGTTCTGAAAATCATGGCAATATAGACTTAAGTGGTAAGTTCTGAAACAGTTGGATTTACATAAATTAAGTTTGTTACATCATCACTAAATGTAAGTGATAGTTCGGAAAAGCAATGTTAGATTTACATAAATTAAGTTTGTTACATCATCACTAACTTAGGACTTAGATTTACATAAATGAAGTTTATTACATCATCGCTAAATGTAAATGATAGTTCAGAAAATCATGGAAAAATAGACTGAAGTGATAGTTCTGAAAATCATGGCAACATAGACTAAATGTTCGGAAAATCATGGAAAAATAAACTGAAGTGATAGTTCTGAAAATAATGAGGGTAGAGAGGTTTGTGGTATCTGATTTGAGTATGGAGTCTGATGAACCATAGGAAGCACCAACAGTTATAAATGCTCTTGTTCGCAACTCTCCTTTAGCAAACTCCTCTCCCCTCTCTCTAGTTGTTAGTTATGATTGATGGTTTTCGTCACCTCCAACAATTGTCTCAATTGCTAGATATCTATTGGTTTTGTACTCGTCATCACAGTGGGTTGGTTCTTGGCATAGTGCTATGGCACATAGCTCATTTTTCATTTTATGATTCTAGACGTAGTTTGACATGGCACCTCTTGACTTAGTTAGTTTTTGGTGTTTTGGATGTATTTTCGATGTTTTCACCTCACTCGCATACTACTAGCAGGGTTTTGTTTATCGTTTTCTAGTTTTCTATGTTTCTTCCTAAATTATGTAAACTCTCAGGGAATCAATGCATAAATACAATTTGTATGTAAGGGTAGCTTTGTATGTAAAGGTAGCTTTGTCTCTAGCATAGTCAAGAATTTTGTTCCTAGATCTCAATAGCAGTTATAAAGTTTGTTAGGTACCCCTGGTTGCAGTTACAACCTCCCAGGGCATTTTTTTGGAGAGTTTGGTCAACTATCAATGTGACATCTTTTAGCATTAATGGAAATTATTTGAGAAAGGTTACAAAAAAATATAAAAATAAATATATTGCAATTAAACTAATTTATAATCAACTAACTAAAACTAGTTTTACTTGTTATTCCCAAAGGTAAAAGACTACACATTGTTTGAATGCTCCCATTGTCCTAGCTTTCATAAGAACACTGCACCATGTTGTAGTGTAACATTATGGCAAGGAGATAGTACATGATGGATTTTTTTTTAATTTGTTGTATTATCTATTATTAATATATAGAAAAAACCTATCATGAATAAAAAATGAAATGGATATATTTTTAGATATGTCTTCTCCCATATAGTGAATTAACACAATGTTTAGGAACCTTAAAAAAATAACATAACTAACTAGCTGAAGTCCAAGACTAACTATAATATTTACCAACAATATTGACATATCAAAAAGAGATTATGATACAACAATAAACCTAAGATAAGCTAGGATAATCATAAGAGTCTGGGCTTGAAGCAATGTTGGTGAAGGTAGGATGGGTATCCCTTGTTTGATTGTCTTGAGAAGCTAACGAAAAAATTATAGTTAGAATTGTTAACGGTGAATTTGAAACTCAAAGATAAAATGATGATGAGTACCTAAGCTTTGGTGGAGATTCAGGCCTTGAAAGTTAACTTAGTTAGGCAACACGATGAATCTAAAGCTCTCTGAAGTCAGATAGTGAAGATATAGGAGCTAGTCCAAATATTGAACACCAGACTTAACAACTTTAATAATGAGAATTGGGGAATTGAGGGACAATAGTTGGACCTAAATCAACAAACAATAGAGGTAGAAGATAAGTGCAATTGAAACATGTGTTGTTCCAATTTTTGTCTATAATTATACCAATGTACTAAATTTTGACAACATATGTATCCTGTCGAGAGTGATAGTAAACACTACCAGTCATAGACAATTGCATGAAGAAGATCTCAATGTAAAACTTTCCTACATATTTTGTTGTGTCCAAGCACAAATTTAATACAAACTCCACTCATTCCTATTAAAAAAAAGGTATTTTGCTTTCTTCATACCTTCATCTAAAGTCTTGGGCTCATTAAATTTAATTTTTTCATTGTAGAATGATGGTAATCCACTTACAAATATGTATATTTTGATTTTTTGTCATTGATAAGGCCAACATACCTAATTAATTAATGAATTTATTTCCATACTCCTCCATTGTCATGCTCCTCATCTTGAGTTCAAAGAATTCTTGCATTTTCCTTTCATAGTAGTGTTCAGGAAAATACTTATTTTGAAAATACCTTTTGAGTTACCTCCATGAGATTTTATTCTCATCCAAATGTTTGAATTTCTTAAGTCATTCCCACAAAAGTTTTGCTTTTCCCTTCAAGTGATAAATTGAAATTTGAGCCGAGTCTAAGTTGGATGAGAATTGTACAATTGGAGGTACTTCCTTATCTCTAGTAGTCGAGCTTCAGTTTCCTCGCTCTTCATATACTCACCATCAAATATAAGAGGCTTAATCTTCTTAATCTCTCCTTGCAAGTTATCTAATTCAGATTTCCTCTTTTATTGTTTAATGAGTGACATGCTTGGACTATTCGTAGATCCCAAGGAAACAAAATCCCTCTTGGTTGAATGTCTTGGTGAGTGATTTTGATGCCTACTAAAGCTCCTAAAATGCCTTGAACTGCCAACATCGTTCTTAAGTTGAGAATTATGTTCCTCTGCCTACCTTCAATTAGATTTCTTATCCATTTGCCTTTGTATTTGATTTAATCTTTGTATTGTATGAGCATTACCATGTTGTTTTTCCTTCATCAATCTTTAATTATTAACCTTATAGTTGAGCACCTCCATTTTATGACTCCTTATGGTATTCTCTAGTTATTTATTCTTTGATCTACTCCTCCCATTTCCATTTGACTCTATCTTAGCATTACCTATGCTATAATTCATACCTCTAACCTCCTATTTTTGGTTGTAGGGACCTTGACCATCTTCCATACTTCTAGTCCTCATGTTGAACCTACTTTTGTAGACCACTAGATGCCTTATTTCAATTTCCTACAGAAAAGTGATACTCAAAATAGAATTATAGGTTGATAGGTATATCCTCCTCCTTAAAATCTTTATGTTGACTATTCATTTTCCCAAATTTGAGTTTTGAGTTGAATGTTATGGCTTGTGAAAGTTTTGGCCAATTTTTCCCAATTTTTTATGTTCTGCTACAACAACCTTCTGTTAATTTCTTGAAAATTGTGCATACCGATATTTCAAATTTGACTCCATGGATTTGTTCTATTATCCAAGAGATTTAAATTGGTTACTTATGTGCCCTAATTTGAACTATAGTTAGTGATTTATGCCCACTAGTATTAAATTGGTGTTTGATTTTTCCCTTCATTGTTTTGGGCATAACTTCCTCATATTGACTTTGTTTTGTTGTTGTAATATGTCATTGGAAAGTTCTTTTCAAGTTATTCCATTTACATTGCAAATATTGTGTGTACTAATGATACACATAGAATTGTGGGGTTTTTCTACCCAAAAATGTCATTTAGGGCCTTAAGAATTCCTTGCAAGTTAATGACCCATAAAATTGGTGAAAATTTTGGAAACTTATAGAGTTTGTTGTTGACTTAGCACCTTGAATTAGCTAAAACCACCCACAGACATATTATCTCCCAAATGGAAAGTAAGTATATATATATATATATATATATATATATCAATTCTCAGTAGAGAAGAACTAAGTTTGCATGCCTTTCTTTAGACACTTGGCACACATGCAACTTGTTTCCTTTATCTTTTGGTCCCCACTTGAGCCCCATGGTTCATGTGGTTACTAACCTTCACCAAGATAGAAGGTTCCCACTTCATCTGCCACCTTTACAACACACAATATCCATTCCCAACTTCTTCCCACAGTGTTTGACTTGCGGACTTGTAGATTTGATGGTCGATCCAAAAGTAGATCAATAGTCAATAACTCATATCGGTGGTAACATGCATGATGATTTATAGAAAATTACATTATCAATGGATCAAATGGCCACGATTCAATTGATTCTAAAATCTACTGACTTATTGCAAAACTTAACGTGTAAATTGACTTAGCTTAAGTTATGAAACTTAATGAGAAATTGTAAGAAATAATTGTAGAAATGAGCAGTAAGAAGAAAGCAAGAGCAAAAAAAAAAAAATTGATAACGAAGTTCACCCGATTTGGGACATGTCTTTAGACCCCCTCAACTAAGAAAAATTTCCATTATTATAATGTGAAGCATCTAATACGCTTTGTTGGGTGAATGCATGAAGATGGGTTACACTTTTGGGCCAAATGTGGCGATAAAAATTCAATTTTTTTTCTTTTTTATTGAATTGAAGCCCTCAAAATTCATATAATCATTGTGAATTTTGAATCAGAGTAAAAATAAAATTTTATGTTGTTGTCTTAATGATATTTTTTTCAAAAAAATTAGTGTCATATATTAATGTCAGTTTTCCGTTAAATGCAATGCTTGTCCTTGCAATTTTTTGCACATCTTAAAAGGTATGTTTGTGTTCGTATAACATAACTTAGTCTAAAATGTTTAATATATATATATATATATATATATATATATATATATATATGAGCATGATCTACTTTGAGAGAACTAAGTTTTTCATATCGAAAAATTATTCTTTTATGCAAAATTATATTTTTTATTATTTTTTTTAAGTTGGCGAAGTAATATTTCAATTGCATTTTGCAGACACATGTGTTCATGTAAGATTTTTTTCAACTGTTTAAATAAATTTAAAAACCAAGAATACCCTTTTGAATAGGACTCATAAACGAAAATAGTGGTATTTTTTCAAAAAAATTCGTCATGTATATATTATGTTATTGATTTTTTATTCAACCCCTTTGAAAGTATCCAAAAAAAATTCAAGCATTATGTTTAAAAGAAATTAGATGGAAAATATCATGTGAATTTGAAAGTGTCAAACTCATATGCCATTGGATAGAGGATTATTTCATGAATCCCACATGACCAACTCCACCACTTAAGGAAAAATTTCCCTAAATCCGCTAAGATACAAAATGGAGTTGTAGAGAAATCTGCAAAACGGGTGCTAAAACTGTGATCTTTAGGACCTCGGTATCTCGAACGAGCACTTGAGTTCAAAATTCAAATATATCGATCCAGCATTAAAGAAAACCTCGATCGAGTCGTGAACATGGTTAACCAACGGCTTGATCGAGCTTATAGCTCGATCGAGCCATTTAAAAATCAACCGCGCACCATATTATATTAATGGCGTTGATGTTAAATGCTATGGACTAGCAGCTCGATCGAGCTTCTGTTGTCAACCCAAAAAAAGCAAACATTCCAAATTCAAATGCATGAAAAAAATAGAAACAAACATTCATTCATAGAAAAATATTAGAACGTGAAAATTACACAAGAATTCACAACAAACATGGAAAATTGGAGATTTGGATCTCGAAAAGGAAAGAAATTTCCAACCAGAGAGGAAATGTGAGAAAATAATAGAGAAAGGATGAGCAAAATACAACAGAGATTGAGAGAACAAGAAGATCATGCAATTCAAGAAATTCATGCAAATACAAGTAATTCAAGTTGTCTCACTTCTCATATTACTTGCTCCATATTGTATGCATTAGGAAATATGATTGAAAACAAGAAACAAATGGAGAATGAAACAATAGAACTAAGATAAAATAAGCATTGAAAGTAATACCATGTAGTTAAAAATTGAGATGTAATAAAAACTAAAGAAAACCACGTGAAGCCATGAAAATTATTGAAATCCATTTGAAACCATGGTTTATTGGAATTTTCTGAAACCACTTGAATTCATGAAAATTATGAACCACCTTCAAATTGTAATGGTTTAGGATAACCCACAAAAACTAAGGATGTGATTTAACCAAAGAAAATTGTTACATTTCCATATATTATTTACATGAATTACAATTAATGGAAATTATTTACAAGAGGGATTAGAAAAAATGGTTGTCACATAGGTGCTCCAAAACCTATAAACATTAGTTTGATTGATGCTTGATATCCTTGTAGGAGTTAAAAGAGAGAAAATGTGTTAAGATCTAGAAGGAGCAAGAGTATCCCTCCTTCCAATGTGCATGTTGAGAAGACATTCTCTATTAAACATATAACAACATCAAAATTTTGTAACATCCATCACCATGTATAACATTTAATGTTCCTTGAATCCTAAATGATGACCCCTACCTTTGAAAACCTCACAAGTTTCTTCTTTAAATCCTCACATGAAGGTTATGATAATTTTTTAAAGAGAACAAATTTTTTAAAGACATACAAAGTGTAGTGTAGATTCGTGCTTGCACAAAAAGGAGTGTATTATTGCATATCACTATAATGCTCCACAGAAGGCTCATGTGATTAATCAATATTAAATTCATAAATAATAAATGCAAAAGAAATAAATTAGCATGCACGTATTGATGATATGCTAGAAATGTTTACAATGTTAATCTTCTTAGACTATGGCAATCTAATGTCAATTAAATTCATCTAGTTGTTTCTCAACATGTAATCATGAAATATATTGCAAAGTATGGTTCAAAAGTAAAAAAGAGGAACCTTATTTTAAACTTTGTCAAGATTTGATGAAAATAATTGAAAACATAAAAGACATTGGATATCCATCTTTTCACATGCATAAAAAAGGTTCCTTGTAGAAACATATAGTTTTTTAAATCCTCTTACCCCTGTTTGTGCCCTACTCGATTGTTGTGCTAAAAATTCCATGTACATTCTCCCAAAAATACATTCTCCCAAAAATACACAAATAATTTGTGTTCCTCTTCACCACAAATGATAACAATGTACATCCATTGTTGATAAGACCTTGAAGCATATTCCTTGTTCTCTAAATCCATTAAAACCTCTATCTATTGATCTCTTTTTGTTTCATTAACAACAAGTTCATTGGTCTTCTCATACTTCTCATCCCACATTTCTTCCACTTTTTGTTTGGAATTGTGAAATTCTTTGTAGTTATGATCAATTATTCCTTTAAGAAAGTTCTTCTTACTATTGTTTTATGGTAATTTTAGTTACAAGTTTTAAAACGCTAAATGATAGGGTGCTTCTAATGAAGACATTTTTTTCCAACTAATTTGATCTTGTATAGTAGGCTTTCAAATATTAAAATAATTAAAAACTATTTGAATAGGTTCCTTGTATCATGGAGTGTGTATTTATGTATTGTATGGTTTTTAGTCACAAATTATCTTATAGTTGATTAAATTTGTATAAATTTATAGATATAGATTTGTTTTCTCTCATGAAATAAACTTGGCCCTTCAATTTGGTAATCACTAGCTTGATTTTTTAAGAATTTCCCATTCTCTCAAATTCAAAAGATTCACCATATTGTTGAATCAATGATAATTCCCTTTGAAATATGTATTTAGACTTCCTATATAATAATTTAAACTTAATTTCTATTAGTCAAGTTCGTTCAACAACCTTGCAAATTATTATACAATATCTTGTTCATCAACTTTGCTAGACCTTCATCCTCTTCTCATTTTTGAGCCCCTCTTTTGGGCTTCTTTAGTAAACTCTCCAAATCTTCTAATTTTATTCCTAACACCTATTATTTTTTAATCACTTAAATCTATTTCATTCTCTTCTCACAATCCCTTTTACTTGACATTGGATTTAAATAATTGAAATGTTTGGTAAATGAGATATATGAAAAAAAATATAATACCATCCTTGTTACAATAGGGATCACTTTTAGTTTGAGATTTATATAGTCTTTTGAAGAAATGGAAAATTGTTGCTAAGAATAACTAATTTTGAAAAAGGCCAAATGTTTCACTTGGTAAATGTGACTTGTTGTGAAACCAAACAAAGCTTCAAACCTAGATTCACTGGTAAAATTTTGGGGTTATATCTAACAATAGATCACCTTTATCACACACCCTTCAATCCTATGCCCAAATGGTTAAGATTTTTCATTTCTTAAACTTGTGTTGGGGGGAGAGTGAAAAGAGATTATTGCTTGTGGGACTAGATTACTTGGGAAATAGGTATATTAAAAATTTACTTTCCAATTTTTCTAATTCTATTATTAACCCCTATTCCTTTTAAATCATTTTTCTCTTTCCTTCTCTTCTCACAATCCCTTTTAGTTGGCATTATATTTTAATTCAACTATTTGGTGAATGAGATTTATGAACAAAACTGTACACAATCCTTGTTGTAGAGATCACTTTTAGTTAAGGATTTATATAGTCTCTCGAAGAAACAAAAAAAATGTTGCTAAGAAGAACTAATTTTGAAAAAGGCCAAAAGCTTCACTTGGTAAATGGAGAGATGGAGTTAGATATATTAAAAAATCTAAAATAAATAATATATATATATATATATATGAATTTAATTTTTTTACATTATTAAATGAATAAAGCAATTCAAATTTTTTATATTAGAAATAAATGATTAATTACAATAATTTTATATAAAGAAGATTAAAATATATTAATAATTTTAAATTATGATAAATTGGAAAAATTATTTAAAAAAAAAATCAATATTGTATTTTATTAACCGTTTATAGAAATATATAACCACACATTATAACCATATAATACAGATTTCAAATGGCAATTTTTTAACACTTAAATTATAATGTATCATTAAAATGTATATAATTAATCATTATTTTTTTGCCAACATAGTCATGATTTAACATAAAAGATAAATCTATTTTTAATCATTAAAATTTATATATACACAACGTTCAGATGTAGAATATGTCGGCAAACCGGACATCTTCAAAATGCATGCCCAGATTACAAAAAGGACAGCTGTAGGAAGAAGAAATCCGGCAAACAGCGGAAGGGATGGAAGTTTGATCCACCAGAATCAGATGAGGAGGAAGATTCTGAGGAGGAAGAACCCCTCCCAAATGAGAATAACCGAACAGAATCACAGAAGACACCCCCTCAAGAGCCTATAGAAACGCAATCGGAAAAGAAGCCAAATCCAATGGAAATCAGTGGAACCAAAAGGCAACATTCACTAGATACCTCTGACTCAGATAAGGAAAACCCCCAATCAAGGGATGGGAATCCACTTCAGCTCGTCCCCATGGTGCCGTCCCAAGGAGAGTGGCGCAAGGTTGAGAAGAAAAAGGGGCAGAAAACTTGAAAGGCCCCCCCAATATCATCTCAGTTGCCCCTGTAGTGGAACAACCTCTTTGGGGTCTTTGTTTTTAGTCTCTTGTTCACCATCTCAACAGGCACAAGCCGGGAGATCGTGGATGCAATGGTTATCTACATTTCCTCATATATGAGGAGGCCTGTGCCTCTGTTCAGTTGGTAGTTTTTCTCTTTCATGTTTTGGGGCAGGAATGAGTTTACTCATCCTGTGAGCTCTATGATTTGCAAATCATATAGCAAATGAATGCTTCGGCATATACTATGTAACTTTTTATCTTGGTAATAAAAAGTTCTATTTTTTTTTTTGGGAAAAAAATTAAAATTTATATATAAATGAATTAGTTTTTCATTGTTAACATAGGATCATATTTAAAATGTAAAATATAAATTTAAGTGCAAAATTTTTACAAATTGCATACCTTCAACTAGTTTGCAAATTTTGTATCCTTTAAATGGAGGTTCCTCTATTGGAAGTTCTCAATTGTGGCATCCTTTGAAGTTAAATCATGATTTATGCATAAGCAACAAATTTTAGCTATTTAATTAAATCAAATTACGTAGTTCAATTTAGTTGGTAATGGAAATATAATGTTTCCCAAAACACTAATTTTTCATCTCCCTATATGCTCACATATAGCATAATTTAGAAAAGTAAGTGACCCATTATCCACACATCTTTTCTTTTCTCGCAAGGAACAAACATCACATAATGTAATTAGGGGAATTGTATTAAAGGATAATGAACTGCATATCCACATACTTGAAATTCAAACACTTTGTATGTGCGATATTCACCTTGCACACACCATCACTACTAACCAATTTGTTTTACTAACCATTACAAGTAGAGTAATTGCTTATATTTTACTTTGAAATTTTGCACACAAACATAGCTTAAAACTAGGAGGATTTAAGTAAGTGGCCCTAATCCACATATCTTTTTTACTTGTTTTGCTCATTCCAATTCACACCACACCTAGCTTAACTAGGAGGAAAGTAAGTGGCCCTAAATCCACATTTTTTTTACTTGTTTTTCTAACCAAAGCTTTTATTTCATTCATTTATTTTTGGGACCGGGACTTGGTGTACTAGTAAAGAAAAAAAAATAGGCACCATCTCCCTTGCGTCCTTGTGTCGAATCTGTGGTGGTATATGGGCCCTTTCTCAAAGCACTAAAGCTTCCATCTCCCTATATGCTCACATAGTATAATTAGGAAAGAAGTAAGTGGCCCATCATCCACACATCATTTATTTTCTTACAAGGAACAAACATCACATAATGTAATTAAGGGAATTGTATTAAAGGATCATGAACAACATATCCACATATTTGTAATTCAAACACTTTGTATGTGCACTATTCACCTTGCACACACCATCACTACCGACCAATTTTCTTTACTAACCATCACAAGTAAAGTAATTGCTTATATTTTACTTTAAAATTTTGCACACAAACATAGCTTAAAACTAGGAGGATTTAATTAATTGGTCCTAATCCACATATCTTGTTTATTTATTTTTCTCTTTCCAATTCACACTACACCAAGATTAACTAGGAGGTGGCCATAAATCCACAAATATTTTTTACTTGTTTTTTTAACCAAAGCTTTCATTTCATTCATTTATTTTCTAGACTAGGACTTGGTTTTAGTAAAGAAAGAAAGTAGGCATTGCCTCTCTTGTGTCCTTGTGGCGAATCTATGGTGGAATCTAGACCCTTTCTCAAAGCACTAAAGATTCCATCTCCCTATATGCTCACATAGTATAATTAGGAAAGAAGTAAGTGACCCATCATCCACACATCATTTCTTTTCTTGCAAGGAACAAACATCACATAGTGTAATTAGGGGAATTGTAAATGATCACTGCATATCCACATCAATTCACACTTTATATGCTCACAATTTTACTTGCAAACACATTCACCCCACACACTAAGCTCACTTAAACTTTGTATAAAGGGTATCTTCTTTCCAAAATATCTATACTTAGTTTCTTTGAGCTTATATTTTGTTGCACACCCTAAGTGAAGCAAAGCCTTTCTTAAAAAAACCTTAACCTGATTACACTAAATTTCCCACAGGGGCCACAAGGTAATTTATAGTTCAAGCTAGTACCGCAGCAATAGGCAACACATCAGCCATTGTGGTTGTTTTTCATATTGAAACATAGTTATTTAATATTGTCGATCACAAGGGCTTACTATTGAAGCTACTAAGTTTGACAGTGTTAAGAAAATTTGATTGGTAGAGTTGGCAGATGTGCCAAGAATTATATTGCTGATATACATGAACCATGGTTTAATATTTGTTGTATTGCAGCTAGAGTGTTTAGTGCTACTCGATTGTACAGTTAGAATTTGGCTTAATTATTTTTGTTGAGTAGGTATGATTGTTGACTTATCTTTGAGGGTTGACAAGGTTGAAGCGGAAGATAGGGTTTTCATTTATATGATAAATGGATAGAAAACTTCTTTGGATCTACCTTTTGGATTGTGAACTTTGTTGGACTAGCTTTTGGATAGTAAACTTTTTTTAGTAACAAATTTCCTAAATAGGTAAAGAAGATTGTGGATAACATAAGTAATATTTTTTAAGGTTTTAGTATTAAAGTTTTTTTCAAACTCTTCTTTTAACGAAAATGTCTATTGACCACTTTATTCTTCATGATTGTAAATTTTTTTAATTTGTTTTTAAAATATAATTTGTTTTCTATGAAATTATATTTCTCAATATAAAATTTTCATTATTTTTTTTAAATCTATATAGATTGAATTGTCATGGGGAATTGAAGAAATTGCAAGAGAAAATAGGATCAAATTAGAGACATTGAGGTTCATACAGAACAATCAAGAAACTATTACAAAAGAAAGAAGGAAGAACGTTTAAATATTGAAATGGAAAATCGATCTCAACAAGGAGTTGAACGAGGTATGTAAATGTACATATTATAAATAACATTTGAAATTTAATAGTGTATTGTGCAATTTAATTTTTATTTGATGAACTAATTTGAAAAATATTTTGCAATGTAAACAGAGAGAGATTTGCCTCATAACATTGATGATGAGATTGAAAATGTTGAAAGAGAAAGTGAAGAAGAAAATGAACCAGTCATTGATGAAGTTGTTGAAGATGTTGAAAGAGATTCAAGTGAAGAAGAAGTTGAACCACCCATAGGTATGTATATATATGTCATGTATTATTGAAATTATACATATTTACTAGTTTCAATTTCATTCTCTATTTTTTTTAATTTAATTATTTAATGTATATTTATACTCATTTACATAAAATTCTCATATGTACAGGCGAAATCAATATACGATATCGTGTTAAGTTGATTATTGATAAGTTTCTTCAAAGATGAAAATGAGACAGTTCAAGTTCAAATTTCGAGAGGTCTCTTAACATCGAAGAAATGAAAAGAAGCTACAACACTATTGGGAATTTGAAAATCAACGAAAGATAAAAAGGTGAAGGAGAATTTGATTGAAAATATAAGTAATGCTCTAAAGTCAATTGGAAGATCTAGAAAGAAAAGTGATCTAGATGCACGTAGAGAAATACAAACAACAATGGTTTCATTAACTACTCAAGGAAATCGTTTGACATAATCTATGGAAAAAGCATTAGGGACCTCACAGAAAACATTGCACAAGCATAGGAAATTTTGATTACAAATAGATGAAAATGATGAGCTTGCTTGTTGGACAGTAATTTGCAGGCAACCATACAAAGATAGACATGGAGAAAATGTTAAAAATGTAATATGTGAATATTGGATGAAAAATTCATGTGTTTCACCAAAATAAAGGGATGTGATGTGATGAAGAACAACACAAAATCAATATGAAGAACATCCAAAACATATCTTCGACACCACTTAGATATAGTTGTTCAAGAATTTTAAAGAAGAGAATCATGGAATTAATATCTCAATCGGTACTTTTGTGCAACAAAAACCATGGTATGTGTTAGTGTTAGTCAATTCTGCCTGTCACCAGTGATCAAATATGCTTTTACCAAGTTTTTTTAGGGGTCTCAAAGTCAAATTTTATCATGTCACTAGGTTTTCAGAATAAAATTTGGCCACTGGCTAGTGTGTCTAGGTCTATTGTTGCTCCTTCAAGATTTCCATGTCTGGTCACTGCCATCACTTAGTTGGATGTGCCATCATTGAACAAATCATCATCATCATTTCAGTCATGTCACCATGGTCTTCATTCAACTCAACGTCTCCACTAGGTCATTAGGGTTAGAGTCATCAAGGTTGTCATTTCATTCAATAAACTGGGAAATGAAGGAGTAGTGGTAGGGTTTGATAAAAAATTTATGTTTCTAAGTGTAATTCACTTTAGAATGATGTAATAAGTTATGTTTCAAAGCTGCATGAAAAAGTTCCAAGCTACATAGTTTACATCAAAAAGCAAAATGAAAATTATGGTGGGCCACCCTACCATTACAAAGTTGAGTTCTATAGCCTATAAAGACCATTTTTCTCTCATTCCTCTCATTCATCACATTTTCAAGGAATCTCTCATCCATCATAACTCATTTCCTCACTCATTTCATTGCTAAAGAGATCTCATTCATCATCAACCACTTCCTCAACATTTTTATGGCCAAAGACATTCCAAAAAATTGGTCTCAAGCTGCCTCACTGTGTTTTCTATGGGAAGACCTCATTTTCATGTTTTCAAGCCTATAAACTCTATTCCTATACATTCTATCCTCCCTCACACTCAAACACACTCCTAAAACCCTCACACCCCCTCACTCTCAATCCTAAAACCTAGCCCTACACTGCGCTTTTGGCAACCTTCGTAGGTGGGACTGTGTATAAATTCCCTAGCTCTATTTCCTCAATCTTTTCACTTCCCTAAGTTCCCTAACATCCCTCCCCATCTCATAAATGTTTCCTACACCCATTCCTGCTCCCTAACCCTTCATCCTATTCCGTCATTCCCTTCCCCTGTTTTTCCCTCTAGAGTTTGCACTCACAAGTTTACTATGGAGAAGGAAAGGAGGCCTTATAACAAGGGTGGGAAAATGTCAAGGTTCCAAATTCAAGTTTAAAAGGGTAAGATGAGTTGTTTTTAACTCATTTTCACTTTCAAAATTTCAAGCATCTCTCAGTCATCATCGTGCAAGACAAAACTTTGTGAAAATTGATGGTTTTGTTGAATTTTGAGAGAAGCGCAACCTTTCTGTGGAGAAGTGCAACCCTTTTAGGAGAAATGTGACCTTTCTGTAGAGTAGTGTGATCCTTCTGGTTCTGGCGCGACCCTTCTGGAGACACCTTGGGAGAATAAGATTTTGGAGGCCTTCCCATGGGTCATTTTCAAAAATTCAAGATGTTCTGGAAAGTAGATAGATAAGGTTAGTTTACTGTACTTTCATATTTCAATTTTGACTTCAGGAAGACACCTAAAAATGGCCTCAAACTTGGCGTGACCCTTCTGGAGACACCTTGGGAGAATGAGTTTTTGGAGGCCTTCCCATGGGTCATTTTAAAAAATTCAAGATGTTCTGGAAACTAGACAGACAAGGCTAGTTTACCATTCTTTAATATTTCAATTTTGACTTTAGGAAGGCACCCAAAAATGGCCTCAAACTTGGCGCTATGCTTTTGCAATTTTCTGATATTTTGATTAAAATTTTCACTTTGTAATTTTTCAAAGTTTCTAGTTTGACTTTTGTAAAAGTCAAAAGGTGAAGTGGACAAATTTAAATGGTCAAATGTAAATGTAAATGGGTTAACATATGGCTAAATAGGTTTCTTATCTTCCATTCAATACTTTGGATAGATATCTTGTGATAGTTAGATAAAAGAGGAACTGGTGCATGCATTTGACTTTCTTTGTTGGCAATTAGACCTCCTAGGGAGGATTTCAACTTCAAATCCTATATGAGGCCTTTTATAATTGATTTCAGGGGTTTGATGCAGTGGAATTAAGCCTTGAAAGCTAGTGTAATTGAAAATTTGGCAAGAAATAATACACAAAGTTTGCAACTATTATAGTGGGATTCCTGTGGTATGTGTTTTAACAGTGTTTTTCCTTCTGTGATCATAAGTTTGAATGTATTGTATCTTTAATTTCCATTTACATGTTTCATGTGCTTGTTTCCTAAGATAATAAACATAATTCATTCACGTAATGCTTTGTTTTGGAGAAGCTTTCACATTATTGTTCATTTTTCTTCTGATATAAATGAATTCATGAGACTCATGCTCATTTCGAAACCCTACCTATCTCCTATATACACAATGACAACCCTAAAGTGCTAAAGTGTGTGCCTACCTTGCCCCATTACATCTTCGCAGATCTGATTCTCAAAGCCTAGACCTAGTTCCTTAGACCTAAGTCATCATCCAACAAACAATCAAAATCAAATCAAACCCTGATCTAAACATATCTATCCTAAAATCCTTTATATCTCAATCATCTTTTGACTGTAATTTCGTAGAGAGAGCCCTCTTTGGTTTGGTAGGGCTAGCTACCAAACTAAAATCTTGGTCTATGGTTACCTCCGTTGATTCCTCTCAACCTGGGACATTATGGGGGATAACATTTTGATGTCATCGCCGGGGACACGAGAGATCATATCTTCCCTGGGAAAGAATGACAAGGATTAGATCTGATTTGCTGATGGTGGACAACGATTAGACACATATGAAGGTTGAAATCATTCACCTGGTGACTCCAAATCAATTTCAAATTTAATTCGAAGACTCCACTGGAGGATGAACCTTACCAACAGAAAAATGAAAGGACAATATGGGAAGATCAAGTATTCAAATTGGACTTTCATCAAAGACTTCATGTTATGGGAAGATCAGGTATTCAAATTGGACTTTCATCCAAGACTTCATGTTATTTATTGTAAATTATTTATTCTCTTTTCCTGAGAATGTCAAGAAAGTTTTCCAGAGTATATTATATTTGAGAAAATATCTGAGACCCGCATTTGATTCCTTTCCTTTGAAGATTGTGAATACAAATTTTGATTTTGATCAAGACCCTTCTTCCAAATCTTATGATGACCATATTCAACTTGATGAGCCTCAAGAGATCAAGACTAATCCTATAGCTTCTATACATACTCCTACACCTTGTAAAATTCCAGATATATACAAGCCACTCATCTTACCTCCTATACTCCATGATTTCCCTGAAAATTACTACAAATATCTTCCCAGGTTTGATGGATAATATGGTAACATCACTGCTAAAAAACACATTCAGAATTTTGAAAATTTTCTCGACCTTTTTGAGGTTGAAGAAGATGATGTCAATATCAGGATTTTTGCTTTATCTCTGCAAGGTGAAGCCAAGAAATGGTTCAAGAAATTACCAGTTGCAAGCATTTTCGATTTCTATCAGTTTGTGAAAGTCTTCCTTGATATATGGGTTATCAAGAGAAACTCTTTTATGATTTTAGAAGAATATAGTCATTTGGGAAGACAACCAGGAGAAACAGTGCGACACTTTTCAGCGAGGTTCAATCAAGTATACCATTCAATGCCTGCTGATATAAATCCGCCTCCTGGTTTAGCTCTCTTACACTACCCAGATGCCTTTGACCTGGAAATGGAATTCTAACTGAGAGAAAGGGATCCTACCACACTTGACGAAATTCAGGATAGCGAAATAGATGTGGAAGCTAATCTTCTGGTCAGAAGGTCAAAGTTGAAAGAAGAAGTGAGGGAGAACATAGAGAAGGAACATCTAACATCTTCAGAAGTGAAGCTTGACATTTTGGTAAGCGCAATGGAAGAAATTATGCAAAAGTTCACCATGAGAGATGAACTTGTTATTCAAATACACCATGTCCCACTTATTGCAAAAGAAGAAGATTTTGCTGACCCTAACCATTTTGCTGCTATTCTCAATTATCATAGATCAAAAAATGATTGTTTTATGTATTTGCTTGAGGAGAGTCCTGAAACTGGATTTATAGATCAACATGAAGGAAAGCAGTCTTCTTTATCAGTGTTTATATTTGATGATGTTTCTCCTGAACCTGATTTGCCTAAGTATGATTAATATGATGATGATTTCGATGAGAAACCAACAACAAGTTTTCAACACTTTAAGGAAGACAACCAGTTTGCACATGTGTTTTATGACAGAGAGGAGGAGTTTGATGAAAACTCTAAATTAGGTAATCAATTTTACAGCTTGGACAGTGAACACAAAGAGAGTAATGAAATGGATGATGGTAACTCTTTACCTTTATGTTATGCTGCATTTGAATTAATAAAGGAAGATCATAAACTCACCAAAGCAGAGAAGTAGTCTAAAGCTAGTTTAAAATGGAAACAACCTTCTTTGATTTTGAATGATTTGATATCTTATTATTTGGATGGGTTTTGTAGCCCTAGTGATCCTCCTTTAGTTGTTTGTGAAACTGAAAACAAGGGTGAGGAGGTTTTAATTAAGCAATATTCCAGTTTTTATATGGAGCACGAAGAAGATCATGAAATTCTTGACCAGGGCTCCTTACCTCTGTGTTTCTCTTCATTCAAAATAATAAAAGAAAACTATAAGGTTACCAAGGAAGCAAATAAGCAAGTTGAAAGTAGTCAACAACCTTCTCCTGAAGTTGTCGAGAATGTTGTTTGTAATATAGAACCTTTTTTCAGTCCACAATCACCGTTACCAAGCAACATTTAGTTTGAAAATACAGCCGAAAGTGTGGAACATAAAGAGTTTATAGAAAATCATGTAGCCTCATTGAAAACAATGTACGACAAGTTGCAACAACCCTCTCAAGTTCTCCTTGATCAAATAGTTGATGTTGTAGATGACATCTATAATCAGAGTCCTTCTCCATTAGTTAACTATGAGCTTCAAAACAAAGATGACGCGAATTTGATCAGGCAGCTGGCTTCATTGTCTTGTTCAACAAGAGTCTCGTTACAAAGATGAATCTTGTTGAAGGGTTTGCCACCACAATCTTGCACGCAAATCTTTTGCGCGGTTGCTCGCCTTGCATAGTGTCCTCCTACAACATCCCCATGTGCTTCTGCGAGGATCTTACTTCGTTTGAATTCAGGTACATACCTCGCAGTATCATGTCATTTCCCATCTTATATAGGTGCCCCGTGATGACATAAAAATCAGTTGCGCGCACCACCAATTCCTTCTTCTGCTGGACGAAGTATTCTTTCGGCACAGTCCCCATTGTCAGAAAGTGGATTATATCTTCAAAGTGTCTGTTTGCTACACGCACAACAAAGAGCTATGCATAAGGTAATCCTTCCTCCAAACTAGTAGGCTCCTCTCCCGTCTCAATTCGCGACAAGTGATCTGGTCCTGTGTTCAGGTGTTCAGGCTTCACAACGACCTCAAAATCATATTCTTGGAACAATAAGAGCCACTTGCATATGCGCCCCCCCAACATAGGCTTATTGACCAAATATTTTAGCATGGAATGGTATGTATACATCTTGAACCGTCCTCTTAGCAAATAGTGTCAGTATTTCTAGAGCGCGTACACCATAGCCAACCCCTCGCGTTCAGTTGTGGAATAGTTCTTTTCTGCTTTAGACAACCTGCGAATTGTGAACGTGATAGGGTGATCTAAGCCCTCTCCAACCTCCTGTGTTAGTACCACTCCCAGGGCTATACACGACGCGTCGACATGGACATGAAACTCCACATCCCATTTTGGGAAGATCGGGATTGGCACAAAGGCCAATTTCTCTTTTAGTACATCCCGACTCTTCATGCAATCATCATTCCAGCCAAAAACGTGACATCCTTTTTCAACAGTTTCATCATTGGCATGGTAATCTGGGCATACCTTTTGATGAACTTCCTGTAGTACCCTGTATGTCCCAGGGTAGCACGCAACTATTTGACACTTCATGGTGCTTCCAAATTTAGAATTACTGCAATCTTCGCGAGGTCTACCATAAGTCCTTGTTTGCAGAGCACATGTCCCAACAGGTTTCCAAAGGGAATGAGAAACACACATTTCTTGAGGTTCAACGCAATTTGGTGTCGTCGGCGAGTATCCAGCATCAAGCGTAAGCTTGCTACATGGTGCTTAAATAATCCAAATACAGTCTAATAATCCAGATATACCTCCAGGAATTTGTGGATACATTATTTGAATGCTGCAACAACTATGCGCGAAAAGATGGCTAGCACATTCTTCAACCCAAACAGCATAATGGTGTATTGAAAGCGTCCCCACTCAGTCATGAAGGTGGTCTTGCTCCTGTCTTCCAGAGCGATTTTGATCTGGTAGTACCCTGAGAGCCCATCAGTAAAAGAATATGCTTCTTGCCCACTGACATTTTCCAATACTTCATCCGTTAACGGAGTTGGGAATGGGTCGTGCACACATGCGTCATTCAATTTACTGAGGTCCATGCATATTCTTATATCGCCCTTCTACATCTTTTCCTGCACTACCATAGGGCTTACCTAGTCAGATTCGTCTACTGGCTCAATGATTCCAGCTGCAAGCATTTTGTCTAGTTCTACGCAGACCTTTTCCTTGTACTTCAGATTCAAGCAATAAGGCCTCTGCTTAACTGGCTTCACGTCGGGTTTTAAGGTGATCTACATCATCCCTAAATCGCCAACGATTCCCTTTAAGTTCGTGATCTTGGTCGAGAATGAGTTCTGGTACTTGTGGAGTAACTCATCGACCTTATCCACCATCACATCATCCCAGTAGTCGTCGAGCATTGCATACTTGGGTTTGACCTTTGTACCAATGTTTACCTGCTTTGTCTTTACCGGTGTGGTTATGTCAGGGTCTTCAATCAATGGCCCTTGAACCTCACAATAGCCTTCAGTTTCTGGAATGTTAACTTTTCACGGATCTTCGTCATCTTCTTTAGTATTCACGTTGTAACACTCCAGCGCGCAACTCAGCTGGGTCGCCCATTCAGGCTGAATCACTTCTATTGGCTCCTGGGGTATTTTAAAGATAGCTGCTTTTACTACTTGTAGCACATCATCAATAGTATCCCACCAACGATCCTCAAATGTGAAGGTTAATAGGAATCCTTCGCGCAAGATATCCCATTCACTCGTTCCATGGCGAAGCTCCATCTCTATATACCAGTTCATGGGTATAATATCCAGGGTATGACAGAACAGGTGCACCCACTCAGGTTGTGGCTCTTCCCCATAGACCTTTGTCCATTTGGCAAGGTGCACACGTGGATCATCTCGTCCATCATACTTGTCTTTTAATCGCATCTGAGGCTTCCCAAACCACATGTGCATCATTGTCTTGCTTTCACGCCAGTCCTCAAAGCTTCTTTGGTGCGTATCCCATCACCTCGTAGGTGTAACATGCAATACCCATTTCAAAGCTTTGAAACGTTTCTATTGAGGCACCTCTCTCTCAAAGTTGTTTAGGAAGTCATCCACCTCACTTGACCTATCATACGTAGGCAGATCCTTTACCTCTAGAAATGATCTCATCATCATGTTACAATTCAGCGTGGTTACCTCATGTAACTGGTTCTTCCATCGTTCTATCTCCTCGTCAAAATCTGATGTGTTGGAGCTTTCGCGCTCCCATGAGATTCGTCCATTCACGGTTGGATTTACCCAGTCTTGTTCTCGCACAGTTATCTTGTAGATGCAGTCCAAATCGTCGTTGTTGTTGTAGTTGCGCACTGGCTCTGTGTAGAGAGATCCTTTTGCAGGGTCCAAAGGTACAACTACGTGCAGATACTTTTTCTCAAAGATCATCTTGTGCTTCTTCAAATTTATCACTTCATTCATGTCAGTGGCCCAATCTATTTCGAATGGCGCGGGGTAGGGATTGTTGTCATCAACAATCTCTATCACTTCGAAGTCTACTAGCACGCTTGCTCATTCAATGTGCACTGTGATTCCCTGCAATCTTCCCATAGCTAGGATCTTTTGTTGATTTTCCATTCGCAGTTGGATAGGAGACCATTGTAGCGTAGGCCTTCCCATGCGCTCCCATGTTTGCTTCGGTAGAATTTTTGCATCTGATCCTAGGTCCAGAATCACTTGGTCCATCTCATATTCTCCAATCTGTGCGGTCAATCTCATTTCCCTTCTCGTTCGTGTCGTGTGCTTTTTGAGCTTCCAGACTACGCGCGGTTCTCTTAGTGTAGTCCCAACGCATCTATTTATGAGTTCCTGCAGCCCCTTTACAACCTTGTTGTGGCATAACAACGTCATGCATGTTTCCAGGAACGCTGTGAGCATCGATGGGTTCATTTTTGGCTTTGGTCTGTCTTTGCTTCCTGAAGTGGAGGCATCAACGAATCTCTCCCTGGCTTCCATGAAGGTTTCCTTAGCGCGCTCTAAATCAAACTCTGGTTCTTTCGTCGGAGCCTTGTGAACCCAAGTACTCTCTTCAGGCTGCTTTCCTTTGTCATCCCCTGTCATAATTCCACTTCAGAGCACAATATTCACATTAGGGTCTTCCTCGCGCAGCTCAGACCTCATCATTTGCAGGTTTTGAGTCGGGGGAGGTTGGAGCGCTCCTTTATCGCACAACCTTACTATCAGTGTGGGACAATCTTCCATCTCATGATCAAACAATGTACAATACAAGCATGATGGTCACGTTGGATTCGTATAATCGCGGGCATAATGTCCTGGCCCTTTGGAATTGTAACATATCAGTTGTCCGCAACCTCTTCCAGGTCCTCCTCCACCTCGGCCTCGTCTGCGGCCTTGAAATCTGGTTCGCACCATCCATGCGTTCTGGTCAAAGGGCCGCATTTCGGCCTGAACTCCATAGGTAGGAGTCTGATCCATCATCAACTCATAACTTTTACTGGTGTGCTCATCATGTCCCATTGATCTACAGAAATTACAGAACAACTGTTGTGAATTTTGCATGTATTTCTGCAATAAATGGCAGTTATTTGTAGCATGCTTTCCTCCTATTTGACAAATTGCGCACCACATCGCAGGTGCTGCGTTAGGTCATGCTTGTGCCTCTGGTCTCAATGGCATTGGTCCTCCTCCCGTGAGGTAATTCGCGAACACCAGGTAGTGGTCGTTGTCATGTCCCCGACCCTTGCATCTTAGCACCATACCTCGTCGTGCACTTCTGGGCGAGCTATCCTGTCTTGTTTCAAACTTTGCATCTCAATGCACAAGTTTTTCAATTGCATGTGAATCTGCTGAACTCCCAGGTTAGGATCATGTATCGGGGTCTCGTTCAGTCTCATCACGATCTCCAAGGCCTCCGCCTGAGTTGTTAGCCTCTGTTGTGATAACTTTTTCCTTAAATGCGGCGTTAACAATGCTACAAATCATTCGTGGTGTTGTCCTTCCATCAACTTCATGTTAGCTTCATGAATTGTGCACTTCAGCCTCTAATCCAACTCCCAAGGGGTCTCACCTGGTGTTGAGTCTTGAAAATGTCATTCATTTCCATTACACTTTCACTATTATGTCCATTATATCACCTCCATTTCACTACTATGTCACCACATTCATCCCACTTTCATTATCATTGGGCTACATTTATGTTTTTCCAATCTTTATTAATTCTAATCCTTTTAAGCGAATTTGTGGTTAAAAATTAGAAATTAATGTGCATATGCTTATACCTAACAAATGGGTTGAGATTGTTGACATGTGTAGGTTGAAAGGAGGCTTCTAGAAGACCCTTATGTGGCACTCTAAGGCCAAATTCGAATTTGAGTGGAAAGAATCATGGGATCATGAGGATATGTGTCACATCTCCTAATTGTATTGTAACTCTAAGAAGACATGTGTCTCATCAGTTCCTATTTTGATTAGGACTCTAGAGGTAGAGGGAGAGATTAATGGACTCTCATTAATGAGATGGATTCTCATATTTTTGTATAGATAGGAGATCTCTCTCCTTCATTTGTTAGCTTAGAGTTTGGAGTTCTTAAGTCTTTTTATCTTGTGAGTTTGTAGTTCTTCCTTGATGGCTTTTGAAAGCTTTGGAGAGCTTTGTTGTACTTTGTAATTTTGAAGAATTTGAATAAAGCTTTGATGTTTTCAACATGGAAGGAGATGTGAAGTAGATGTCATGGAGCATATTAGAATGTAAGGTTGAGTAGATTTCATTTTGTAAATTTTTCTTTGATTTCATTATGTCATTTGATTGCTTTCAAGTTGGTAGATTAGATTTTTCATTCATGCAATTTTAATTCATGCAAGTGTGTTCAACCGGTTGATTGTAGGTTAGTAATGCACATAGCTTTTTAATGACTAATGACATGACGGAATCATCTTGTCCTTTTGCTGATTTTTTTTTTGAGTTCTAATTCTAGCATTGTTATTTCAATCAGTTTTGTTTTGCTCATTTACTTTCCTGCAATTTAGATATCATATTGCTTAACTTGTTCATGATTTCTTCCCATAAGGTAGATTAAGATGAAGGGTAAAGGATCAGAAGAGTTGAAGTAGTGTGATTAGTTTCCTTTATGCAATTTAATTTCTTGCAATTTAGATATCATATTGCTTAACTTGTTCATGATTGCTTCCCATAAGGTAGATTGAGCTGAAGGGTAAAGGATCAGAAGAGTTGAAGTAGTGTGATTAGTTTCCTTTATGCAATTTAATTTCTTGCAATTTAGATATCATATTGCTTAACTTGTTCATGATTGCTTCCCATAAGGTAGATTGAGCTGAAGGGTAAAGGATCAGAAGAGTTGAAGTAGTGTGATGAATTAGTTGCTTTGCTTTCAGTCTTTGAGTTGCTTCAGTTTTTACTTTCTTTTTCATACAGCAACAAGGATACTGGGTTTCATAGTCACTAGCTCATTGATTGGTTGTTGCATTCCATTTTGATTGAAGTAGCTGCATATTTACACTTTTGTTCAAGTACTAATTCCACCAATAACATGTTTTGAGATCTTTTGAAGTGCTAAAGTTTGGAAGTTACCATTAGGGACTTAGGCCTTGTCTTGAAATCTCTATCCATACTTGTCCTTTAAAAGTATTCTTAAGACCTTAGAATAAGATTTCCATTTTCATTAGACACTTTAGGAAACCAACAAAAACAAAACCCCAAAACAAAATAAAATCTATAAAACAACGAAGTAAGAAAAAGGTTAACTAAGCACATATGGTGCACCACACTTTGTCAGTTTATGATACCCGGATGATAATTTATGTAGAGCAATTTAAGACGTTTAATTGACTAGACACCTGGTAGCATTATGATTTCCTTAAACCTAATGATCGACTACGCCTCTGACTTTGGCCTACTAAATTCTTTGTTTAGCACAGTTTGGATATCCATGATCCCCGCGTTTGGATTGTCATTGGAATGCTTAATGTACCAGGTCAGTGCACGATCCTTCAGAGCACTGACCAATGTTGCCTTCTTTATATTTTCATCCGTGACTCCCTTTCTTCCCATACAACCTTTATCACAAACCAAAACTGGTATGGATCTTCACTTCCTACTCCCTTGAACTCTGGCAAATTTATCACGCTTGCCATATTGACTCGCAGTGGTGGCAGAGGTGGTATGGGCGAAGATGGGGGTGAAGACGGTGAAACTGGCAATGGTGTGGGTGGGGGTGGTATGCGCAGAATCCTCTACCTTATCAAATTGATCGCACTTCTTGGTGAGACCTTCACGAGCTCTTCCCCATCCCCTCGTGGAGGTGAAATCAAGGGGCTAGTTTCTAGTTCTACACTACCTTCATTTCTGTAGATTCTCCCACTTCGCATAGCCCCAAACATCAATTTATTTGCATAACCTGCTTTTCACATAGTAGCATTTTAATCCAAGTGTTCAAAGACTTAACATACTTACCTCGCGGTCCTTTGAGGAAGCGTCACTCTACCTCGCTATAGCTGACTGAAGTATCTACCGCGAATTCAGTAATGAATCCTCCTATAATTTGATCGAGCCAGTGATCAACAACGTGTGCGATCTTATCCTCCGATGCTTCCAATTTGCACACCAATTCTGGAGTCCACACAATAGGTCTGTCGAGCTTACACCTTCCTTGGCTATTTACTAGCTTCATGATCCACTCATATAGCTCAGTAGGGAAAGATGCGAAGAAAATTTCATGGATCTCTGTGTATAAGTAGTAGTCTAACCACTCTTCCTTTGATAGTCGTGGATTCCTATTTTCCTGCGTCACGAACTCGTGAATCTTCCTATCCAACCAATCTTCAATTCATTTCTTTGTTGGATTCCAGTGATACAATATCAGACATCTCTATGCAGATCTTGGTCGTGGCAACAAAACCATTTATTGGCTTGTTGGTGCCTGACCTAGGTTCAGAGATAATTAGCCAAACAAATCCCTATACTACTGGCCCTTTCAGCAACAGTTCGTGGAGCGCAGATTGAGGTCTCACCCGAAGTAGTATAGGGGGGTGCTGGAACTAGGTTTTCGCACCCTTGAGATGTTAGAGGGGTTGATTTGGTCCAATTGCTAGTCCCTGCATGCAGGTTGCTTCGCACACTTCCCTAAACTTCGTGCCCTGATAGATTCGCCTTCGCGTAGCCCTAACCAAGTGTTATGGGGCTTCCACGCCGCTGGTGCAGCGTTCTGCACTATTCCCCTAAATCACACTCGGGATCTTACTTACCTTCTTACACCAGTTAGTTATCTTCACATAAATAGATGCCTTGTGTTATATTTATTTATATAGCACATTCATATAAGTTCGTGACACAAATAAACAGTAAACTTGCAAATTATACCCATTAATACATAACGTAGGAAAAGATACACAAAAATATGGTAAAATTTCTATTTATTAATTCTTCCCATGGTTACAGACTTGACCTACCCTGCGCACTCAGTTGCAGGGGTCTGTGCACTCAGCTGCAGACTACTAGGCTTCTACACACTCAGCTGCAGAGCCTTCTCCTACTCTATGACCCAAAGACACACTTTACACTTCGACTCAATCTCTTAGACTCATCATCCTTCTATTATATTCCTTCATTGATGTCTTCTACACTTATAGCCTTGCTCTATTTATATAATCCCATGGTCCGCGAACCATGGGTAGATCTTTCAAGCTGACATTACATTACAAAAACAAGGGCAGATAACCCTATGACTCTATTATGACTTCGTGATTTGCGCCCACAAATCGCAGAGTCTTTGCAAAGGACTTGGTCAAAACTTGGGCTTTAAGCCCCAAAACAAGCCTTAGGGGGGATTCTATACCCAACACTAAGACTTTTCTTTTTGACGAGAGTATCATGGAAGTAATTTCTCTAAAGGAAGTACCTTGGAATGACACTCATCATTGTTCCTCGTTCTTTCCTGGCTTGATGGTCATGTCTATGTGTCTTGCGAAGTTCTCTTCCCCGCCATCTATTGACATGTCGGTTTCTCCTAACATTGTCAATATCTTTCAATTGAGGACACCTTTATCTCTTCATAGATTCAAGTTTTTTTATCCCTCCCCAAGTTTTTACCGATTTCCCATTATTGCCATGGTATTATCATCTTATGACTCGTAACCCTCCCTCGTCCAGGGGGCATGGGGGCACCGCCTTATATGAGTTCTACTCTACTATTTGGCCAAGTCGATGCTTACTCGTCATTTCAATGGTAAAAATCCGGTTTTCATATTTGTTGATTGATTACCTGAGTTTGAGCATGGACTCTCTCAAAAAGTATTATGCCTAGGTCATCTTGCATGGCTACTTTTGTACAATAGTGTGTTATTCATTTTTGTGCAGTGTGGTTTGGTGTGTTGTTTTTCAAGCAGCTTTCCTGCTTATTATGTTTCTACCTGATTTGCAGATGTTGGTGTCTCCTCACATCGGTTTCGCTGATGGTGCTTGCCGTAGTACCCAGAATCTATCATCCGTGGCATGGGCCATTTATGACCCCCATTGTGAGTTGATTGATATTCAAGGTATTTTTCTAGGTCAAACAACTAATAACATTGTTGAGTATAGCGCAATTATCGAATTGTTGTTAGAATCTATCACTCTTGACATCCGGGAATTGGTTGTCAACCTTGATTCACAAATTGTTGTTCTTCAACTCAATGGGCAATATTCCATAGAAACCCTCAAATATTGAGAATGTATCTACGTATTCATCTATTGGAGAGAAATTCTGATTACATTACATATCATCACATTCCTAGGCACACGAATACATTAACATATGCATTAGCTAATTATGTGCTGGATAGACATTTGCGAAACATGTAAAAAAATCAAAGACAAAGAATTTGTACCATAGTAAGCAAATAAATATAGCATATATAAATATGTCGATAATGTTTGTCATACATCAAAACCCCAAAAAATAATATGTTTGTTCAATTATATCTATGGCTCGCAAGCCTTATACTTCATGGCTCATATGCCTCAAAAAATTTGTGGAATGCTAGACCTATGAACTAATCGACATGATGCTCATGGTAGAATGTAACTGCTTGTACTACACGAGTCAGCAGTCGGTGGATCCGGTCTGATACCCCCACTGTATGCCTCTGATACTGGCGTGGGATGTCACCCACTCGGGCATAATATGGGATACCGTGGGTCAATCCCTCGAGGTTCCACACGATCTCCTCCCCATTATCACTTCCTACCTAATAAGGAGTGACATCGAACTGCTGAGCAATGCGGTTGGCAATCGGGGACATCCCGGCAGGACACTCTGGTCCAACATCTGCATTTATAAAATCAAAATGTCATGAATACATATATCTCAAAAACAATAAAAAATTAAAAATTAAAATTGTTTATTTTTACCTCCATCATCATAATCCTCTCCCTCTAGGAGCAGCATATCCGGATCACTGAAGAAGTCGATATGACTATAAGGCCAATCCTCTACTACGATCAGTTGTTGTCGTAGCCATGAGAAGAAGGCGGGCTTATAGGACATTTTTTGGCCCCCGGTAATCTTAGGCATCAATGCACTCCAACAGACCATCCGTGGGTCTCGTGGCAATGGCGGTTCCACCTCAGCAAGCTGGTAGTGAAATAGCAGGACTTGCTCCAGAAAGAAGGTCACTAGAATGGACCCATAGCAGAACTGCTTCAGGTTTCCTACCTTGGCTTTTGATAGCTAGCGCTTCATGTTTACCTTCATGGCTTCCACCAAGTTGAAGATAGTTGGCGTTGTACAGTCGATAACATATTGAAACTTCGACTTGTTGGTTTCATGTTGTGCCTGAGCCCCAACCACTCCGTTTATGTTCAACAACAACACTCTCAGCACAATATCTCAAACAATCATGATCTCTATCTTGTCGCTCTTTGATTTTAGTGCTTCTGGGCAGTGTTTTGCAAATAACATGGTCACACTTGCCCCAATAGGCCTTGACCCATACTGACTGATAGGTTCCCCTCTTCCGGACAGTCCTGTGATGGAATAATGTCAGAAGTTTCCAGCTCTAGTTCTTGGTCTCAGATCATAAACACTTCTCGATTCAGATCCCAAAGACTGATCAGATACTGTACTAATTCAGGTTGAGCCTGCAGACCTGGTGTGAGGAATAATTTGAGGAGCCCACAATTCCTCAGAGCATTCAAGTAATTTGGCTCTGCCATTGCCTGTGTGTCAATGTTCTCATGCTCACGTTCCTTACAATCCACCATTTTTCGTGATTTTTTCCCTACAAAAACCATACAATCAAGTCAATAAACATCCTTGGCTAGAAAAATTTGGATCCAATCAGAGATTAGGCAAAAAATTGGAAATTTTATGTTTGTGGAGTCGGCGCGACTGTTCTAAAAACAGTAGCACTGACGGCACGCTTGACAGTCTTAATAAGCCCTGATTGGCAGGATTCCATGCCCAGAAATCGCGTCGACCGAGGGAGATTTTTTTTTTTCAAAATCCCCTTAAAAGATCCAAAAAATAGGTAAAATAAGCATGAAAATGGAGCTAAAGGTCTTGCCTCTCACTTGCAACTAACGGATCGTCGAATGGCCTCTCGGATCTCCTGCAATCTGCTCTTGAAAATCTAGGGCACAAATGAGTGAAAATTTCTTCACACAAAGGTGAAATGGTAAAATGGTAAAAAATAATTACTTTTTCCTCCTTTTATTCATTTTTTCATGAAATATTAAGGATTTTAAAGTACTTTTGGCCTATTTTTCCTTAGAAACTGGATAATGAACTTACCTTTTGTGCAGTGACAGGTGACAGATTATTGATGATTGTACTGGAGTCACATTTAAGCTCTTTTCTCGACTTGCAAAACTCAAATGAAAAGATCATCAAGTATTTTTCCCTTTTTTGACTCGTAAAAGAGAATAAAAATGGGGGGTCTGCTTTCAAGCTCTCTTCCGACTCTTTAAACACAAAAACATTGTCGAGCACTTGTCATTTTGAAATCGTTAAAGGTTGCTAAATGTCATGTACCCAGTATACGTTTAACCCTTTTTCGGGCTGGGATAAACTATTTACGAAAAAGGTACTCCTTGATTGAAATGGTCAAATGGTTCTCTCAAGTATTGTTTTCTACCTTTTCGGGCTCGAGAGACACAAATGTACGAAAAGGGACCATGTGGAGTTTTCTTTTCCGTGTCTTTTCAAACTCTCTAAACATGCAAAAGATATTAAGTTACACCTTTGTCGGACTTGTTAAAATATTAAACGACATTGGATTCGTTGTCATGAAGGGCATGAGCTTCTCCTTCCTAGGGCTCATTAAACTTACTAGGTCGAATTCGTCTGAAGGATGAACTTACAGTGCAAGCACATGCTATCCCCTTCAAGCTTGCGATAAAAAATAATTGGGGTACCTGCCAAAAATGGTGGGGGAAAATTGGAAATTCTATCAGTTGTGTCGGCAGCTCACTCTTGAACATGACACTTTCTGCTTCGTGTCGGGTTGGGATATCCTCCTTTTCATCATTGACCTTCCTGGGTTGGGCCGTTCATTTTTTCCTTCCATTTGATCTCTGCCATGTCATCATGACCACCGATCCTATGGATCCAAAAGCTACCAAACTCCGGAGTTGTGTCGCCGATATGTTCAAGAGTTAGTCCTTCTACAATTACACTTACTCCTGATTCTCTGTATCATCTGAAATCATTTGCATCCCTTTGTCTCGTGTCGACGATGTGGGATACATCATGGCCCTCCTTTGACACAGTCGCTTCTTGTCGACTTCAACTCATTATCCAGGAAGCTGGCCGAGAGATTCCCTTCTAGTAACTTAGAGCTTGCATGCCCTAATGGCAAGCTCTTCACACTCGACGACAAGTTCACATCACTGGATTTCAATCGGGTGATTTCACAAGTGTTCGACATCGGTTTCCTTTATTCACATTCTATGAACTATGTTGCTAGTACCTTGAGAGCCATTGTCATTATTGGTGGTTTCTCTCGCGTTTGTTAATGGTTCACATCATTAACCGGTAATCAAGTGACTTTCTAGCATGTTCGACTTCAATACATTCATTCACATGTTAAGATGTGTACTTTGATCAGGTCATTTGGAGTGCAAGACCGTGGGTTCAGATTACACCAGTCTGGGTTACAAGGTGATTTGACGTGATCATGTTAATATACATGTCTCTTTCATATGGATGGTTGCGACCATACCATGAGTTGTTATATGTGATCCTTCTCATTATTGGATGGCTGCGACCATACCTTGGTTTCGTTATGATCCTCTCTATTGGATGGTTATGCCCATGCCTTGGATCCATTTACATGATCATTCTCTAGATGGTTGTGTCCATACCATGATTCATGTATCATTTTTCAGAGTTTTCAGTGATGTATATGTATCTATGCTTGCTTGCAGGTTTTCTGATGATGGACTCTGGTTCCCCGCATCCACTTGTAAAGCATTTCACCCCTCACTCTAGTTCAGCCTTCATGCTTTAGGGGGCATTTGTTACACAACATTTTGTCACTATCCCTGTACTCCCCATCCACGATCCTGGAGGACCTCTACAGTGAACCCTACATGCTTCCCCCTCATGAAGAAACTCCCTGTATGTCCCTCTTCATGAGCAGAATAATTCCATTTTGCATCATTTCCCAAGAATCTTCCTTTTACCCCAGTTTACAAGATTGGCACTACTGACCAGTTTCCTCCTCACGTCGATTTATAAAGATTAAAAGTAGCACTTGTGCCATACGGAGTGGCTGAGCCCTTTTTCAGTCATGCCGATTCTCTTTTGGCAAGTTTTTTAAATATGGAGTCGAAGCTTCCAGGTCTAGAAGCTTCGTAATGGAAGTCTGGTAGATGGTTGGGCTGGATGGAGTTGAGGAAGTCAGTTTGGGATCCTTTCCCCTATTAGGATGGAATAAAACCAAGAGATAAGGCCTTCTCCCATGATGAGGGGAACCATCTTCCCTCCATCCAAGCTATATAAACCTCTCTTTTCCCAAGCTAAACTAGTTTTGGAGTGAGTTTGAATGATCAACAAGACATCTGTAGCTTGTAGCTTTCTAGTGTACATTTGAGGGAGAATAGTGTGTTTGGTTTGGTTTGAGACTAAAGGGAAGAGGCCTTAAAACTTCCATTGTTGGGGATATCCATGAGATGCTAGCATAACTGTGGGAAGTCAAATACGTCAGAAGAGACCAACAACGTCAAGGCATTGGTTGTAATCTCTTTCTGAATTTATATGAATAAAACTATTGATTGATTTCCTACATGATGTTATCTTACATCTTTATGGTTTAATGTTCCTTGACGTGTAAGGAAGCAAAAGATAGCTGGAGTAAGGAAGCATGATCATCACCAAGTGGAATAACGTTCTAAGAGGTAGGCCCTCTTATTTGATTCTAGCTTAAGGATATTTTCCATAGATTGTTTGTTAGTGGATAGACTTGCTCTCTCAGGCTAGAGGAATTGTTTGTGTCTGCACTGAGAATTTACCTACACCACAAAAAATGTCAAGGTTCAAAATTCAAGTTTAAAAGGGTAAGATGGGTTATTTTTAACTCATTTTCACTTTCAAAATTTCAAGCATCTCTTAGTCATCATCGTGAACAAGAAAAATTTGTGAAAATTGAGAGTTTTGTTGCATTTTGAGAGAAGTATGACCTTTCTATGGAGAAGTCTGACCCTTTTAGGAGAAATGAGACCTTTCTATAGGGTAGTGTGACCCTTCTAATTCTGGCATGACCCTTCTATAGACACCTTGGGAGAATGATTTTTTAGAAACCTTCCCATGGGTCATTTTCAAAAATTCAAGATGTTATGGAAACTAGACAGACAAGGCTAGTTTACCGTTCTTTCAGATTTCAATATTGACTTCAAGAAGAAACCTAAAAATGGACTCAAACTTGGCACTACCCTTCTGGTTCCAGCGCGACCCTTATGGTTCTTGTCCGACCCTTCTAGAAACACCTTGGGAGAAGGAGTTTTTGGACACCTTCCCATGGGTCATTTTCAAAAATTAAAGATGTTCTGGAAATGAGATAGACACGGCTAGTTTATTGTTCTTTCATATTTCAATTTTTACTTTAGGAAGGCACCCAAGAATGGCCTCAAACTTGGTGCTATGCTTCTGCAATTTTCTAAGATTTTGATTAAAATTTTCAGTGTGTAATTTTTCAGAGTTTCTAGTTTCACTTCTGTAAAAGTCAAAAGGTGAAAGTGGATGAATGTAAATGTAAATGGGTTACCATATGGGTAAATAGGTGTCTTATTCTCTATTTAATTCTTTGGATAGATATCTTGTGATAGTTAGATAAAAGAGGAAATGGTTGAGTGACCTCCATAGTATGTAGCAATGATTAGATAGGTGCATGTATTTGACTTTATTTGCTGGAAATTCGAACTCTTAGGGAGGATTTCGGCTTCAGAGCCTATATGAGGCCTTTTGTAATCATTTTCAAGGGTTGGATGCAATGGAATTAAGCCTTGAAATCTAGTGTAATTGAAAATTTGGCGAGAACTAATAGACAAAGTTTGCAACTGTTATAGTGGGATTCCTGCGGTATGTGTTTTAGCAGTTTTTTTTTCCTTTTGTGATCATAAGTTTGAATGTGTTGTATCTTTCATTTCCATTTCCATGTTTCATGTGCTTGTTTCCTAAGATAATAAACATAATTCATTCATGTAATGCTCTATTTTGGAGAAGCTTTCACATTATTGTTCATTTTTCTTCTGATATAAACGAATTCATGAGACTCATGCTCGTTTAGAAACCCTACTTGTCTCCCATATACACAATGACAACCCTAAAGTGCTAAAATGTGTGCCTACCTTTTTCCATTGCATATCTGTAAATCTGATTCTCAAAGCCTAGACCTAGCTCCCTAGACCTAAGCCATCATCCAACAAATAATCAAAATAAAATAAAACCCTGATCTAAACATATCTAGCCTAAAATCCTTTATATCTCAGTCATATTTTGACTATAATTTCATAGAGAGAGCCCTCTCTGGTTTGGTAGGGCTAGCTACCAAACTAAAAGATTGGTTTGTGGTTACCTCTGTCGATTCCTCTTAGCCTGGGACATTGTGGGGGATAACAGTAGTTAAGCATATCATTGTACATGAGAATTTTTGTTGTCATTATCATGTGGAATTTCGATTATATTATGACACCTTCCTTGATTTTGGTAAAACATTTTGGAGAAATTCACCTTCTCCTTCAACTATCCATGATTCATATCCTAGATTCTATGTGGAAGAGAAAATCATGAATTATTTTACCAAAAGAAGTGTATTAGAGGTAAAAAAAATGTGATCATTGTGGAAATTTGACTTTGTTTCACAACAAATATCCTATTGATATGAATAGTAAATTATTGTCCAAAATAAAAGTGGAATGTAAGATATATGAATATATCCATACATTGATTGGTGCAAGTGGTATTACAAATGCTAAAAGTATTGATGTACAAAAAGATGAAACTTTTTTATAGAGTTTTTGAAAAAGTTTGAAACATAAATTTATAAATACACCAAGAATTCTCATAGAGCTCAATGGCAGGACTTAAAATTGAAAAAATCTCATGAAATTTATCTTACAGGATAATTTTGTCGATAATTGATTTTGCAGAAAATTACACATTTGTTGTACAAAATGAAATACAGAGTGAACATTATCATTCTCACCAAGTCTCTATGCTTTTCCATGTTATATATAGACATATTGAACATAATGTTGATTACATATAAAGCACCAATGAAAATTGACATGTTATTAAAGAATATCATTTTATATCAGCGATGATCGTACACATGATACACATTTTGTGCAGCGTTGCTTCGATAAGATTTATGATTCATTGAGAGCCTGTGGAATCAAATTCAATGAGCATTAGATGTGGTAAGATGGATTCATATGTCAATTCAAATCTTAATGATCATTCTTCTAGTTGTGCCATCTTCATATGAAAACCAACATTAAACATTGTTGGAATTCTTTAAGACTAGTCACGGAAAAGGAGAACATGGTTACGTAGGGGCATGTATAAAACAAGCACTTCGAAGATATCAGATGGACCACTCTGCCAACTGAGTTGTCTCAGTTAATCAAGTTGTTCAATTTTTCACTTTCGCACTAAGCCATGTGACTAACCCATCAAGGGAAATAGGAAGGTATGTATATATATGAAATTGTATATATTTTAAATATGGTAATTTTTACTATTTTTAAATTTTTTTAAAAATTATAATTACAGTTCAAATAACTAATCGATGATTATCTATGATATATACATTATATTTTAAAAAACATATTTATATTCTTGTTTGAATTTACTATAAGTTCTTTTGGCATATTAGAGTCCAAAATGTAGATAGATCGATTCCATATGAAGTTGAAACAGAAAGGGACTCAAAAATTTGCATTCAATTAAAACAAAAGAGTATCGAAATGTGTTTGCATTTCATAAAAGAAAATAATCTTGTTTTTTTCTTGTTTGCATAGAGGACACAAAATTCAATGATGCTTGTGAAAACAATATGTATGTGAAATCTTGGCAACATACAAAACTTAATACAAAGGGGAAAATGTCACTTGCAAGCTTGGAAGAGATGGAATCAGAGGATACTAGTGTCATCTGAAGGTGATAAAGTTTCTGATCTTGTTAGAGAAGGTAACATTTCAATTGCTTTATATATATAGCTTTGTGTGTGTGTATGTCTTTTATGTTTTTAATCATTGTGTATAAGTATAGATAATAGTGAAAATATATCTAAATCTAATAAAATTGTACATGTTGATAACTAATTTCTTGTTAATGATGATCTAAATTTGTACATTTTTTTATTCTGTGGGAGACGTTTTTGTTGTAGTTGCACCCATTAACAACATATAAAATGTCAAGTATTATTTGATGTTGTACACTAAATGAAAGATGAAGTTGTTAGAGGACTATGATGATAACAGTTTTATATATGAAAGAGGGTCTATTATCTTGAAAGGATATTTTTTCCAAGAAAATCATCAAACCAAGAGTCATGTTTCCCGATGCCATAAGTTGTTGACATAGTCACTTGGTGTGTGTTGTGCACATAAAGTTGATAGAAGTTCACTCGTGAAAAAAATCAAAATTTAAAAAATGGAGAATGTCAAAAGCCGACCATGAACAAATCATTGAGGATGGCATTCCATTAGAATCTTTTTAATTTAACAGACTAACAATTGAATTGGCCAACAATATCTTCTCCTTGTATTCATCTCTTAGAAATATTTCAATTAGATTGCTAGCCTTCCATGACCTTTGGCTTTCCATTTTTCTACAATGTTCTTTAGAATTCATTGAATAATAATATTACAAATAATGCATTTATTACAAATTCCTATGCTTTTTGGCATTTTTCTCTTTTGTATTCAAGTGGATTTATCATTATCTCTTTTTTTCTTCATTTAAATTTATCAAATTTTCTTCCTTCCATTACCTTTTTAACCTTAGAATGTATTGTTGGTTGCTAAATTTGCCTACTTTTTACCTGCCTTTTTATCCTTTTCCTATACATATTTCATGTCCTTGTTGGGTCAATTTGTATTCTAAACAGAAAAGGTATACCTATTGTCATGTCTTTGTGAATTATTAATCGATGAAGCATAGTCGTAGGGGATTATTGCCTAAAGTGACTTGCTAACTTAAGTTTCCTTGCAGATTCGAAGGAATGATGATCAAGACCATGATTCAGTGTATGGTTACTATCGAGCTGGCAACATTATCTTTGGATATCGGCTGCAATAGTGGTTCAAATTATTGACCAGAAAAATTGCTATATTTGTATTATGTTGTATTTCGAGAATTGTTATGTATTTGTAGGCAGAAAATTGTCGTAATCTTAGGAATTATCAGTTGTCAATTGAAATGTATAAGTAAGGTTACGAGGTTGGGAAAGCCACTACTAGAAGATATATGAGAATTCTGAGCTTGTAACAACAGACCTTTGTAATTTCATTTTGATTAATGCAATTTCTGATCTTTTGAGCATTCTATAGTTCTTGATCTTGCCACAACCCTGATCAGGGAGTTGGGCCCACTCTCCTAACCAGGTGTTGTTGGATTAGTGGTGTGCATAGGTTTATTTCTGTTGCGTTATTTCCTTGTTGTTGTAATGATTTATCAAGTGTGTTGTTGTGAGTCTTAACTTGTTGTTACTCTGATTTTTGTTATAGTTATTACTTGTTGTTACACATTGTTATGTTTATGATTGAATGTTCAATATTGGGTAGGGAAACTGTGGCCTACATATACCTTGCATGATAGCCTTGAAATAACTAGTTGAGCCCTGGGTTGACAATTAATGTGGAATAAGGTGAATTGTATGATTCATATCTGAACGCCAATATTTTGGCGTCGTTGCTGGGGAGGCTATCGAAGGCACGAAAGTACGACCAATATTGACCATAAGCTCTCTTGTCCTGGGGAGGGAAGTTTTTTACGTTACTCTAGGTCCCGAGCATTAGATTGTTTTGTTTCTTTCATAGGAACTGCTCTCGCATTTTGGGGAGGGAAGTTTTCACCCTACTTCAAGTCTTGGGCTTTAGATTTGCTTGAATGTTTTCCTTTTACTTTATGATTGCATTAACAGAGATACAAATAAAAGGTGCAAAGGAAGACCCCCAAAAATAGAAAGGAGAGATCTAGGAAGAATTACCTACATATAAGAAATCATTTCAAAAGCTGAGTCAGGGGCATCATTGCGAGCTGCTGTTAGGGTGAGATCTCATATGAGATCTAGAGGGTAGTCAATTTCACAACCAGAACCTCCCCCAATAATAGAAGCACAATTCAGGGAAGAAGAAGTAGCAAGCAGAGGATCGAAGGAACTGAACATTGTGAGTTCAGAAGAAGAAGAAGAAGACTTAAGGGAATTCATTGCACCATTTGATCAAGGAAGTGTTGTTAAACAAACTCAACTGTGCATTATAGAACAACCAGAACCTGTTGAGATTCAAAGTGAATATTGGAAGATATTCATGGCTCCTACAACTTCTTTGATTGAGTTCCCAATTGGAGATATTAGGGGTGATGCGCCTATGAAGCCTATTCCTTTGACAACATTACCTAACTTCCATGGTCTTTCTTCTGAATATCCAGACACATTCTTTTTTGAATTCGACGTTGTCTGTCAAGGGTATGACTATATTTCTAATGCTCGGAAATTGAAGATATTACCCACCACTTTGAAGGGAACAACTTTGAGATGGTTCATGGGCTTGGGGGGGAATATATTACCTCATGGGATGATATGAAGACGATTTTCCTTGAAAAATATCAAGACTACTGCAAATCTCGAGATGTTAAGGAAGAAATCTTTAAGATTATGCAGAAAGAGGATGAGAGCATGGACTTTGTGGAACATTGCAAATACAGTTTGCATATACTAGGCCATAGTGATCTAGATAGGGACATATTGAAGATAATATTTCTTCAAGCACTAAGGGAGGAATCTTTGGAACTCTTGAATGTAGTAGGAAAGGGAGATATATCAAAAGAAGAATTTGACACCATCTCCAAATTGTGCATCAAGTGTTCATGTGGAGCTGCAACGCATATGCAGGGGATCTGAACCCTCAAGACATCCAGCGATGCAATTATGAAAGAATAAATTGGAAACTTGTTGGACAACTTGAGGACCGATATCTTGAGCACATTGTCCTCACAGATGGACACTTTACAATCGAAATAGAACTAGATGGAAGCAGAGAAGGCTATGGCCATTTTCTTCCCTCAATGCGAGAAGAAGCAACTGCTGAAGGAATGTCCACTGAATATTGTCGAGACATGTGCAATATGTGATTAGAGTCATTCCACTAGCACGTGTCCATTTGGTCCTGGGTTGAAGGCAGTTTTTCAAGGAGAAAATGAAGAGGTAGACCAATTGTATTTCATGGGATCAAGGAAACCATGGAAACCATGGCAATAGAACATGAATCAAGGTATGCATCAATACCTGATCCAGATTTAAACAGGAACGCAATAGATTACAGAGATAACCATAAATACAGAGATGCGATAACCATAAATACAGAGATGCAGCGAAAAATAATACTTCATTTCATTAATGGAAAATACTGAAATATGCTTACAAACAGAAATGGAAAGAAACCAGCTAGGGCGATGGTAGCTTATCTCTGAGAAGAGATGTGGCGGCTACATGCCTCTGAACTGTTCCGAACTGTGTTACAATGAGGCTTGAAGGCCTATTTATTGTTGGTAAACAATGGAAAACCCTTCACATTCCAAAACCTAACCCTAGAAGATGAAACACCAAATTGTGGGCCCCATTTGGGTAAATTGGTACATCAATTTCCCGGGGTCGTAACTTTGGCATACAATCTCCATTTGACGCGTACGATAGCTCGTTAGAAAGATCTATCCGAGTTGGACCCATGTTGTCTCATATTCCCAAAAACACTCCGTTTAGGGCCTCAAAACGGCTCCGGAAGTTCAAGACCCGAAAAACTACTAAAAATAGTAAACTGTGCTACAATTTAGGAAACTGAAAGAGCTGAAAGAGACAGTTGTGGGGGTCCAAATGGGATAGGTGGGTGGCCACCAACATCCATTTGGATCATTCCTCCCCCCTTAGTAAGCAATGGTCCCCATTGCGTTGAGTTCCTCCTTGAGATGAGGAAGCTTCTGCTGAGCTGGGTCTCTGGTGAGCTGTTCTGCACTCTCTGATGTGACCAGAAATGGTGGGAAGCATGGTCGACGACGGTCCACATTGAACACTCGGTGCAAGCCAAGGAATGGAGGAATGCTGTGCTTCGAAGCATTGTTGCCCGTAGCCTTGGTACTGGTGTAAGGACCATGTCGGAGTTGCCTGAGTTTCTGATGGGTTCTGGTAAGGCGTTCTCTCTGCAGATGTAACCAAACTTTGTCGCCCACCTGAAACTTGTGTGGTACCCCTATGGGTGAGGAGAAGTTGTTCCTGTGTTCTGTCATGACCGTATCCCTTTGTTGCTGCTGCTGCGTGGAGGAACCCTTTGCAGGGGTCATGGATGTAGCAACGATCTTCCCCTTACTTTGGGAGTGAACCAGACAGATGAATTTCCTAGTCTGGGAGATGAGCTTACTGCCTTTCTTAGCAGTGATCAAAGATGTGGCAGTAGGTGGGGCTACCTCTGGTATCCTGTATAATGAATTACTCAAAGAAATAATGACAGCACGAGGCCTTGACTCATACACAGCATGTCGCCTCCACAAGTATGGCTGGCCTAATAATACATCACAAACATCCAGAGGTGTAACATCACACAATACCTCGTCTGTGAAGGGCTTGATGCTGTATGGAAGGCAGCACTGCTGGCGAACTTTCAGATCTCGTCCTTCGTGAAGCCACCCGATACTGTATGGCTGCGAGTGTGGTGTAGTCGGTAGGCCCAACCGCTTCACGACCTCTGCTGAAACGAGGTTCTTTTGGCTGCCACTATCGACAATGAATTGTAGCGGCGAACCCTTCACCCACATCTGTGAGTGGAAGAGACGCTTCCCTTCCTCTGGATTTTCGGGCTCATCTTTACGGATCTTGGCGGTGGCAACAGTGGCGCTAGGATCCGCATCAATGATCTGCTTCCCTTTGCCATTCCCCTTGTCGGGTTCTGGCTCAGGGTCGGAACATGCTTCTGATTCGCAAGCCCTCAACTCAACCACCAGCGACTGCTTGGTCCGACACTCACTTGTGTTATGAGTGGGACTCTTGTGGAACTCACACCACTTTCATGTGTCCTTCTTCGGCTTCATGGTGTTGTTCTTTTCTTGCGGCCCCGCCTTGGCCACCCACCTATCCCATTTGGACCCCCACAACTGTCTCTTTCAGCTCTTTCAGTTTCCTAAATTGTAGCACAGTTTACTATTTTTAGCAGTTTTTTGAGTCCTAAACTTCCAGAGCCGTTTTGAGGCCCTAAACGACGTTTTTTTGGGAATCTGGGGCAATATTGCCTCCCAAAGTGGTAGTACTCGGATAGATCTTTCTAACGAGCTATCGTACACGTCAAATGGAGATCGTATGCCAAAGTTACGACCCCGGGAAATTGATGTACCAATTTACCCAAACGAGGCCCACAATTTGGTGTTTCATCTTCTAGGGTTAGGTTTTGGAATGTGAAGGGTTTTCCATTGTTTATCAACAATAAATAGGTCTTCGAGCCTCATTGTAACACAGTTCGGAACAGTTCAGAGGCATGTAGCCGCCACATCTCTTCTCAGAGATAAGCTACCATTGCCCTAGCTGGTTTCTTTCCATTTCTGTTTGTAAGCATATTTCAGTATTTTCCATTAATGAAATGAAGTATTATTTTCTGCTGCATCTCTGTATTTATGGTTATCGCATCTCTGTATTTATGGTTATCTCTGTAATCTATTGCGTTCCTTTGCCGCTCGAGCGCTTCTTCGAGCAAGATTTTGATAGGATCTCCTGCCCCCTCGTCTTTCTTCTCATCCGCCATGGGAGGCCGTCGGGATTTGCGAGGCTGGTCTTGCAAAGGTTCGACCAGTTCAAGCCCTAACTCCTTATATCCCGACCTCATTGGGGACATGCAAAGAAAAACAAAGAAAAAGTAGACCGCTCTGATACCACTGATCCGGATTTAAACAGGAACGCAATAGATTACAGAGATAACCATAAATACAGAGATGCGATAACCATAAATACAGAGATGCAGCGGAAAATAATACTTCATTTCATTAATGGAAAATACTGAAATATGCTTACAAACAGAAATGGAAAGAAACCAGCTAGGGCGATGGTAGCTTATCTTTGAGAAGAGATGTGGCGGCTACATGCCTCTGAACTGTTCCGAACTGTGTTACAATGAGGCTCGAAGGCCTATTTATTGTTGATAAACAATGGAAAACCCTTCACATTCCAAAACCTAACCCTAGAAGATGAAACACCAAATTGTGGGCCCCGTTTGGGTAAATTGGTACATCAATTTCCCGGGGTCGTGACTTTGGCATACGATCTCCGTTTGACGCGTACGATAGCTCGTTTGAAAGATCTATCCGAGTACTACCACTTTGGGAGGCAACATCGGTCCATGGACCCATGTTGCCCCAGATTCCCAAAAAAACGTCGTTTAGGGCCTCAAAATGGCTCCGGAAGTTCAGGACCCAAAAAACTGCTAAAAATAGTAAACTGTGCTACAATTTAGGAAACTGAAAGAGCTGAAAGAGACAGTTGTGGGGGTCCAAATGGGATAGGTGGGTGGCCACCAACATCCACCTGGATCAATACCCATCTCAGTATTTTAATAATTGAATTTTGGGCCTCAGTTTGTACCTTTTTCACCTTCATGGCCGTAGTATTGTCAATATTCAATTGGCTGGCAACCATGGTTCCCTCAATCTGGTCCGACCCCTTCATGGTGCCAAAACTGGCGTGGATCTCCTCCTCCTTCAAGACAATTCTCCCAGCCTATGCCACAACAGCAGTTACATCTGATTTCTAATTCCTCCACCAGTAATCCTCCTCTTCGTCCACAACTGCCTATTCAATCCAACCCAAATTCAAACAATAGGGGGGCTCAATAGATTGAGACACTCAACCTTCATGCATACAATATTTCCACCATGGAATGTAACGAATTAAATCTCTGGTCTGGTTAGGTGGTAAATGTAGGTTTTAACCCCATACAGAAATTACCTGCAAACGAATTCTTAAAAGCAGAAAATAAACAATGGTGAAATAGATATACACAGATATTTCCCCCTAAACCCCAAAACCGGGACTACCAGATTGATTTTTCACTATATTCCTTTCAATGTTACAATACCTATATATACATGCCGAAGCATCCATAAGACCCAATCCATTAACCTTGGATTACAACATAATCGTAGTTCTCTTGACTGGATCTACAAAATAACATGGACAAAAAACTATCATGCCCAAAACCATGTGCAAAATCCATGCACAAAACCATATGTAGGTCATCCCACCTAATATAGGGTCCAAAAAAAATTTCACGAGGCGTTGACCTAGACCCTATGCAGGGGGGCTATCACCCCCATGCTGCGCCCAATGCAACGTACAGTGGGGGCTACCACCCCCCCGTGCGTGGAGTAGTTGTGGAAAGAATATAACACACACCCAACAATAAATACTCAGACTTCACCAATAATTGTTGAACATATTGATGACGAAGTCTCATAAACTAGGAATTCTGCTAAAACAACTAGGGATGAGCCAAGGCAAACTCCTATGGAACAAAAACCCCCTTCTAAAACAATTGTTACTCGAGGATGTCAGACTGGTCCACCCTATCCTGAGAGACTATCCTTGAGCAAACATAATCCTCATCTTGAATTTGAATTTTTAGGGGAAACGAAAATTTTATTTGTCAAAATCTCATTACTTCAGGTTATGGGAGATGTTCCAATTTATTCCAAAATGATCAAAGAATATTGCTCTAAGAAACCTGGAAGGAAACCAAAGGATCCACTCACTATTCACGTTATGGGAAAATTATCAGACATAATGTTGGGGAAGCCTACACCTATTAAATACGGGGATCCAGGGAACCCGATTCTTACAGTACAGATTAATGGGATTGATATCCCAAATGTGTTGGTAGACTTGGGGGCCGCAATTAATGTCATAACTTCTGCAACTATGATTACCTTGGGCCTGTGAAACCTTAAACCAACTCCCACTATCCTAGAATTGGAAGATCGGTCTACTGTAAGATTGGTAGGGAAGTTGGAAGATATAACCATTTCAGTAGACTCATGGCAGTACCTTGTTGATCTTTTGGTATTACATACCCAATCCCCAGCCGGTGGGCATCCTTTGATTTTAGGAAGACCATGGCTTGCAACCACAGATGCTTACATTGGGTGTCGGTCATGAAATATGGTAATATCCAATGGGGAAGTCACAAATAATCTTATCCTTTATCCCCTTGCAAAACCGAGTTCATCAGATAAACCAGGATTTACCTTAATACAAAAATATCTACCTATGAAGGGGCCTGAACCTGAAAATGAAGAAATTAGACCAATTCTTACCATTGGTGAGGCCCTCTATTTTAAGGATGAAATGGAGGATGATGCTATTAGTACCTTTATCAGCAGTCCCAACTTTGTTTTTGATTCAACCTGCCAGCTATTAGAATCTGTTATGAGTTGCAATGTTTAGGAAGCCATTGAACCAGACATTGAAGTTGAAAGTGTTCCTATAATTGTACCCCGTAATAGCGTTCCTGTAGAAATCGAACTAGGGAGAACGCTGAATGTTAATCCTAACCTTTCACCTTCCCAGTCTGAATGGTTGCTGAAAGTCCTTCGGGAATAGAAAGAAGCCTTTGCCTGGGAATATACAAACATGAAAGGAATCCCTGTTGACTTATGTACCCATCACATATACATTAAAGAAGAGTGTTGACCTATTAGGAAACCACATAGAAGAATGAATCATGCCTTAAAGAATATTTTCAAAGATGAACTATAGAAGCTATTAGATGTGGGATTTATTTAACCAATCTTGGACAGTCAATGGGTGTCCCCTCTAGTCATTGTTCCAAATAAGAGCGGAAAGTGGCAGATTTGTGTTTATTACAAGGAATTAAATAAAGCAACTCAAAAAGATCATTTTCCCTTACCCTTTATTGACCAAGTCCTTGATACATTAGCCGAAAAGAAGTTATTCTCCTTTTTGGATGGATTTAGCATATACAACTAGATCCAAATAGCTCTTGAGGATCAAGATAAAACTACCTTCACATGCCCTTGGGGAACCTTTGCATACTGAGTCCTCCCATTCGGTCTCTGTAATGCACCCGCTACCTTTCAACGGGAAATATTAGAAATTTTTCTAATCTAGTCAATGATAGTGTTGAAATCTACATGGATGACTTCACCCCATATGGGGATTCTTTTGAAGAAGGTCTGGAAAACTTAGAGAAAGTACTTAAAATATGTAAGAAAACACATGTTTCTCTTAGTACAGTGAAATTCCACATGATGATGGAAGAAGGAATAGTTCTGGGACACCTGCTTTCAACTGCAGGAATTTGGGTTGATCCTACCAAGGTAGAGGTAATATTAAATTTTCCTACACCTAAGACACCAACACAGGTGCATAGTTTTATCAGTTATGTTGGCTATTATAGATGTTTATAGAAAAAAATCTAAGATAGCATTCCCACTTTTTCAATTGTTACCTAAGGACGCAGAATTTGTGTGGACAGATGAATGTGAAGCAACCTTCGTGGAAATCAAAGAACTAGTTTGCAAAGCTCTAATATTATGTGGTCCTAACTAGAAGCTCCCATTTCATATCTCTACAGATGCTTCTCACACAACAATAGGGGCAGTCTTGGGACAACAGGAGGACAAGAAACCGTACGCGATCTATTACGTCAGCAAGAACCTGACTCCTAATGAACTGAACTATACAGTAACTGAAAAGGATTTTTTGGTTGTTATTTACGCTACTAATAAGCTTTGGCATTAAATTACAGGGTATCGCACTTTCATGCACATTGATCATAAAACCATCAAGTATTTGATGAATAAACGGATAACTCCTGATTGTATTACAAGATGGTTATTGTTAATTCAATAATTTGATATTACCATTGTATATAAGCCAGAGAAAGCTAATGTACTTGCATATTTCCTGTCTAGGTTGGATATTAGTGATGAAAGTACACCTGTAGCGGATAGTTTTCTAGATGAACATCTCTTTGAAATTTTTACCCACACTCCATGGTATGCAGATATTGCTAACTATCTTGCTACAGGAAAAGTTCCTCAACACTTCCTATACAGAGAGCAGTGAAATATTATCCATCATAGTGCCCGCTATTCATGGATAGAGGAATACCTATTTTATACAGGACCTCATCAGAAAATCTAGCACTACATAGGTGAAGATGACATCTATGATGTCTTGAAAGCTACCCACAATGGCCACTGTGGAGTGAATTTTGAAGATAAGTGGACAGGTCATAAGGTGTTATAGATGGGGTACTATTGGCCTTCTATTTTTCGTGATGCAAGGAAATATGCTTGAGGGTGCGATAACTGCCAGCTGATGGGTCAGCTTGGTCGGTCAAATGAGATTTCATTATAGTCTCAACTAGTTCTTTAGCCCTTTGAGAAATGGGCTATCGATTTTGTTGGACCTTTCAAATCCCCTTCACATTAGAAAGTTCACATTCTAGTTTGCACAAATTATGTGACAAAGTGGGTAGAGGCCAAGGCTGTTGCGAAAGAAACCGAACAACTTTTCTTAGACTTCTTATTCGAAATTTTCTTTTCTCAGTACGAAGCTCCTAGAGAGACAGTTTCAGATGGAGGGGCATAGTTCACATCACATCTGGTAGTAGGACTTATGAAGAAATATGGAATCAAGCACAGGGTGATGTCTTGATATCATCCTCAGGTGAATGGTCAAGTTGAGAGTACGAACAAGGTGCTGGAGAATATCCTTTCGAAGACTTTAGAAAACCATCGCCAAAATTGGGTTGAAAAACTTCATGAGGAACTTTGGGTGTATAAAACAACATGGCAGAACACAACATGATTTTCACTATATGAGCTTGTCTATGGTAAATATGTTTCCAGTGTAATTTGAAATTAAGATGCTCAGGATAGCCCTTGAAGTAGGTTTGGATATTTCAGAAGCCCATAAACATTGACTGGAACAGTTAAATGAGTTGATTGAAATTCATTTGATAGTTGTCTAGAACACTATTGTGAATGAGCAGCAACAAACTAAATGGCATGAAAAATTCATCAAGAAAAAGGTGTTTCAAAGAGGATATTTGGCATTTCTCTATGACTCTCGGTTCAAATATTTTAAGGGAAAACTTTGCTCTAGATGGATGGGACCATATGAAGTTGACACGGTGTTTGATAACATGATTGTTAGACTTGTAACAATTGATGAGGCACATACTCCCTTGATTGTAAATGGAAATCGCCTCAAATTATATCATTGTCCAACTTTTAAAGACTCTTTTATTAAACATCTCTCTGATAATTCTGGTTTTGAAGTTGTTAGTGTAGAGAAATCTTCCTTTGCAGCTCTTGTTTAATTAAAAAAAACATATACATACATACATACATACATACATACATACATACATACATACATACATATATATATATATATATATATATAATAAAATGTTGTTATTACTCTATCATTATTTTTCTTGCAGGTACTTCACTAGTGTTGTTACTCCACTGGTGTTGTTACTCCTCCGGTGTTGTTACTCTGTGGATGCTGATTTTGTTGAAGTACTTCACTGGTGTTATTGCTCCTCCAATGTTGTTACTCCTATGGTGTTTTTACTCCTCCAATTTTTTTACTCCTCTGATGTTGTTACTCCATCAAGGTAAGTCGCCAGGTACGTCCCTGACTGACTTCGTGGATTTTATTGATATTTCACCTATGACATGACTAGACATGACCGTGGACAGTCATCCCTTAGTTGGGGGGAGGTATCGCATTTAATGTTAAAGATGTCGTATTTAATAGCAATAATGACAGATCATCATTGTTGTTGAACCTCACACCAACTCATACATCCCACGATCATTACTCTGATCCCCACCATACCTTGCACATTTATCCATATGCATTGGAACTTGAATCATGTACAATAGAATTGAATTATGGTCTTTTCTAATGCATTGGAATAATTTCCATAATTATCACAATCTACCATGGATTTTCCCCATAATATTTTTTCGGACTTCCCTATCATTGCATCCTTTTCCAACGTAATCCTTGTCATCGTAACTTTACCGACTAACACTCTCCTCAATAGTTTTGATGCTACTCTGAGTGCTGCTACAAAGAAACTGATGGAATGGGTGGGCAAGCTATTAGGCATGAACCAGAAGATATAATGCAGGTTCAGCACCATCCAGATGTATGGTAGGTTTTCAAGGTGCAAGATCGCACACCTATTTTGAAAGGTTGTAGGGATTCGATGAAGCCATTACAGTCAAATTTTCAATGAATTTGGACAAGAATTATTCTAGATCCCATGGGTTGGACATTCCCATCAATGAAGAAACCATCTCGACTATTAGCAGATTACCGCGAGGAAAGAAATGGTTCGCCCAGAAATCACCCTTACCAGAATTTCTGAAATTATTCTTGCAATCAGGACAAACCATGGTTCATAATGGAAGGGGATATGATCATAAATCGTTACTGCATCCATGCGCTGAGGTCGCATACTTCATTATGCGATACATTACTTATGAAGGTCGACTCTTTACCTTGTTCAAATATCATTTTAAACTTCTTGCATGCCTTCAGTTTCGTCATGTGATTCTTTGGATATGCCATTTTCTTATGGAATAACCTTCAATTTATGGCATAGTCTGCTCGTCGGTTGTGCCAAGTGTTGGCAGTACTCAAAAACCATGGCCTTGTCAGGTTGTTGTTGGTGCATGCCCTATCATAGACTTTCGTGGCTTGACCACAATTCAATGAATTAACAGAATAATAACTTTCGGCCATGATGTCAACAAGAGAAGAAGAGTAGTGGTAGAGGAAGAGGTCGCAGATGATGATGTTACACAACAACCAGGTTTGATTGCCGAATAATTGGGGGAATTAGCAACAGAAAAATTAACAGTAGAATCATTGGTAGATAAAGGGATGAAAAACGATGCTATTACACAAGAACCAACGTCGACTGCTGAACTAGAAGCATAATTTCCAGTAGTAGAAGAAACTGTAGGCAACATTGTTACACAAGAACCAGCGTCGCCTGCCGAAGTGGAGGAACCATTGGGAGAAACAGGAGCTGCAGTCAACATTGTTACACAAGAACCAGTGTCAACTATCAAGCAAGTAAGTGAGATAGAAGACCATGTGGCATAAGAAGCATAGGAAGGAAAGGAGAAGGAGAGTGCAGAAAAACCAGTAGATAAAGGGGAAGGAGATAGAATTGAAGGACTTGAGGTAGCAGGCGTTGAAAGGATGGAGATTGAGGAGGATATCCCTCATTCTCCGCTTCCCGCTTCCCTACCAAGAGGGGCAAGAAAATTTTTCTCCCCTAATCGCTCGGTAAGAGAAAAGATATCTCCCCCGATATTAATATTTGTAGGGACAACTACAGGCACCATCATCGACACTATCACACAAGAACCAGCATCGACTAGTGGGAAAATCAAGAAAATTGAAGAGTTGGTGGTCAACACTATCACACAAGAACCAGTTTCAACTGAAAGGAAAGTTGAATAAATCATGGCTGATGTTGTTCCCACAAAGCCATTGGAAGAAAACATCATTGTTGGTACTGACCCGCAAGGGCCAGAACCAATCTTTGAGCCAATGGAAGGAGATGACCGGGCAACAGAGTAGCCACAGGAAAAGGATGTTGAAGATGTTACTCCGCAAGAGCTTGTAGTGGTTCTGGAGCCATTCAGGGAAGATATGGAGGTTCCAAGACCTACAAAAGAAGATGTTGGGGCCGCCCCTCGAATTGTGGAGCAAACAGAAGAAATAAAGGTGAAACAAGAGCTGGTTACCAGTTGACGAGTTCGTTGACGTTAATCCGCGAAACCCAACACCGACCGTGAGACTAATGGAGGAGGTCGTTATTAAACATGAATTTATTGAACAATGTGCAAGGAGAAGGGCCCCCATCCAAGATAGGTACCGGTCGTAGTTTAAGGAGAACATGCAATTAAAAATGGAAATTATTAAGCTAAGGAAGCAAGTGTTGCGCTTACGGAGACGGGTGAGGAAGAAAAAGAGGAATGTCAGTCGGGTTGCCATGAATCCTGGAGCCGAAACCACTTCAGTAGTAGTGTAGACTGAAGATAGGCCTACGAATTCAGAAGCCGCATAGACTGAGTCATTTTTTCATATGTTTGAGTCATGGGAATTCCTATTAACAACAGAAATTTAGAAATGGCAGACTACTGCATCTTGCCTTCAGTGGGGGTCTATCCCTTTGGAAGCCCACCAGGAAGGAGTGAGAGGAATTCAAGAACAAGCTGCGAGAGTGGTAGTTGATTACATGACCCAGATAGAGAAAGAAAAGCAGAAACAGGAGAAGAAGCAGAGAAATATTGAGGAATTAGAAGAGAAAGTGCAGCTACTGAAGGTTGACAAAGATGAAATGCTTGCCCTAGCGCAACAGGTGATGGTGTGCCGACCTCTTACTAATATTTATGCTTTGTTCCTCCATGAACAGTACCTGTTCTTCTGTCTGGAGAGCATCCATCAGGAAATAAGCCATGAAATGAAGGATCCTATACAGTTTTTGCAGATCTTGAGGGCTCATAATATCCTAAACCAACACTTAATGTGTGAGCTCTACATGCATGATTATCTTTTTGGGAACGATCAATCGTTCAATCTAGTGCCATATGTGGGGGATGTTCAGTTGAGAGCCTTCACCTCCTTCATGATTAACCAGGTTAAATGGAAGAAAGCCTTCGACACGTTCGAAGAGAATCAAGTGAACAAGCCACTTGTAATTAGAATGGAGCATTGTTAGGTTGTGGATATTTTTAACAGACATCATACCTTCTTGGAAATAGAAGGACGGAAGGGTCAGATGCTGACAACATAGAAGTGGTGCGCTGACATGTGTACAAAACAAATTTTTACTTGTTAGGAGGAGGCCCAGGACAGCTGTTAGAAACGATGGATGTTGTCGTCATCAACAGTGAGGGTATGTGAACCTTTTGGGGCCCCTAATTTTGTTTGGGCTTTGGAAAGAATACCACGATATATCGCGTGTATTCAACATTGTGGGACCTAATGGATAGGTCTGAGATTTCAGTTTCCCATTATTTGGCTGCCAGTTAAGAAGTACACACTAGCTTATGTGGTAGACAAGGATTGGTGGAAGGATGTCCTTCAAACAGATGGATTTAAAATTTCTGGAACAGATATGGCCGCGAGATATGACCTTGCACAGCTTCATGCTGACCACAGTAGCTCCAACCCAGATCTGTGCAGAAGATGAGCTACATGAGGACATGCAGAAAGGCTAGTTGGGGGAGATGTTGGTTGCTAAATTTGCCTACTTTTTACCCGCCTTTTTATCCCTTTCCTGTACCTATTTCATGTCCTTGTTGGGTCAATTTGTATTCTAAACAAAAAAGGTATACCTATTGTCATGTCTTTGTGAATTATTAATTGATGAAGCGTAGTCATAGGGGATTATTTCCTAAAGCGACTTACTAACTTAAGTTTCCTTGCAAATTCAAAGGAATGATGATCAAGACCATGATTCAGTGTATGGTTACTATCGAGCTGGAAGCACTATCTTTGGATATCGGCTACAATGGTGGTTCAACTTATTGACCAACACAATTGCTATCTTTGTATTCTATTGTATTTCAAGAATCGATGTGTATTTGTAGGTAGACAACTGTCGTAATATTAGGAATTATCAGTTGTCAATTGAAATGTATAAGTAAGGTTATGGGGCTGGGAAATCCACCGCAAGAAGAGATACAAGAATTTTGAGCTTGTAACAACAGACCTTTGTAATTTCATTTTGATTAATGAAATTTCTGATCTTCTGAGCATTCTATAGTTCTTGATCTTTCCACAACCTTGATCAGGGATTTGGGCCCACTCTCCTGACCAGGTGTTGTTGGATTAATGGTGTGCTTAGGTTTATTTTCGTTGCATTATTTCCTTGTTGTTGTAATGATTTATCAAGTGTGTTTTTTGAGTCTTAACTTGTTTTTACTCTAATTGTTGTTACAGTTATTACTTGTTGTTACACATTGTTATGTTTATGATTGAATGTTCAACACTAGGTAGGGAAATTGTGGCCTGCATATACCTTGCATGGTAGCCTTGAAATAACCAGTCGAGCCTCGGGTTGACAATTATTGTGGAATAGGGTGAATTGTGTGATTCATATCTAAACGCCAACATCTACCAAAGAATTGAGTATGTTATTATATCTAATTATGTTAATGCTTAATATTTCATGTTGTATAGTTATGATTAAGGGCAACATTTATAAAATATCTCTTTGTTATTCTCATGTCACATTAGATGTTGAATGTAAGTTTTAGGTTAAATTACTTCTAATGATATTCAATGAGATTTGATGGTCTCTCAAATGTTAAAATAAATTCCTCAAATATGATGAGTAAATGTCAATTAATGATTGAACTTGATAGAGCATCATCCAAAATAATTTTTTTGGCTCCTTATAATAAGATATATTCATCATGCCTATCAAGGATAAGTTATTTTATTTATCTTTATCATGAAATTTATCTAGACACCTATTGATATTAATAAGATGTATTCTTTTTAAAAATGTGCCTATGAATGTTATAACAACTCATACTTTGATTGTGGATATTATTTGAGAGTTTAGTGGTTGGGAAAGACATTTATGTCAAACAACCCAAGTTTAAATCTTAATAATTGGTAATGTAACAATTATTATCGATGTCATTTATATATTTGTTTTCATTTATGTCTTACATGAACATTGTATTTTGGTGTTATTATAAAGATTTATGTTCTTACTAATATATTATGTTGAGAAATATTTGTGTGCACTCTTAAGCTCTCCATTCTAGCTACTACTAGGTATTACATAATTGTTTTCATTAATGTGGTGCATTTGTTGTTAAGATAAAAGGATACTCATAGATCCCAAATACTACTATAATGTAAGGATGTAGCATCACAATTTTATTGTTTGTTGTTGATCATACTTCTATCATGTTTGTGATGCATTTTTCTTCTTTATGTCATCTTTGTGTCTTTTCAAATATTTTTAGTGTTATCTTAGTGACATTATTTACTTTATTAAAATATAATTACCATCAATTTCAAATGTTTTGCATCTCTTGTACATCTTGATAGAATCAAATTAGTGTCCTAAATAGGTCAAAAAATGCATTTTATTGTGTGTTTGTCCTATACATGCAATGCATACACCATCTATATGTGCATTGCATAATCTCCATTATATGAACCTATTAACTAACAATGCATGCTCCACACATAGTATTTAATATTTGAAAAATTCATTTACTAAGACAAAAGTTAGGCCCACATTGAGATTAATGCAACTTCAGTTGATTCAACATTGCAATATTTAATTCCCAATCTCTATGTTTCTTCAAATTTCATGAAAAATACAATAGTAACAAACTTTAAGACAAAGAAGGTACTTTAACTTTAGAATGTATGTATTTAACAAACTTGATGGAATGCCCTTTTGTACAAACACATATCTCATATATATGTACGATAAGTCTCATAAAAAGAGGGAGAAAGTGTAATTGTCTATTATATATGGGGCACTTACTACTCCAAATATGGTTATAAAACAGATGTTCATGAGGCTATAATGGAATTTATTTCAGATTTTCTATGGAAATGGCTCAAAACTAACCATAATGGCATCCAAAACGTGACTTATATGTTACTACATTTGTTCACAATTTTGATGCATTCGCTTATCCACATTTTAACTACATGCATTATACTTATCATTTAACTTCAAACATACATCACTCAAATTTGGTATGGGGAAACTGTAACTATTACAAAGGGTATCAAAAGTTGGGTTCTAAAACTCTACATGTGTGATCCATACAAAGTAACAACTAAATACAAATTTACTTTCATTGCTTCATATTCATGAACTTGAATGTAAAGCCTTTAAGTATCAAACCATGCATCATGCAAAATGTACCATGTTTTATAATTTGCAATATATATATATATATATATATATATATATATATATATATTATTTCTTTGGATAGTCATTGAACAACTTGGCAAAACCTAAGTATCAACTCACATCCATAGTATCTTCTACAACATTATAAGATTCATCATCCAAAATGTATAAACTCCAAAAAAAATTATATTAAAGATCAATTCATAATAAAGGGTTCTATGAAAAATATGTCCAAAATTTATATCATGATAAAACTTTATTATAAAAATATTATCAAACACATATAAACATCAAGGAGTATCTCGCTTGCACCTATGATCTATCATCATCCTCATGGGTTCCCTGCACAACATGTGTAATATGTATATATAGATATAAGATTGTGTACTTCTAAATTAAATTTTAATGTATTAAAATTGAATGAGAATTTTATGATCATAAAAAATTATAAAAGGTTTCAAATTCCATGCAATATCTCCAAAGTGCCTAATCCAAGGGATCAAGAAAATGCTCAAAAATCAAAGTGCTAAAATTCTCTCAAAACTAGTGCCAAACCGTAGAGCTCGCCGTTCTAATTCCAAAGACACATGAATCGCCTCAATCCGACATTGTATGAGCATGTTATCGTGTTCTGAAGTTTGGGAAAACAGGTAAAAAGTCAACTTACAGGGTTGACTGAGCAGGTATGAATGCTAGCGTGGAAAGCCACATGGAAGTTTGTACGTTAATGTGGCAAGGTTGACTGGGTTGTATGGATGGCAAGTGGACTAATTGCATGAGGGCATGTGGCGCATGGTTATTGGGCGTGCAATTGATTTTGTGGACCAATCATAGGTAACCACGTGGGCCAATCAGAGGGTGCCACATGACCCTATGAGAGGATGCCAAGTGTCTTGGGATTTGGCACCAAAAAAAAAATTGAACTTTTTTTGAACAACCGACCAGACTTCGATGGATTCGACCCCACGACCTCTGTTACATGAACCAACCACCCGCCCAATCAGGCTACATCAGTGACTTATTAATATCGGTAGGCAGCTTTTATTTATTTTCTATTGGTTGAGGAGTTGGGGGTAATGGGCAGACCGACGGGCTCACCCAACAGGCCCAGCTCATGGTTCTGTTGATTATAACATGATCAACGACAAAACATACAGGCGGGCTTGTGTCCCATGGCCCATGACCTATGGTTACATGCAAGTCCAATGAACCGTCTGTGGAGGAGAAGGGGGTGGGTGAAGGGGGCGTGGGGTGGGGGGTTCGGTCGTGTGGCATTACCGCTTGCACCCCTGGCCATATGAATAATGAAGGTAACCAGGAGCAGAGGCAATGGACTGGGCCAATATTAAAAAAATAAAAAATAAATTAATATATTAAAAACAATGCAAAACGAGCCGAATCCACCAGATCAAACTTGATACCTACGAGTTCCCAATTCAATCCACCACCATTGGGCCAAAGGCTAGTTATTTGAAAATTTTGTAGGTTTGAGAGCTAATGAGGAGTAGTTTTTCGAACAGTGTGGAAAAGAGGGCATATTTTGCTCAATTTTAAGCCTTTTTTAGCTCAATAAAAGCCTAGATAAGGGTTTTTAAGCATTATGGACAACATGGGAGTGTTAATTTTGTAGATTGAAGTTGATATTTTGATATAATGAGAATTTGAGAATATTAATAAAGTGGTCACCATTGAAAGTTGGACCCAGAGGCGTAGCCCAAGATGGGTGAACTCCATTATCAGTTTTCACTTGTCTTATGTTACATTTATATCCTCTTTTTACTGTCAAATTTCTATAAGTTAACTTATGTTTGTGTATTTTTGCAATTTCGATCCATTACCTAAAAGAACATAAACAAACCTGCAAATTAATCAATGAAACCTTCACTTTCATATTTGGATCATTTTGGTATTAGAGCATGGTTTTTGTGAAGGTTTGACAGAATATGCAAGTTTTTTTAACGCTTACAAGGTCTAGATTGAGAAGAGGAGAAAGATATCTTGAAGAACCTAATCCTCAAGTTAGCTCAAGAAGATCACATACTCCACAAGTCATGGCTCGTGAAGAATGAAAAGGACAAGAACTGATGTCTGAGAATGAGAGAGCTTTCAAAATAGCTTTCTTTAATATGACTGAGATGGTGAAAGTGTTGAATAATGAAAGAACAACACAGTTGCAAGGAGAAATTTCTAATCAACCGAGAGGTGATGGTAGTGATGGGAGAAAACATCCACCTCCTCCTCATCATTTACCTCCTCCTTCACCCACTTATTCACCTCCTTCTTCACATAAACCATCTCCTCCAATATCTACAAGAGGACATACTAAGTCTCCTTTGCTTAAGCTTGATGTCAAGTTTGAATTTCCAATATATGATGGAGAAGTAAATGTTGAAAAGTTGGATAATTGGGTTCGTCAAATTGAATTTTATTACAGGATCCAAAAGATTGATGATGATGTCACAAATATCCAACTTGCTTCTCTTCATTTGGGAGGTGCAACTCATCTAGTGGGAATCCAAAACTAAAGAAGGTTTGAAGAAAAGTGTTAAAATTATCTCTTCTTGGAAAAATTTTATAGATGCATTAAGGAAGAAATTTTATCCTTTAGATTATATGCAAAAAGAAATAATGTATTGGCAAAATTTTAGATGAGCTAAAGGTCAAAGTATCCAAAGTTACACATAAGAATTTAGAAAGAGATGATTAATATTGGGTGTTGATTTAACCTCAAAAGATATTACTCTTAAATATATAGGTGGATTGCATATTATTTGAGACATATTATACTTATGTTTAGTCCTACCAATATAGTTGAAGTATTTGTTCAAGCTACTCATTTAGAATTAATAGGAAAGAATGTTCTTCAAGAGTCCAGCAAGAAACCCTTTAAATCTGGAGACAAAGGAAAGCAGAAAGCTAAAGGCAAAGGCAAGAAGAGTGCTACAGTCAAGCAAGAGGGAGAGAAATTTATTTGCAAACATTGTTCGAAAGATGGCCATGATGAAGATCATTGTTGGAAATTACATGCAGAATTGAGACCAAAGAAGTTTAATAACAAGGGGAAACAAAAGATTATTGCTACAACTCAACAAGATCTAGGATCTGATTCAAGCGACGAAACTAAAATCACATCCATGGGAATGAAAGGTGTAGCTTCTAACGATAGTGCTAGTTATTCTAGCAAGCCTGTTAAATCTCAAAATGATAAAGAAAGAAGTGAGGATTTTCATATCAGGGTTATTACAAAGCATACAAAGGTCGATACACTATTTGATAGTGGATCTCAACTCAATCTTATTTTTGAAGCAATTGTCAAGAAACTTAATTTATAGAATATGCCTCATGCAAAATCTTACCCTTTGGGTTGGGTATGTGATGATACCAAATTGCAAGTGACAAGAAAATGTAAACACAAATGTAACACCCTCCTCCCACATCTACCCAAGTAACTAGCAAACCAGGGCAAACATGCGACGAGAAGTTACTACGGTATGATTCCACATCCTAAGTCACCTTAAGGAAGTGAAACTGATGGAAACACACCATACAAACCTTCCACATAAGCAACAAGACTCCCAAGAACCATCCCAACCTCTTGGGTAACCAACCCCTGGGTCCCATTGAGATTTTAAATTGTTTAACCCCCAAACGCTCCCTTGATATGGGCATGCATGCGTCCAAGGGGCTCTAGAAACTCCCACAACATGGGTATGCCAGTGTCCAGGGACTTTTCTACCCAATGTTGTGCCTAGGTCCCCAAGATTTGAGCCATTTTTCAGGCCCAAAGCCAAGGTCACTGCCCAGAACTAAATGACACCTTCAGAACAGAAAGATAAAAAAGGAATAATGATACAAATGCAATCACTTGAACAAGGAATTCACTGGACCCCTACTAGCCATGACAAAAATTTCGTGAAACATATCACAAATATGTAATCTATAGGTGTAAACAATAGATCTGAGCATATAGGTCTCATACTTATCCGAGAATCGCTAAGAAGCATTGTTACATTATATCATTAGTTGCATTATCATCTATTAGGTCATAGATACATTGTTCATTAATTTACAAATCAAAACATGAGGAGAGCCATATATCATCATTGTCATAATACATTCTTATAACCCGCATAATAACAAAAAAAATAATAAAGATACATCAGCCTAGAATCCACATATAAACAAGTACATTTACACGTAAGATACCAAGGAAATAACCTCTTATTAATGAATGCAAAATCCAACCCAGCATGGGACTACCACGTTCCACCCAGCCATAGAATGGTTGAGCCAATTCTCTCTTCAGCCATTCACCCTTGTCCCATATTCCAAGCATGAATGTGGGACTCAAACCAAAAGAACCAACCAGGGCATCCCGAGGCTAAACCACCTGACCCTCATCAATAGAACCCAAGCTTTACCGCAATCCACACCGAATCACTAGGCCAAAACAAGCATGGATGCCACTAGATTTCTCACGTACAATGTGAGGAATATTCTTGTATCCTAGTCTCTCAAGCTTTACCACAATCCACAGTCCGATCCAATGGTCACTAGGCCCTAAATCGAGACTCCACCCTCTAGTCTTTACCGTATATCCTGCCATTCACCGGCAAGGATTTCTAGGCCTAATTAAGGGAAACCTCCTCTAGGATTTACCGTATATACGACCATTCACCATAAAGGATTCCTAGGCCCGCCAAGGCACATAATATCTGGATTTACCGCAACCCACAATCTAGTTTAGGGGTCACTAATCCAGTGGATTTACTGTGATCCACAGTCTGGTTCAGGGATCACTAGGCCATATGTTCTTTCTTTTGGAGGTCCACCTCACTCAACTTCGAATCCATCCAGTAATCCAGCTCAACCAAAACATGGAACCCCATCACACCATGGCTATCCGAAAATGGAAAGGCTAGGCCGAAAAAACAATCACAACTACAAAAACCCATGCCATAATAGAAAATAACCACATGCAATACCATGCATGCCAAACCTAGCATGGAAATCACACATGCAAATCGATACCTGCAAAGAATCTTGTTGTAGTTGCTTGATCCTACTCTTCCTTGTTTTGCCTCTACTTCCTCTTTGCCTTCTTGCTCCAAATTCTAAGTGTGCCACACTCCCCCAAGAGTTCTCCAAGAAAACTCTAAGTGTCCTAGAGTATGAGAGAAAGAGAGAGAGAATAAAAGAGAGCTCCACTAAAATCTGTCAAAAGCTTGCCAACTGATCCTCATAAGCCTTTTTATCAATGAGGCCTCTATTTTCTTCATTTTCCATTATTTTCCTTCATTTTCCTCTTCACATGCACCCTATGACCTTTCACCTTCCTTTTCTCCTATTTTCCATTATATTCATAAATAAATGTGTCAAAAATTCCATTTTTCCTTTCCAAAGCTTTAGCCATTTCCTTTTCCAATTTCCTTAGCCATAATAAACCAATGAACACCCAAACTAGGATGTTTTCCCCACCATTTAGCTTGGAATACGTGTCCCATGATGGTGGCCTTATATATTTTTACATGGATTTTTAACCAGGGTTGTTACAGAACCCTCCCCCTTGGGGGAGCATTGTCCTGGGTGTTCAATGACATGTATAACCAGCAAGACTGTTGAAAACAAAACATATTGGCCATGGCACTTTATAACATTGCTCACGTGTCATAGTATTTACAGTGAACATCTTCAAAAACATGACAAACATAACGTTTGTTGGAGTTTTATAACATAACTCATTATGGTATTTAAAATAATATCCACATATGCACATTTTCTTCACCCAACAAATAATCATATTGTCTATGGATCTTTATAAATCTAGCTCGATATAATATTCACAATAATACACATATGTACATTTTCTCAACCAGAAAATAAAAGGATATGATGCCTGCATCCAAAACAAGGGAATCCAAAGGCTCACGCCTCCACCCTCAAAGTAATACCAGAATTCTCCTCCTTCCCAAGAAGTCTGGAATCCACTACAAGGTCAAATCTACATCCAATGTCCAATGCTATAGTTCTATGCCACTTGTCCTCTCAGTGAACAGTTCCCGACTCATTGTTCCAGGGCACACTCCCAATGTGCATTTGATTCCATCTGGAAATCCTAATGACCAAAAAAAATCCATCCTCGACCTTCCCATCTCTACTACACAGTCCCTCGGGCAATCTGGTCACCCCTTCCGTGCGGTCACTCACCTTCAAAGGTCCCCGGTATCCCTTATCCCATGCGATCCATCCCTTGGCAAGGCTTCCTCGTATCCGAAGTTCAAACAACCAAGGCATATACCTGCCTCAAAACCATCATACTGGTCATAGCATGCTCATGGAAATCAATGGACACTATTGGGTACTAGTGTCCCACAATGGCCCAGCTCCTGAATGCTTTAACAACATATTGCTGCCTATTCCAATTCCTTTTGTTGTTGTTGCTAATCCTTGCAGTCAGTTTTCCATTATATTCAAAATAAATTGAATAACTTCAAGTCATACCTCATTGGTGGCCCTTCAATAAAGTACACTTGCAATTCTGCTTGCTTCCTATCACAATAATTCAAAATAACATCTTTGACCAAATCATCATTTATAAACATATCACATCTGGTTAGCTCAAACTCAACCATCATAACTTAAAATCATGAATCACATGAAATCATCATAAACCATAATCATAAATCACATGTAACCATTAAAAGTCAGAATCATAAATCACGTGCATAATAAAATTGAAATAAAACATCGATACTTATCCTTCATTGATCCTTACTTCTGCCTTTGTTCTTTCTATACACACGTCGGATTGGTTTCCACGTGCAGCTAACACCCAGTTCCTTTTTCATTTCTTCAATCACGTACACATACACAATGTACATCACAACACATACAACCACACACATCATACTGTTGGTTTTTAGATATGGGTTATAGATTCAATTCCTTCCACATTTATTTTCGAATCTGGGGTTCGTTAATTATTTCATGGTTATCGTGCAAAGTCTATGTAGGCCATAGGTTCCCTACCTGGTAGTGAGCATTACAAATTACAAGGCCCAACAAATGCTACGAATCGAGTAACAACAAAGTAAATGACAATAACAACAACCTAGAGTAACCGTAATTAGGAATCACATCAAGATTATAAAGCAGTAAAGAAAAAATAACAATTACAAAACATTAACAACATAACTAAAACACATACATATTCACACGATTAAATCCAACAACACCTGATTAGGAGAGTGGGCCCAACTCTTTGATTAGGGTTATGGCGAAGAGTTATAAATCACACAAGATTACAGAATACTGGAATTCACATTAACCAAAAGGAATTATGATTAAAGTTCTGTTGTTACACGCCCAAAGGGAAAAATATATCATTCTGCTCCGCTGAGCCTTACTTATACACTTTATCGTTACATGAATAACAATTAACAAACTTATAAATTGTGGCAATCATGCCTGGCCAAAATACACAATGATTGTTCAGATGGAAACAGAAAGCAAAGATAACAGTCATAGTCGATTTATCAACTCCTTGGAAGTTGAACAGTTTTAACAGTCCCATCCTCGAATAGCATTGCCAACCCATCAACAACATCGCGTTGACTTGTATTCCGTTGAGCATCACCTGACGTGATTCTGCAAAAGAATTCAGTCAGCAAGCCATCTAAGCATCATTCCCCTAGGACTACGCTTCATTAATTAACATTTCAAGAAGACATGCCAATTTAATATACCTTTGTTGATTTGAGATATAAATTGACCTCATAAAAGATATGAAATGGATAAAAAGGAACAAGTAAAGGTGAGTGAAAAATAGGTAATTTTATCGACCAACATCTCCCCCCAACTGGCTTGGTTGCATGTCCTCATGCAAACCGCTTCCTGCACAAATCAGGGTTAGACCCGTTGTGACTAGCATGAATCTGAGTAAGATCATATTGTTTTTCCATATCAGTCTTGGGTAACTTAAACCCATCTGTATGAACGATGTCCTTCCACCAGTCTTCATCCACAACATAAGTTGGTCCATAATGATCAAAAGGCAACCAAATAATAGGAAATTGGAACCTTAACCCCAACCAACGAACTCCACAGTTTTTTATGCAAGCAATGTAGCGTGGAAATCTCCCCAATGCTCTGACAAATTTGGGTGTCCCAAATGGTTCTTGTACCCATACTTCTGTCGATGAGAGAATCCAACACTTTTGACAAGCATCCTTAGCTTCTTCCTGAAAAGTGCAGATTTATCTTGTGCACATGTTAACACACCATCATTGTGTCATGAGAATCTGATCTTTCTGTCCTTCTATTTTGTGAAACCGATGATGTTTAGTAAAAGTATCCCCAGATTTGAAATGGTCCATTCTAACTAGCAATGGGCGATTTGCTTGGTTTTCCTCGAATGTATCAAGGGAAATTGACTTGATTAATTGCAAAAGATGTAAAAGTTGTGAACTGACTATCTCCTACAAATGGTACTGGATTGAATGATTAGTCAGTTCTTAGGATATAATCGTGCATGTATAATTCACATAACAAATGCTGGTTAATATGATTGTTAACTCTGAAAATCCACAGCAACTACATGGGATCTTCTATGTTGTGACTTAACTCCTGATGAGTATTTTCCAGATAGAAAAATAGATATTGTTCATGAAGGAAAAGGGTGTAATAGTTAGCAGGGGGGCTACATTCCATTATTTGTTGCATTAAGGTGGACATCTCATCCTTATCAGTTTTTAGTAACTGCACCTATCCCCGCAATTCCTTGATCTTCTTTTGCAACTTTTCTTGTTGTCGTCTAGCCTTTTCAATCTAAGTTGTATAATTGGAAACCACCCTTGACGCATTCTCCCAAACCATATTTATTTATTTCCAATGGGCCTCTGCGGGAATTGACCCACGCTGGAAACTGAAAGTAGTGGCCTTCCATTTCTAGATTTATGTTGCCAAAATAAACTCTCGAGCTTCTTCAAGATGGAGGAGTGTCTTGGTTTGTGTAGATGTTGAGGTCACCTCCTTATCCTCTATTTGTACTACCATTGAAATTGTCCCGCTAGTTCCAGGGGTTGTGGTTGCTCGTTCAATATTGCTGTTTAGCTTTCCTTTTTCCCATTTTCGCAAACACATCACTCATTTCCTCACTTTGGTAATTTATATCTCCAAATGAATGTTTTCTTTGAACAGTGGTAAATACCAACACTGAATGGGGGATTTTTTTTTTAAGTTCTTCAACAAATTCCTATTTTACCACAGTCTCTTCCATCTGTCTCGAGGCTGGTACTGGTCCTTGTGGAGCAGTATCAGCAAACTCATCAATCGATTCATGTTTTATCACAACTTTCTCCATTTGTTTAGATGTCGGTTCTCGTGGAGCGACATCGACGCATTATTCTACATCCTTTGGCACTACCAAATTTCCTTCTATTTGTTCAAAAGCCATTACTAGTTCTTGTGGAACAGCACTGGCAATAATTTTTTCCTCCAATCATTCTGAAGCCGATACTAGTTCTTGTGGAACAGTATTGGCAACAATCTCCTCCTCCACCTGTTCTGAATTTGACATTGTTTCTTGTGGAGCAGTGTCGGCCACAACTTCTTCTCCTTTTCACTCAAAAACTGATATCAATTCTTGTGTAATAGTATCAATGGCCACCTCTCATTCCATTTGCTCTGATGCTGATACTAGTTCTTGTGGAGCAGTATCAACGACAACCTCTTCTTCCATTTTCTCAGGAGCTGATACTAGTTCTTGTGCAGCAATATCAATGACAAACTCTTATTCCATTTGCTCATGAGATGATACTAGTTCTTATGGAGCAATATCAGAAAAAATCTTTTCTTCCATTTTTTCAGAAGTTGATGCTGGTTCTTGTGGGGTAGTATCAACAACAACTTCTTCTTCCATTTGTTCAGAAGCTTATACTAGCTCTTGTGGGATAGTATCAACAACAACTTCTTCTTCCATTTACTTTGATGTCGATACTAGTTCTTGTGGAGAAGTACTAATGGAAATATCTTCTTCCACTTGTTCAGAAGCTAATACTGGTTCTTGTGGAACAGTATCAGCAACAACTCCTTCTTCCATTTGTCCTAAGGCCGACACTAGTTCTTGTCGAACAGTATTGGGAACAACCCCTTCTTCCACTTGTTCTGTCGTTGAAACTGTTTTTTTTGGAGCAATATCAACAAAATCTCATTAATCTTCTTCAATCATCCCTACAAACTTCAATTTGGAAGGAAATATTTCTTCTCTCACTGTGCGGTTAGGAGAACATAATTTCCTCAATCCTTTCGACAGGGAGGCCATAAGTGGAAAACGAGGGGTAGCAACTTCAATTTCCATTCTACCAACATCCTCTATTTCAGTCTCTTGAATTCCTCCCCCATTTCCCAAATCATCTTGTTGGTCTCTCATTTCTTCATCCCCCTTTTCCTCTACCTCCTTCGGTATTTGCTCCAATACTTCCTCTTCAAGCAATTCCTTTTCTAACCTTATAAGCATCATGGCTGCAACTTCTTCTTTCAATAGCTCAACCAGTTGCTGCCAAGTCACAGGATTTTGTAACAATGCATGAATTACGAGTAATCTAATAAGCCCGTGATTCGTAAGGATGGCCAATTCTTGGCACGAACGGCGCGCAAACCGCACCATCAACTAGATATTATTCAAAATGTAGAACATAATATTTATGGAATGCATCTGGCGAAATCGGAGACAGGTTAGGAGCTTAAAATGATATTTAAAGAGGGTATAAAACTAACATTCACATGTGATATATCACATTAAGAAGTATGCAACCTCTTCCCAAGTTTGTGGCAATAATTTTTGGTCATAACCCTTCCCTTTCTGCATCATGTCCTCCCCTACATGTAGGAATAGATCTAGAAATTATGCCATGGGCGCTCTTCTGGTAAACCACTTATGTTCGTCCTATGACAACCTGCTGACAATCGTAATAACTTATTGAGTTACTTGAATTACTAGTCCGAGGACCCTGGAGCGATTCCCTTCCAAATTTAGTGCAAACTCAACTGTTACCCCTTCATCAAACCCCTGTAAACTCTTGAAGTAAGTATTCCAACCTACATTTTGAAAGATCTGCCATAATTTCGGTCGTTGCCAAACCTGCTCTGTGTTTTCCGGTTCATGTCTAATAGCTTGGCCACCCATTATTCATGTTAGTTACTCTGTAGCAGCACTCGAAGTAGCAGCAAGTCATTAAGGGGACAGTTAGCCGATAAAATATGCAGTAACAGGAGTGACGGTAAGGGAAGTGAATCTGGGTGAGAGTTATGGTAAAATCAATGGTAAATATGGTAATGATTATGGTAATTATTCCAATACATTAGAAATGGATACATTTTAATGTTGGCATGTGTATTCGTACATAATGCCATTTCTAATGGGTATGGGTATATGTGAAGGATATAGATAAGGATACGATCCAATTAGGTAATGATGCCATATTAATGGTATGATTGGATGATTTAAATGAGGTATGATAATAACAATAAATGGTATCATTATTATTAAATATGATAATCTCCCCCCCAACTAAGGTATGGCCGTCCTCAACCCTGATTGGTCATGTCATTAATGAAATATCAATTAAATTCACGGAGTCATTCGAGGACGTACCTGATGAATTACCTTAATGGAGTATCAACATTGGTGAAGTGTCAGCGTCAGTGGAGTATCAACATCGATGGAGTAACAACACCAGTGGAGTGTCAGCATTGGTGAAGCATTAGCGCCAATGGAGTATCATCATCGATGGAGTAACAACACCAGTGGAGTATCATCATCAGTGAAGTATTAGTGGTAGTGGAGTATCAGCATCGATGGAGTAACAACACAAATGGAGTATCAGCAAGGGAAAGAGAGCTGCAAATGGAGTAGCAACAGGGGAAAGGGAAAAGTGTTGTATAAGGGAAAAAGAGAGAGTTGCAAATGGAGTAGTAGCAGAACTCAACTTTATTTTATTTTGTGTGGTGTTATCTTCCAGAGTCATCGCATTCATGTTTTTGGAATCGACGTTTCGAACCATCCTCTATGGTTCATCATCAGCATGGATCCATAAGTGAATAAGCCAGAACTCGATAGCTTGAATAAATAATGTTTTGAGTGTAGGGTTAGGAATGAATGGTAGTCGACAAAATTGATAATGCTTAATCACAGACATTTAATTTTAATTTTTTTAATGATTATAATTTTAGTTATATATATATATATATATATATATATATATATATATATAAATTTGTTATTTCTTAATTTAATTGAATGATTAAAAATAAAAATGTATTAATTGTTCTTAATGTTGATAAATTAACCTAATTATTTTTCTTTTCTTTGCTTTCTTGTATGAATAATTAATTTTAATAATTTCAATATTAAATTTTTTTATAAATTATTTTTATTTACTAAGTTGTATTTTTTTGTTTCAATTGAATAATTAAAATAATTAATATGTAATTCATAATATTAATTAACCTATTACTTAATGTATAATTGATTAATTGAAATTTGATAATTACATTGAATGAAATTTTATTAATTTTAATAATCTTTTAATTTTATACCATTTTTATAAATCTTGTATGAATAATTAATCTTTATTAGTTTCGAAAATTAAAATGAATATAATTCTTTTTGTTTAGTAAGTTGTATAAAGTAAATTTTGGTTTTGAATTGAATAATTAAAATAAATAATATTTAATACATAATATTAATTAACCTATTACTTTTGCATGATTAATTATCTGAAATTTGATAATTAAATAAGTTAAAACTTTTATATTCATCTTTAATTTTGAGAAATATAAATTTTATCTTTAATAAAACTAATCCTTAAAATGTTAATGTTCGTGCTTATTAACTTTATTTTATCAATGTTAATTATTATTAAATAATTGGTAATGTTTCAAATTAGTATGGAAATGGTGATTCACAATGAATTGAACTAAAGTTTTAAAAATTAAATAATTAAATAAATTTAATTAGAAATTCTAAATTTATTCATATTTGATTTTAGTTATTGTTAAAAAAATTAATAAGTTTTAGGGTTGGTATACTATAAGGAAGATCATGGAGGGCAAACCTAGCGATACGGGGGCGGGGAGCATCTAGGAGTGGGTGGAATCAGAGGTTAGAGTGGGAATCCAATTATCACTTATTTTCCAACCATTGTCGCAGTTAAGTTTGTTATGGTTTTTTCCTATTTCGATAGCTTCTCTAAATTTTCTATGGTGATAATGATCAATTTTGGCCATAACACAAGAGTTTTCAATCCATATATGATGATTGATTTTGCTGGAGTGCTCGGCCAAAGTTGAGGTTTTGGAATGGTTATGCTTAATGTCAGCAGCATGCTCTTGAATCCTAGTTGAGATAGATTGATCGGTCTCACCAGTGTAGGATCTGCCACAAGAACAAGGAACCAAATAAACCCCTTTGTGGCATTTATGATCAATAGGATCTTTAACCGATTTTAGGCATCTACTAATGGTGTTCATGGGCTTGAAGGTGGCTTTTATATTGTTCTTATTTAAAATATGAGAAATTTTATCAGTGGTGCCCAATTTGTAGGGGAGGTGGACCTTACCAACACAATCATCCATTGGTTGTTTGCTTTTGGGATTCTGCGCCTTCTTGAAAGCTTTGACTTGTTGGTGTCTTCTATAACCATTCTTTTCAAAAACTTCCATGAGATGGTTCTTCTCCTGTTCAAAATGGTCATGATCCGAAAGGAAAGCAACCTTGGTTGCTAGAGTGTTGAGAACCCCTAGTTTATGAGCAAGATGGTGGTGAGTGTTGGCATGAAGGTAATGTTCAGTGTGGGTTTTCTTATGATAAACCTAGTGAGATATTGCGCCTTCTTGGTTTCTCTTGATTAGGATGTCAAGAAAGGGAAGGCTACCATTCTCTTCTATTTCCATTGTAAACTTTATAGAATTTGATTCACTGTTAAGGTGCTTTAGGAAAATTTCTAATTTTTCTTTACCATGAGGCCAAATAATATAAGTGTCATCAATAAATATTTTCCAAAGCTTAGGTTTTAATGGGGAAGACTCAATGGCTTTATCTTCAAAATGTTCCATAAACAGATTGGCAATGACGGGAGATAAAGGTGATCCCATGGCTACACTGCAAGTTTTCTCATATATATCATCTTTGAAACTGAAAAAAGGTCAATTTCAGACAAAATTCTACTAATTTAGTTGTGTCAGGATTAGTGACTTTGTGGATGACTTGCATGGCTTCATCTATGGGAATGTTGGTGTAGAGATATTTTACATCAAAACTCACCAAGTTGTCATGTTGGTCAAGTTTTATCTCTTTGATCTCATTGATGAAGTGATTGGAATCTTTGACAAAGGAACTGTTATTCCCCACCATGGGTTTTAGTTTTTTAGCAATATATTTCGTGAGATGGTAAGTGGGACCTCCAATGGTGTTAACAATGGGTCTTATGGGGATACCTTATTTGTTAATTTTGGGGGCTCCATAGATCCTGGGGGTGTAGGGATTGGTTTCAATAAGATTTTGAAGGTTGTGTTCCTTGCTTGATTTTATCAAATTATTAACATCCTTGGAGATCTTTCTTATGGGATTGTTTCTTAATTTAATGTAACAGCCACTATTGTTGAGGTGGTATATCATCTTCTCATTTTAATCATTTGTGTTCATTATAAGTTTTGTACCACCTTTGTCAGCTTTCAAGACCACAATATTAGGTTCTGGTTTAGGGTCTTGAGAGCAAGATATTGTTGTTGGGAAATGTTGCTTCTGGGAGGTTGGGCTTTCCTAAGGATGATGGAGCAATGCTACCTAACAATTTCTTTAATATTTTATGGTAAATACTTAATCCCATACTCAATGTTACAAAAAATTTCTTCTTTGGGGATGGTGCGAGGGGAAATGGAAAAATTCAAGCCTCTTTCAGGGAGCCCTAAAGTGACTAGGTCAATCTTGGTGCTAGAGAGGTTCACAATGTGTTTTCTTACTTTCTCAACATCGAATGTCGTTGTCCTATTTTCAATTAATACGTTTTTATTTTTAATCATTCAATTAAACTAAGAAATACAAATTAAAGAAAAAAAATTATACTTTAATAAAACTAAAACTACAATCATTAACAAAATAAAAATAAAATATTTGTGATTAAGCATTATCAATATTGTCGACTACCATTCATTCCCAACCCTACACTCACCATTATTTATTCACGCTATCGAGTTCTAACTTATTCACTCATGGATCTATCGTGATGATGAACCATAGAGGATGGTTCGAAACGTTGCTTCCAAAAACATGAATGTGATGACTCCGAAAGATAACACCACACAAAGTATAGATGGCAGAAGCCTCAAATAAATAATTTATTATTATTATTATTATTATTATGATATATATATATATATATATATATATATATATATATATATATATATATAGATAGATAGATATATATATAGATATTATTGTTTTTGTCTTTTTTTATCAGTCAATGAGGTGCAAAGGAAGAATTTTCTGCACAAATGATTTCAAAACTAGAATCATCAAAAATTTGTCTAATAAAGGAGTCCCTAGAGGTTGGACAGTGATACAACCTGAGGTGATGCTCGTTTGCAAGTAAAGGAGTATGTGCATCATCTATTGTTATGAGTTTAACAGTTCCATTGTCAAACATTGTGTCAACCTCATATGGACCCATCCATCTTGAGCAGAGCTTTCCTTTAAAATCCTTGAATCAGGAATCATAGAGTAATGCCCAATCACCTTTTTGAAACACATTTTTCTTAATAAATTTATCATGCCACTTAGTTTGTTGCTACTGGATTGTGGCAGTGTTCTGTACAACTACCAAACAGATTTCATCTAACTTGTTGAGTTGATTCAATCGGTGTTTCTGGGATGTAGTAAGATCCAGACCTACTTCCAAAGTTGTCCTAAGCATTTTGACCTTGAATTCCACCAGAAATAAAGGGGATTTTCCATACACAAGCTCATATGGTGAAAACCCTGTTGTATTCCTCCATGTAGTTCTATATGCCCAAAGTTCTTCAGGAAGTTTTTCAGCCCAATTCCGCCGATAGTTTTCCACAGTCTTTGTAAGAATATTTTCCAATACTTTATTTGTGCTCTCGACCTGACCATTCACTTGAGGGTGATATGGAGATGTCACCCAATGTTTGATTCCATATTTTTCCATAAGCGTTGTTATTGAATGCAATGTAAATTTTGCTCCTTGATCTGAAACTATTTCCCTAGGGACCCCGTATCAAGAAAAAATTTCTTCAAATAAAAAGTCTGAGACAGTTTTTCAGTGGCTTTTGCAATGGCTTTGGCTTCCACCCATTTCGTCACGTAGTCTGTACAGACAAGGATATGGACTTTCTGATGAGAAGGAGGATTAAACGGCCCAACAAAATTGATAGTCCATTTCTCAAAGAGCTCAAGGACTATTTGAGTATTCAATGGCATTTCATCTGATCGAATAGGTTGGCCCATTCGTTGGTAGTTGTCACACCCCCAAACATATTTTCTAGCATCCCAGTTCGTTTATCAACAAAATTTCCTCCACAAGGTTCATCGTAGGCAGCTTTCAGAACAACATAGATCTTATCCTTGTCTACACAATGTTGGATTTTCTGATATGGTTCAGTGTAGAAGAGGCACCCTTCTATCCATGTATAGCAAGCACTCTATTGGATAATTCTATGTTGTTCCATGTACGTCAAATTATGAGGTACCTTTCCTGGAGAAAGATAGTTAGCAACATCTACATACCAAGGGGTGTGAGTAGAAATTGCAAAAAGATGTTCATCGGGAAAACTATCTTCTACATGTGTATCTTCATCATTAATATTCAGCCTAGACAAGAAATCTGCTACCACATTATCTTTTCTTGATTTGTCTACAATAGTGATATCAAATTCTTGTAACAATAATAACCATCTTGTAATTCACCCAAGAGTTATAGGTTTATTCATCAGATACCTGATGGTTGAATGATATGTGTGCACAAAGGTGGGGTACCCTATAATATAATGTCGAAATTTGTTAACAACATAAATGATAGCCAAAAATTCCTTCTCAGTTACCATATAATTAAGTTCAGCAGGAGTTAAATTTTTGTTGATGTAGTAGATCGCATATGGTTTCTTGTCTTCTTGTTGTCCCAAGACTACTCCAACTATTGTATGAGAAGCCATTAGGGGAATTTTGAGGTCTAAATGGGCCTCCTACGAAAAATGTACAACCAAAATAAACTTGATAAGAACTAATAGGATTCAAGATGATGATGTCAACCATGGGGGATGATTCACCATTTTTAGAGTAAAAAAAATAAAAATATTAAAAAACAATAAAATAATAAAACTACTTTTTCAACTCGTATTTTCAACTTATCTCCCTAAGGTTTACTCAATTTTCGAGCGAGAGTACTCGTTGAATGAGAAATTTAACTTTTCATCCAAGGAGTACCCATGTTGTATACTTTCGATGGACTTTGCTACATGAAAAATGAGAAATACGTGAAAAACATGATTTTCAGATGGGGGATTATCACCTCAAAACCCACATGTTTTTTATTGAAATGGGTGGTTGCGACATTTTCTTTGGTGCAGAATGGCTCCACACACTAGGCCCTATCACAATGGATTTCCAGGAGTTATATATGAGATTTAAGAAGAACGACCACACTCATACATTGAGGGGACTCTAGGTAGGTGCTCCTACTATCATCAGCTCACATCAAATGGAGAAGCTTTTTAAAAAGGGTCATCATGGGGTAATAGTTCAATTTAATTTCATCTAGACCATTGAATCTAGTCCTCCTCATATTCATCTAGATATGCAACAAATACTTTCGATGGACCCTACTACATGAAAAATGAGAAATACATGAAAAAATGTGATTGCAACCACGTTTTTCATGTATTTCTCATTTTTCATGTAGCAGGGTCCATCGAAAGTATGCAACATGGGTACTCCTTGGATGAGGAATCAAATTCTGCATCCAATGAGTGTTTCTGCTCAAATTTGAGTAAACCCATAGGGAGATAAGTTGAAAAGGTCGTTTCACAAGCATCAGTCCACACAAATTCTGCATCTTTAGACAGTAGTTGGAAAAGTGGAAATGCTATTTTAGAAAAAAAATCTATGAAGCGTCGATAATACCCAGCATAACCAATAAAGCTATGTACCGTCGTTTGTCTTTGGAGTGGGAAAATTTAAGATTACCTCGACCTTAGCAGGATCAACCTGTATTCCTGCAACTGAAAGTAAATGCCCCAGGACGATCCCTTCTTCCATCATCATATGACATTTTATTGTGCTAAGAGAAACATGAGTCTGTTTACATCATTTAAGTACTTTTTCTAAATTTTCCAAACCATCTTCAAAAGAATCACCATATGGGGTAAAATCATCCATATAAATTTCAACATTGTCATTAATCAAATTAGAAAAGATTCCCAATATCGCTTGTTGGAAAGTAGCAGGTGCATTACAGAGTCCAAACAGGAGGACCTGGTATGCAAAATTTCCCCAAGGGCAAGTAAAAGTGGTCTTATCCTGATCCTCAGGAGCTATCTGGATCTGGTTATATCCATTGAATTTGTCCAAAAAAGAAAAGAACTTCTTTCTGGCTAGTGTATTAAGAACCTGGTCGATGAAAGGTAAGGGAAAGTGATATTTTTGGGTCGCTTTATTTAGTTCCCTATAATCGACATAGATCCTCCACTTTTCATTCTTCTTTGGGACAATGACTAATGGGGATACCCATTGACTGTCAGAGATTGGATAAATAAACCCAACATCCAATAGCTTCTGTAGTTCTTCCTTAACAATGTTTTTCAAAGTAAGGTTCATTCTTCTTTGTGGTTGGCGAACATGTCAACATTCCTCTCTTATATATATGTGATGGGTACATAAATCAGGATGAATCCCTTTCATATTTGTGTATTCCCAAGCAAAGGCCTCCTTCTCATTCCAAAGAATTTTAACAATTGTTCAGTTTGGGAGGGCAATAGATTGGGATTGATGTTCAGTGTCTTCCCTGGATCGATCTCTACTGGAATATTGTTATGGGCTGCTGTGACGGGAAAATTTTCAGTTCTTATTTCTTTTTGAATATTTTTCTAGGTAGTACAGGTCATAACAGACTCTAATAGTAGTCGGGTCGAGCAAGAAACGAAATTGGGATCACTAATAAACGTACTAATAACATTGTCTTTTGTTTCCTATTTGAAACAAAAAGCTTCCCCAATAGTGAGGATTGGTCTAATGTTTTTATTTTCATACTCAGACTCATTCCTAAGGGAAGGCTTTTGTGTTAGGGTAAATCTTGGTTTGACCGATGAGCTTGGTTCTACAGGAGGATAAAGAACAAGGTTCTTCATAATTTCGTCATTTGATATTACCATGTTTCCTAATCGGCACCCAATGTAGGCATCGGTTGTGCTGAGCCATGGCCTACCTAAGATTAAGGGATTCCCCCCAACTAGAGATTGAGTTTGAATTACTAAGAGATCGACAAGGTATTCCAAAGAATCCACAAAAATAGTTACATCTTCCAATTTCCCTACAGGCCTCACAGTAGATCGATATGCAATTTTTAGAACCGTTGGGGTTGGTTTAAGATTAAGTAAGCCCAGGGTAAGTACAATTGTTGATGTTATAACATTGATTTCAACCCAAAAGTCTACCGAAAAATTTGAAATATCAACCCCATTTATTTGGACTATGAGGATCAACTTTCCTAGGTCACCATATTTGACGGGTATAGTTTTTCCCAGCATTATGTCTGACAAATTCCCCATGATAGAGATAGTGGGTGGGTCTTTTGGCTTCCTTCCAAGATTTTTTGGAACACAATTCCTTAATAATTTTAGCATAAATTGGCACATCCTTCATGGCCTAGAGTAATGGAATCTTAACAAATAAATTCTGTAATTCCCCCAAAAGATCAAATTCAAGTTGAGGAATTTGTTTTTTTAAGGAAAACCTCTCAGGATAAGGTGGGTCAATGTGACTCCCTCAATGACAATTGTTTTGGTGGGGGGTTGTTGTTCCACAATAATTTGTGTCGGATTACCCCCAGCTTCCCCAGAGGGGTGTTTAAGTTATGGTTCTGAGACTTCATCATCAATTTGTTCAACAATTATTGGTGAAGTCTTTGTATTCACCACTCATCCGGATTGAAGATTCAATTCATTGCATTCTGAAGTGGAAATACCATATGCAGGAAGGTTGAGTGTCTCAACCTATTGGGATCCCCTATTATTCAGGTTTGGGTTGGGTTGAACATGAAATTGAGGACGAAGAGGTGGAATATTTGTGGAGGCATGGGTGGGAGTTGTAACTGTTGTTGTGTCATAGGCTGGGGAAGTTGATTTGTAGGAAGAGGGGGTCCACGCCAGTTCTGAGACCAAGAAGGGACTAGACCAGGTTGAGGTAACCATGACTTCCAGGGTGTAGGATACTGATAATATTGTGACCATGAAGGTGGAAATGGTGCAGGCTAAGACCCAAAATTCCAATTATTAAAATATTGAGAAGGGTCTTGAGTCATACCTTGATTCATATTCTGTGGTCGTGGTTTCCATGGCTTCTTTGGTCCCATGAAATAAAGTTGGTCTATCTCTTCATTTGCTCCTTGAAAAACTGCCTTCAGCCCAGGAAGTGATGGACACATGCTAGTGGAATGGTTTTTCTCACATATTGCACAGGTTTCGACGGTATTAAGTGGACACTCCTTTAGTGGGTGCTTCTTCCTGCATTTTGGGCAGAATATGGCCATTGCTTTCTTGGCGTCCATTTGTTTATGTTTTTCTTGCAGAACGTCTAGCTATGAGGAAAATGTGCTTAGGATGTCAGTCCTCAAATTGTCCAGTAAGTTTCCAATTTCTGCTTTTGTGACCCCACTACTGGATGATTTGAGAGCTCATGTCCCTTGCTTATGCCTTGTAGCTCCACATGAACATTTGACACACAGTTCACAGATAGTATCAAACTCTTCCTTTGAGATATCCCCATTTCCTACCACATTAGAGATTCTTATCTTAGTTCTCGAAGTAAGATTATCTTCAAAATACCTTTTTCCAAATCACTATGGCCCAATATTTGCAGGTTGTATTTAAAGTGTTCCACAAAGTCCTCCATATTCTCATCCTCCTTCTGCATAATCTTGAAGATTTCTTCTTTAATGTCTTGAGACTTGTAGTAGTCCTAGTATTTTTTGAGGAAAATTTGCTTCATATTGTCCCATGTTGTAATATATTTTCCTCCTAAACCCATAAACCAACACAACATTGTCCCTTTCAAGGTAGCAGGGAATATCTTCAGTTTTTGAGCATCTGAAACATAATCATATCCTCGACAGATAACATCGAACTCGAAGAGGAATGTATCTAGATCCTCAAAAGAGAGACCATGGAAATTAGGTAATGTTGTTAGAGGAATAGGTTTCATGGGTGCATCACCCCTAATTTCTCCAATTGTAAATTAAATTGTAGAAGTTGTGTTGTTGGCCATGAATATCCTCCAATATTCGCTTAGAATTTTAGCAAGTTCTAGTTGTTCGACGATACATGGTTGAGATTGTTTAACAACACTTCCTTAATCAAGCAGAGGATTTACTTCCCCTACCTCTTCTTCTTCGAAACCTTCAACACTTAATTCCTTAAATCCTCTGCTCCCTTCTTCCTCTTCTCTAGACTCTGTTTCTGCTATTGAGGAGGGCTTTGGTTGCAGAACTGTCTGGGGCCTAGATCCCATCTGAGATCTTACCATGATAGCACCCCTTGATGAGTTTCCCGATTAAGCTCTTGCGACGATTTCCTGGATATAGGTGATTATTCCTTCCTCGAAATCTTTTTGGGGGTATTCCTCTGCCCCTTTTGTTTGTTTCCTTATTCATACAATCTAGAAATAGATAATTAGATTAAAAACATCCAAAACGAATCTAGAGCTCGAGTCCTGGAAAAGGGTTAGTACAAACCTTACATTACTAGGACGAGAGATTGAGTTTTTATGGTAAAAAGGCTAGAGAATTAAACCAAACAAGGCAATCTAATTCTCGGGTCCTGGAAAAGGTTTGGTACAAACTTCTCCTGACCAGGATGAGAGAGTGGTTTTTATAAGCAAGAAATTACAACAACCAAACGAATCTAAAGCTCGAGTCCTAGAAAAGAGTTGGTATAAACCTCGCCTAACCAGGATGAGAGAGAGGTTCCTATAATCAATTAGAAAGCAGGAAACAATCAAAGCGTTCTAATGCTCAGGTCCTGGAAAAGGTTTGGTGCAAAGCCTTGCCTAACCAGGACAAGAGAGTGGTTCCTATGATCAACAAAAAGGTAGAAAAATAAAGCTATCAAAATAGTTTAATGCTCGGGTCCTGGAAGAGGTTTAGTATAGACTTCATCTAACCAGGACAAGAGAGTGTGTTATGAAACCAGCTCACAAAAAGATAGAAAAGAGAGATCCATGCCTTAGAATTCAACCTCTTCGAGGGGGAAACCTCCTTTACATTACATAAATGAACAATTCTTGGATGATACAAATGACAAAACCTCCTTTCTATATATAGGAGTCTATGGAGTCACAATATAATCCAGCCGACCTAACAATAATAATATAAAGCCACAAAAATAACAATAGAGGGATTCTATGGGCACATTAATAACAATATGGGGGTAATGGGGGCACAACAATATAAATAAGGGGTATAACTACAATAGTAATGGGGTAATCACTAGTATTATAGGGACCCAACATGCCCCTCTCCTTCAAAAAAGTGTTGTCCTCAACGCTTGAGTAGTTCTGGATACTTCTGCATAAAATTCTCATCCTCCCATGTGGAATCTTCAGCGGATAAGTTCTTCCACTTGATAAGGTACTCTGAAATTGATCGATTTCGTAGCTGTCGAGTTCTTGTTTCTATAACTGCTTCCGATTCCAATATAATTTTTCCTTCCTCGTCAAGTTCTGGCAATATTGTTTGAACTGGGAGCTTGTCGCCTATAACCTTCTTTAAGCATGAAACATGGAAAATTGGGTGCAATCGAGAAGTTGCAGGAAGCTCCAATTTGTATGCCATAGTACCAATCTTTTGCAACACCTTGTACGGACCATAATACTTTGGTGATAATTTATTATCCTTCTTATCTTGCTTGAGGGACATTTGGTTATATGGTTGTAGCCGTAGGAATACCCAATCACCTACATCAAAACTCATTTCACTACGATATTGATCTACCTGTTGTTTCATTCTATTCTGTGCCAACACGAGGTTATCCTTTAAGAGTTGGAGGACTTGTTGTTGATGTTCGATGTGATGTTCCACTGCCTGAACCTTAGAATTTTCTCTTAAATATGATGTGATGGATGGTGGTTGATACCCATAAAGTGCCATAAATGGGGTCATTTTTGTTGCTGTATGAAAGGAAGTGTTATACCACCATTCAGCCAGATTCAACCATTTGACCCATTGTGTCTGTTTATCAAATACAAAGCAATGAAGATATCCTTCCAAACATTTGTTTACTATCTCAGTTTGCCCATCAGATTGAGGATGATAAGATGAACTATGAGCTAACTGAGTACCAAGACAAGAAAATAATTGTGTCCAAAAATTTCCAATGAAAATGGGATCTCTGTCACTTACAATAATCTTTGGGTTTCCATGTAGCTTTTGAATTGTTTCCATAAATGCAGTAGAAAATGTACTGGCTTTAAATGGATGTGATAATGCACAAAAGTGTGCATACTTGGTAAGTCTGTCAACTACCACCATGATGACACTCTTTCCCTCAGACTTGGGTAAACCTGTGATAAAATCCATTGATACCTCCTCCCAACGTTGGCTTGGAATGGATAGAGGTTGTAATAGACCCGGTGTCTTAATTGTTTCAACTTTATTTTGTTGGCAAACCAAACATTCTGCCACAAACTTTTGAATATATGATTTAAGGCCATCCCAAAAAAATTCCTTCTTAACCCTGTGGTAAGTTTTTAAAAATCCTGAGTGCCCTCCTAAGGGAGAAGTGTGCAATTCCATAAGAATCTTTTGTTTTAGCTGGGAATTCTTACAGAGGTATAAGCGATATTTGTACCATAACAAATCATTTTTCCAGCTAAATGTATCAGACGTACTGGAATCTTGTTGTAGCTTTCGAATAAGTGCCCACACTTCTTCGTCATTCTTCCATTCCTCCCTTGCTTCATTTATCCAATCTGGTTGGATGATAGAAATAGCGCACAGAAATGCTTCCACATCCTCATCCTTCCTTGAGAGTGCATCTGCCACCACATTTTGCTTCCCTTTTTTGTAGATGATTTCAAAGTCATAACCCAACATCTTTGTGACCCACTTTTTGTTGGAAATAATACTGAGAGGGGGGGTGAATCAGTATTATCAGATCAATAAAACCTTTTCAATTTCATACTCAGAAACATATACGCGACTTCAGTTAAGTGAATCCGCGTGTACACGCGACTGTGTCTAAAGAAACTAGCGTATATGCAGATATCTTATGATTCAGTTAATCTTATCTTCAGTAAATGCATCAGAACATTATTAAGCAATTTAACAGTAAACAGGTGCAGTATAACAGAACAGAACATCACACAAGAGCCACACACATGAACACCATGATATAAGGTGGAAACCCAATGTGGGTGAAAACCACCTGCTGCAATTCGTCTCTTTCTTCTTTAATGAGAAACTTCTTTTACAATATACTGGTGCAGTTCTTTACCAGTATGCAGGCTACAACCTGCAGAGGGCTACAACCCTCTCTTTCGTTTTCCAACTACTTCTGGAAGGGAGCTACAACCCCCTCAGCTCTTGTACTAGCTGATCCATTTACTAGTACGTAGGTGCTGACCCTACAACCTTCAGGGACCACGTTTCATCAATTTTCAGACTGGATCCAAGAGTACAAAGCAAACATTACCGCAATACAATCATCAACTTATACTTGCATCATAATTCATTAAACAACCCAATACCGAATCACTGAAACCCTGTCATCAAGAACACAGAACCCAAACCAGAATCTAGAACTCTGCAACAACCACCAGAATCAGCAACAACCTGAAATATCAACCCTTATCATGCATACGCTACTTCGCTGTACCAAAACCGCGTGTATACGCGCTTTCTCCAAAGGCAACCCGCGTGCAGATCTAGAAATAATTACTTCTGCCTTTGCTGTCAGATCCGACCCTTGTCAAGCGTCCCGAACAGATAACCAGCAATACCAGATCCTCTCACTGCGTCAGACACCCACACACTTGCTCTTTGCCTAGTGATCTTCTCCTTATATAGCCTTAGGCCTTGTTCAATACCAAGAGCCAAAACCATAGAAACACAATACCATCAACTTCAAAACTAGGGATCGACACGCCCGTCGAGACACAATGGTCTGAAACCATAGGCACAACTTCCAAGGACTAACCGCCATGGACCAAAGGTACTTTTCCACATACACGCGCTTTTTCTGAAGCCAACCTGCGTGTATACGCGACTTGGGCTTAACAAACCTGCGTGTATGAACTTCCTTGGCAAGCTGTACTAGGATCTGTCTTCTGAGTAAGTTGCCATCACCTGTACCAACTTCTGAGCATCTGTACCAACCTCTGAGTGAGTTGCCATCAAGGACAACACTTGAATCATAATGCCAACACTTTTGTTGCTCTTCAGAGGATAACCTTTGTTCTAAAAAGTATTTAAGGCTATCATGATCCGTTTTTACCTTGAAGTGTCTTCCCATTAGGTAGGGTCGCCATTTCTTAAGTGCATGGAGTATTGCCAACATTTCCTTCTCATAAATAGCTTTGATTAGAAACTTTCCCTTGATTGGACGACTTCCAAAAGCAATGGGTCTTTCATCTTGCATTAGAACAACACCAATTCCATTTCCTGAAGCATCACATTCCACAATAAAGGTTTTTGTGAAGTCCGGTAGCTAAGACCGGTGCATGGCACATTGCCTCTTTAAGATGTTCAAAGGCCTTTGTTGCTTCCGGAGTCCATGAAAATGCATCTTTCTTCAATAATGTCGTTAGAGGTGCTGTTATTCTCCCATAATTCTTAACAAACTTGCGATAATACCCTGTCAACCCAAGAAATCCGCGCAAATGCTTTATGGATGTGGGGATTTTCCATTCCTTAATGGCTTTAATTTTGGTAGGGTCTACCTTAACTCCTTCATGAGATACAATATGACCCAAATATTCCACCTCCTGGACTCCAAAGAAACATTTGGATCTTTTGGCATATAATTGTTTCTCTTCCAATAGTTGTAGCACCTTGTCAACATGTTCAACATGATCCTTCCAAGACTTGCTGTAGATAAGTATATCATCAAAAAATACTAACACAAATTTTCTAAGGAATGGTTTGAAAATTGAATTCATCAAACCTTGAAATGTTGAAGGTGCATTGGTAAGGCCAAAAGGCATGACCAAAAATTCATAATGACCCTCATGAGTTCTAAATGCCGTTTTCGGAATGTCTTCAATCTTCATTCTGATTTGATGATATCCTAAACGAAGATCCAACTTGGTGAAGTAAATTGATCCATGCAATTCATCCAATAATTCATCAATGACAGGAATGGGGAACTTATCTTTAATAGTGAGCTTGTTGAGCTCCCTATAATCCGGACACATGCGCCATGATCCATCCTTCTTGTGCACCAATACTACTGGAGCAGAGAAAGAACTTTGACTCGGTTGCATTATACCAGCCTCTAGCATTTTTGCAACCATACGTTCAATTTCACTTTTTTGGACATAAGGATATCTGTACGGCCTGATGTTTGGAGGAACACTTCCTGGAATCAGAGGAATAGCATGATCATGATCACGCATAGGTGGGAGACCTTTGGGAGTCTCAAATACCTTGGAATGGTTGTCCAGGACTTTTTGGAGATCTGGAGAAATAGATGATTCTAATGTGGAAACATCTAGCGAACATAATTGTGCAATTACACCCCTTTTCTCCTTTTTTAGAAGCTTTGTCATACCATTAGAGCTGATTATCTTTCTTGGTTTCCCTGCAATACCCCTTAATTCAACTTTCTTTCCTTCCACAAAAAATTTGATGAAAAGTTCTTGAAAATTAAAAGCTATTGTACCCAAGGATTGTAGCCATTGGACTCCTAGTACAACATCAACACCTCCCATTGGAATGGAAAGAATTGGGCTAGTCAATACATATTCTCCCATGGATAGCTTGATATTATGGCACTTTCCAGAGCAATTTATTGTTCCTCCATTTGCAATCATCACTTGACACTCTGGTGCTGGATATAGGAAGCAATTCAATTCTTTTGCTACCCTACAATGAATAAAATTGTGGGTGTTTCCTGAATCAATCAACACTATCACCTTTTTCTTCTTGATTTGTCCTTCTATCTTGATGGTTTGAGGAGTGGTAATTCCTGCCAATGCATTACAAGACATGGTCAGATTTATTTGTTCTTCATCTAGGCTTTGTTCCTGGAACATATCCTATTCTTTTGACCTTTCTTGCTCCTTTTCTTCTTCCTCTTCACAATCTATGTAGAATAATTTCTTCTCAGCACACTTATGACCTTTAGTGTATTTGCTATCACAACTATAACAAAGCCCTTTTGCTCTTTTTTCTTCCAATTGTTGTGGTGTCAACCTTATAAGTTGTGGAAGACTAGGGGCAACAGCACTTCCGTCTTTATAGTTGTGAGTGGTATGCTTCCTGGTTGCCATAATTTTGCTTTCCATTTTTCTTGCTAACCTGAATGCCTTCTCTAATGAATCAGGTTCCCAAAGTCGAACATCATGTTGGATATTATCCTTTAAAGACCCTATGAACACATCAATCCTATGCTGCTCTGGAATATCTTTTACCCTTATGTTCAATTTTTGGAACTCCTCAATGTGCTCCATTATTGAACCCTTTTGTTTGAGACTTATCAATTGGCTAAAAAAAGTGTTTCTTTTTGTATCCTCATAATGTGCTATCAATTCTTCCATAAAAATTGCCCAAGTGATAAATTGTTTACGAGAGCAAAGCCATTGATACCATACAAATTGATTTGGTTCCAAATATTAAGTTGCCATACGTACCTTTTGTGTGTTTTTCACATTATTGAGATCGAAGAACTGCTCCATCTTTAATATCCATGTGGCGGGATCCTTGCCATCAAACTTCCTCATATCGATTTTTGGAATATGGTGATTCTTCAATCCAACATTAGCGTCTATGGAATCATTATTAACATTTCTTTTTTTCTCATCATGAGTTTCCTTTAGTACCCTTTCACCCTTAGGGACGATTTCTTGTAGCAACTTATTCATATTTATCTTCAATTCGTCCATGTCTGTCTTCAAATCTATCTTCAAGTCATCCATCTTAGCTTCCACGTCAATCATCTTAGCTTCTACACCTTTCTTTAAACAGTCCATCTTAGCTTCTACACCTTTCTTTAAACCATCCATCTTAGCTTCTACGTCTTTCTTTAAACCATCCATCTTAGATTTTGTTCCCTTTTGTGCAAGGGACAGTTGTTGCACTTGGTCTTGTAATTTTGATATATCATGTTGCATTTCTTCCTCTTCTTCATGAGTCATGCTAGAGCTTTCAGGTTCCTTACTAGGTGTTTGCATTTTCTTTCCTCGGGGCATCAGTTACTGATAATAATGCTTTACTATGCCCTTTGAATTCCTTCAAACCAAGCTTATGCAAAAATAAAAAATAAAAACTACACACCTTTTTTTACTTTGTAGAAGCCTGATATTGAATCTGATGTATCTCTGTAATTTCGAATCATCCAGTTCTGAAATTGTGATCTGTAGTAGCCTTCTATGTCCTCTTTCCAATGCCACTAGTCTGAACCAAATTGGATTCTCCAAGAAAGAGTTATGCCCAATCTCCCGCAGTGACCTGATTATAGACTAGTTCAGTAGAGCAAACTTGTATGAAGTGCCACGTGTCACTGTTTCAACCTTTGACTCTGAAAAATATATAAAAGAAAACTATAGTCCATCCTCTTTCTGTACCTTCTTACGAAATTTCAATCCGATGCTCAGAAAGAAAGTTATGACGATTTTCCCCAGGTCACCTATTTTGAGTGTAATTCAAGAGTCTGCAAAAAGACCAACTTCCTGAGATCATATCTCCGAAAATATCACGCAAAAAGCTCTGAAATTCAGACCCAAGGTTCAGCACGATTTCTTCTCAAATGGGTTTTTTTTGAAACTTCTGAAACATCACAGAAAAAAGTTATAGCGAAAATTCCACGATGACCTGTTTGGAGCAGCGAAACCCTAGAATCCAAAGCTCTGATACCAAATGTTATGAAACCAGCTCACAAAAAGATAGAAAAGAGAGATCCACGCCTTAGAATTTAGCCTCTTCAAGGGGGAAACCTCCTTTACATTACATAAATGAACAATTCTTGGATGATACAAATGACAAAACCTCCTTTCTATATATAGGAGTCTATGGAGTCACAATATAATCCAGCCGACCTAACAATAATAATATAAAGCCACAAAAATAACAATAGAGGGATTCTATGGGCACATTAATAACAATATGGGGGTAATGGGGGAACAACAATATAAATAAGGGGTATAACTACAATAGTAATGGGGTAATCACTAGTATTATAGGGACCCAACAGAGTGTTCCTATGGTCAATACTGGTTATACTTTTGCGCTTTTGATAGCCTCCCCGACAACAACGCCAAAATGTTGGTGTTTAGATATGGGTTATAGATTCAATCCCTTCCACATTTATTTGTAAATCTAGGATTCATTAATTATTTCAAGGTTATCGTGCAAAGTATATATAGACCACAGGTTCCCTACCCAGTATTGAGCATTACAAATTACAAATACCAACAAATGCTATGAATCGAGTAACAACAAATTAAATAAAAGTAACAACAATCTAGAGTAATATCAATTAGGAATTACAGCAAGATTATAAAACAGTAAAGAAATAACATCAATTACAAAACATTAACAGCGTAACCAAAATGCATACATGTTCACATGATTAAATTCAATAGCACTTGATCAGGAGAGTAGGCCCAAATCTTCGATCAGGGTTGTGGTGAAGAGTTAGAAAGAACACAAGATTACATAAGACTATAATTCACATTAACCAAAAGGAATTATGATTAAAGTTTTGTTGTTACACACCCAAAGGGAAAAGTGTGTCATTCTGCTCCACTGAGCCTTACTTATACTCTTTGTCATTACATGAATAGAAATTAACAAACTCATAAATTGTGGCAATCATGCTTTCCCACAAATATACAATGATTGTTCAAATAGAAAAAAAATGAAAAGATAGCAGTCAGAGTCGATTTATCAGCTCCTCGACAATTGAACAGTTTTAATGGTCCCATCCTTGAATAGCACTGCCAACCCATTAACAACATCATGCCGACTTTTATTCCATTAAGCGTCACCCGACATGATTCTGCAAAAGAATTCAGTCAGCAAGGCATTTAAGCATCATTCCCCTACGACTACACTTCCTTAATTAACATTTCAAGAATACATACCAATTTAATATACCTTCGTTGATTTGAGATATAAATAGACCTCATAAAAGTTATGAAATGGTTAAAAAGGAACAGGTAAAGATGAGTGAAAAATGGGTAATTTTATCGACCAACACATATAACACCATGCAATACATGCACCTACACCTGACATACCACACATACACCTACAACCCGTGTACAAACACAACACAATACATACTCCTACATCTGGTGTACAACACAATACGTATACGTCCACAGAGTAGAACACAACGAATACACATCTCACGATACCATGATTACAAATTGCACATACATAGTCCTGCATGCCCGCAACACAACATGTATGACATGCACAAAATACCACATGTACATCAATACCATATGTACAACATGTACACATTACCATTGGTACACAACACCACCTACACAACATGTACACAACATCACATGTATACGGCACCACCTGCACAATGCGTACACAACGCCACATGTACACTGCACAACTTGCACAATGTGTACACAATACCACATGTACATAGTACCACATGCATGACATGTACACACACCACATGTATGCAGTGTCATATGCACATGTACACAACACCAACTGCACACAACACCACATGTACAATCATGCACACAACACCATATGTACATAGCACCACATGTACAACATGCATGCAACACCACATGTACATAGAACTACATATACAACATGTACATAGCACCATATGTACACAACATCGAATATCCAACATGTGCACATCACCATATGCACACAACAATGCATATCCATCATGCGCACAATACAACATGTACACAGCACCACATATCTAACATGTACATAACACCATCTATACCCAACCCTACATATGTAATATTCATACAACACTATATGTACCACCTTGTACATAACATTGCATAACTAACATGTACACACACTATATATGCACAACACCGCATGTGCACAACATCATAGATGCAACATGTACAACACATACAACATATGCATAACAGTAGTACCACACATCCAAAACCACACTGTCTCTACCATGCAACGTTGCTTCTAGTTTTTGTCTGCCATCCATGCTTATCCTAGCATGCCATAGATCTCACTGCTTTCATTCAGTTGATGTATCCCTCAGAGTTACCTGTACATAGGCATAATACAAGCATACAATATCAATTCATATCCACATGATATTGACCTCGTATATTTTTCATGACTACTCTCCCCACTTGATTCCCCATAAGACTAGGAACCTCGTCATGCCACTCACTTGCATAAGCAATCATTCCTCTACAAGAATGATCCCTGACAACCTTGTCGAACAGTGACATAGATACATAGATACATATACATAAACATTAGCATAAAACAATCATGATCATGTCAGACAATGACATACATACACACATACATAAACATCAACATAATCATGATCATAACATAATTACCAGATAGCATAAGGTCAAGGTTAAGATAACTCCCTTTATCTATGCACACCATGCACAACATTGAGAATAATCGTTCCCAACATAGCCAAGGCATCTGATGCCTCATATCCATTTACTTCACCTTTATTGTTACCTTTTTCATGACGGTACTACCACTACCCATTTACACCAATGGACCGAACCAATCCAACCAATTTTCATATTCTTACCTTCAACTTCCCTTACTCATGCACTGAGCTTCATTTGGGTCTTACATTACTTATTGAGTTTCATTCAGCTCCCTTGATCTTCATTAACTTCCTCCTTCCCAAATAATTCCCAAGACCCTCAAAAACATAAAATACAAGAATCAAAAGCAACCAAGAATAAAACCATGAAAGCCAATAGCAATACAACACCACAAACAAAGTGGCATGATCATGCAAGAGACATATAAAAAACTGCAAATCAAGCACAAGAAAATGACAAGGTATTGAAAGCATAAGACTCTCAACAAACTCCATGACTCAATCCCCATGGGTTCCCAGTGCTTCCAAAGGAAAGCTCAACCTGAGTCTTCTTCATAATTTCATGGCAGTCTCTTTGCCATGCAATCCCCTGCATCATATTTCCATCAACACATAACTGTAAATGCATAAATAAACATAACAATACACCAGTTACCTTACCTTGTTGTGCCAAGCACGTTGCTTGCAACTGAACACATCCATGTTGTCTCTCAAGGGACACCAATCCTTTTACGAATCTAGCCATAACTAGAACTATTTGTTATACCTATCACATACATATTTATGAATATAACACATATCCTCATAATATCAGACAAATTCAAGGTTAAGAAGATTTCCTATATGCAAAGCACTCATTCATTTGGAATTACGGTTTCCAAACATAGCCAAATGAATTCTTTCCCAATTCCTTTCTTTTACCTTTCCTTACTGAAATTAAGTATTAATATGCACTGCCACGTCACCCGATTATTAGTTATATAAACAATTCAACTATTACATTGTCATGTTAATACCAAGAATGTTTCTCTACAACTGCTCACACATGTTCCACAAATCAAGGCATCATGTTTATGAATTTTAAATCAACCTTTACCAAGTCTAACAACCATGTCATACTCAACAATCAACTCACATTCATCAGTCATAATACATAATTCTACAACTATCACCTTCTTACACTCAAGTACATATCAGTTGTCTCAACAAATATGTATTAGTAAAACCATCTTAAAACAAGATCATTTTGGAAAGAAATCTTATAGACACATACTCATATTGTTGAAGTAATGAAACATTCAGACAACAAATAGGTGACCTAATAGACACCAAATACTCAAACACCAAATAAACGACATAGTCAAACATTCAAACACCAAATAGACGACATAAGAAAACTCATACCTTAATGTATCTCAGGGGAGGCTATCTTATCTACACAATCAAGCTAGATTAGCATGATATAACTTCACAACATATCAACTCAACCATAAATAAGGTCATGATATCCATAATAGTCACTAGCTTTCATGTTCACATCATAAACTCATAAACAATTATCATTCATACATAATAATCACATCTTCACAGGCAATCTAGATTAGTAGGACATAATATCACAATATATTAACTCATACATGAATGTCATAACCCTAGCCATTTGCATAGACCAATCCAACTTAGTATGATACATATAACATCAAGATATTCAACGCAATGAACATAACCATCATGCATATGACCATAATGCATACAATCAACATATTACTATCATTCATGACGATATGACACATGTGCATATGATTACACTAATCAAATAACATTTATCATACATGTACTCATAACAATAATAGAATGACAAGCATATAAGTAAATTTAATTCTTATAAAAAACCTTAACCACATACCTGAATGCCCAATGTACAGATCTATATGGCGATCTGCTCTTACCTGAAGTCTAGTGCTGCAAGCTTTTTTTGACGATCTACATCTCCTACTCTTTCTCAACCAACACATAAACATCATAACAACCAATAGCATCATGATGATCTAAAATTCATACAATGACCTCACAATGCATGTTTGACCTATTATACATGCATAATTATAACCATGACAATGCATGCATAATAACATATGGACATTGACATGCATAACAAAGGCATATAGAACCGACATTCATTCATGACTAAAGCATCCCAACAACAACAACATCAACCTTCACATAGCGACATCACTACAACCATGATCAACACCATGAAAATGCAACAAGCACATGGACTATAACTAAAGCATCCCAACAACAACAACATCAACCTTCACATAGCGACATCACTACAACCATGATCAACACCATGAAAATGCAACAAGCACATGGACTATAACCATATGCGATATGTAGTAGATCGCATATGGTTTCTTGTCTTCTTGTTGTCCCAAGACTACTCCAACTATTGTATGAGAAGCCATTAGGGGAATTTTGAGGTCTAAATGGGCCTCCTACGAAAAATGTACAACCAAAATAAACTTGATAAGAACTAATAGGATTCAAGATGATGATGTCAACCATGGGGGATGATTCACCATTTTTAGAGTAAAAAAAATAAAAATATTAAAAAACAATAAAATAATAAAACTACTTTTTCAACTCGTATTTTCAACTTATCTCCCTAAGGTTTACTCAATTTTCGAGCGAGAGTACTCGTTGAATGAGAAATTTAACTTTTCATCCAAGGAGTACCCATGTTGTATACTTTCGATGGACTTTGCTACATGAAAAATGAGAAATACGTGAAAAACATGATTTTCAGATGGGGGATTATCACCTCAAAACCCACATGTTTTTTATTGAAATGGGTGGTTGCGACATTTTCTTTGGTGCAGAATGGCTCCATACACTAGGCCCTATCACAATGGATTTCCAGGAGTTATATATGAGATTTAAGAAGAACGGCCACACTAATACATTGAGGGGACTCTAGGTAGGTGCTCCTACTATCATCAGCTCACATGAAATGGATAAGCTTTTTAAAAAGGGTCATCATGGGGTAATAGTTCAATTTAATTTCATCTAGACCATTGAATCTAGTCCTCCTCATATTCATCTAGATATGCAACAAATACTTTCGATGGACCCTACTACATGAAAAATGAGAAATACATGAAAAAATGTGATTGCAACCACGTTTTTCATGTATTTCTCATTTTTCATGTAGCAGGGTCCATCGAAAGTATGCAACATGGGTACTCCTTGGATGAGGAATCAAATTCTGCATCCAATGAGTGTTTCTGCTCAAATTTGAGTAAACCCATAGGGAGATAAGTTGAAAAGGTCGTTTCACAAGCATCAGTCCTCACAAATTCTGCATCTTTAGACAGTAGTTGGAAAAGTGGAAATGCTATTTTAGAAAAAATATATATAAAACGTCGAAAATACCTAGCATAACCAATAAAGCTATGTACCGTCGTTTGTCTTTGGAGTGGGAAAATTTAAGATTACCTCGACCTTAGCAGGATCAATCTGTATTCCTGCAAGTGAAAGTAAATGCCCCAGGACGATCCCTTCTTCCATCATCATATGACATTTTATTGTGCTAAGAGAAACATGAGTATGTTTACATCATTTAAGTAATTTTTCTAAATTTTCCAAACCATCTTCAAAAGAATCACCATATGGGGTAAAATCATCCATATAAATTTCAACATTGTCATTAATCAAATTAGAAAAGATTCCCAATATCGCTTGTTTGAAAGTACCAGGTGCATTACAGAGTCCAAACAGGAGGACCTGGTATGCAAAATTTCCCCAAGGGCAAGTAAAAGTGGTCTTATCCTGATCCTAAGGAGTTATCTGGATCTGGTTATATCCATTGAATTTGTCCAAAAAAGAAAAGAACTTCTTTCTGGCTAGTGTATTAAGAACCTGGTCGATGAAAGGTAAGGGAAACTGATATTTTTGGGTCGCTTTATTTAGTTCCCTATAATCGAGATAGATCCTCCACTTTTCATTCTTCTTTGAGACAATGACTAATGTGGATACCCATTGACTGTCAGATATTGGATAAATAAACCCAACATCCAAGAGCTTCTGTAGTTCTTCCTTAACAATGTTTTTCAAAGTAAAGTTCATTCTTCTCTGTGGTTGGCGAACATGTCAACATTCCTCTCTTATATATGTATGATGGGTACATAAATCAGGATGAATACCTATCATATTTGTGTATTCCCAAGCAAAGCCCTCCTTCTCATTCCAAAGAATTTTAACAATTCTTCGGTTTGGGAGGGCAATAGATTGGGATTGATGTTAAGTGTCTTCCCTGGATCGATCTCTACTGGAATATTGTTATGGGCTGCTGTGACGGGAAAATTTTCAGTTCTTATTTCTTTTTGAATAGTTTTCTAGGTAGTACAGGTCATAACAGACTCTAATAGTAGTCGGGTCGAGCAAGAAACGAAATTGGGATCACTAATAAACGTACTAATAACATCGTCTTTTGTTTCCTATTTGAAACAAAAAGCTTCCCCAATAGTGAGGATTGGTCTAATGTTTTTATTTTCATACTCAGACTCATTCCTAAGGGAAGGCTTTTGTGTTAGGGTAAATCTTGGTTTGACCGATGAGCTTGGTTCTACAGGAGGATAAAGAACAAGGTTCTTCATAATTTCGTCATTTGATATTACCATGTTTCCTAATCGGCACCCAATGTAGGCATCGGTTGTGCTGAGCCATGGCCTACCTAAGATTAAGGGATTCCCCCCAACTAGAGATTGAGTTTGAATTACTAAGAGATCGACAAGGTATTCCAAAGAATCCACAAAAATAGTTACATCTTCCAATTTCCCTACAGGCCTCACAGTAGATCGATATGCAATTTTTAGAACCGTTGGGGTTGGTTTAAGATTAAGTAAGCCCAGGGTAAGTACAATTGTTGATGTTATAACATTGATTTCAACCCAAAAGTCTACCGAAAAATTTGAAATATCAACCCCATTTATTTGGACTATGAGGATCAACTTTCCTAGGTCACCATATTTGACGGGTATAGTTTTTCCCAGCATTATGTCTGACAAATTCCCCATGATAGAGATAGTGGGTGGGTCTTTTGGCTTCCTTCCAAGATTTTTTGGAACACAATTCCTTAATAATTTTAGCATAAATTGGCACATCCTTCATGGCCTAGAGTAATGGAATCTTAACAAATAAATTCTGTAATTCCCCCAAAAGATCAAATTCAAGTTCAGGAATTTGTTTTTTTAAGGAAAACCTCTCAGGATAAGGTGGGTCAATGTGACTCCCTCAATGACAATTGTTTTGGTGGGGCGTTGTTGTTTCACAATAATTTGTGTCGGATTACCCCCAGCTTCCCCAGAGGGGTGTTTAAGTTATGGTTCTGAGACTTCATCATCAATTTGTTCAACAATTATTGGTGAAGTCTTTGTATTCACCACTCATCCGGATTGAAGATTCAATTCATTGCATTCTGAAGTGGAAATACCATATGCAGGAAGGTTGAGTGTCTCAACCTATTGGGATCCCCTATTATTCAGGTTTGGGTTGGGTTGAACAGGAAGTTGAGGACGAAGAGGAGGAGTATTGGTGGAGGCATTGGGTGGGAGTTGTAATTGTTGTTGTGTCATAGGCTGGGGAAGTTGATTTGTAGGAAGAGGGGGTCCACGCCAGTTCTGAGACCAAGAAGGGACTAGACCAGGTTGAGGTGACCATGACTTCCAGGGTGTAGGATACTGATAATATTGTGACCATGAAGGTGGAAATGGTGCAGGCTGAGACCCAAAATTCTAATTATTAAAATATTGAGAAGGGTCTTGAGTCATACCTTGATTCATATTCTGTGGTCGTGGTTTCCATGGCTTCTTTGGTCCCATGAAATAAAGTTGGTCTATCTCTTCATTTGCTCCTTGAAAAAATGCCTTCATCCCAGGAAGTGATGGACACATGCTAGTGGAATGGTTTTTCTCACATATTGCACAGGTTTCGACGGTATTAAGTGGACACTCCTTTAGTGGGTGCTTCTTCCTGCATTGTGGGCAGAATATGGCCATTGCTTTCTTGGCTTCCATTTGTTTATGTTTTTCTTGCAGAACGTCTAGCTATGAGGAAAATGTGCTTAGGATGTCAGTCCTCAAATTGTCCAGTAGGTTTCCAATTTTTTCTTTTGTGACCCCACTACTGGATGATTTGAGAGCTCATGTCCCTTGCTTATGCCTTGTGGCTCCACATCAACATTTGACACACAGTTCACAGATAGTATCAAACTCTTCCTTTGAGATATCCCCATTTCCTACCACATTAGAGATTCTTCTCTTAGTGCTCGAAGTAAGATTATCTTCAAAATACCTTTATCCAAATCACTATGGCCCAATATTTGCAGGTTGTATTTAAAGTGTTCCACAAAGTCCTCCATATTCTCATCCTCCTTCTGCATAATCTTGAAGATTTCTTCTTTAATGTCTTGAGACTTGTAGTAGTCCTAATATTTTTTGAGGAAAATTTGCTTCATATTGTCCCATGTTGTAATATATTTTCCTCCTAAACCCATAAACCAACACAACACTGTCCCTTTCAAGGTAGCAGGGAATATCTTCAGTTTTTGAGCATCTGAAACATAATCATATCCTCGACAGACAACATCGAACTCGAAGAGGAATGTATCTAGATCCTCAAAAGAGAGACCATGGAAATTAGGTAATGTTGTTAGAGGAATAGGTTTCATGGGTGCATCACCCCTAATTTCTCCAATTGGAAATTCAATTGTAGAAGTTGTGTTGTTGGCCATGAATATCCTCCAATATTCGCTTGGAATTTTAGCAGGTTCTAGTTGTTCGACGATACATGGTTGAGTTTGTTTAACAACACTTCCTTAATCAAGCAGAGGATTTACTTCCCCTACCTCTTCTTCTTCGAAACCTTCAACACTTAATTCCTTATATCCTCTGCTCCCTTCTTCCTCTTCTCTAGACTCTGTTTCTGCTATTGAGGAGGGCTTTGGTTGCAGAACTGTCTGGGGCCTAGATCCCATCTGAGATCTTACCCTGATAGCACCCCTTGATGAGTTTCCTGATTCAACTCTTGCGATGATTTCCTGGATATAGGTGATTATTCCTTCCTCGAAATCTTTTTGGGGTCTTCCTCTGCCCCTTTTGTTTGTTTCCCTGTTCATACAATCTAGAAGCAGAGAATTAGATTAAAAACATCCAAAACAAATCTAGAGCTCGAGTCCTGGAAAAGGGTTAGTACAAACCTTGCCTGACCAGGACGAGAGATTGGGTTTTTATGGTAAAAAGGGTAGAGAATTAAAACAAACAAGGCAATCTAATGCTCGGGTCCTGGAAAAGGTTTGGTACAAACCTCTCCTGACCAGGATGAGAGAGTGGTTTTTATAAGCAAGAAATTACAACAACCAAACGAATCTAAAGCTCGAGTCCTAGAAAAGAGTTGGTATAAACCTCGCCTAACCAGGATGAGAGAGTGGTTCCTATAATCAATCAGAAAGCAGGAAACAATCAAAGCGATCTAATGCTCAGGTCCTGGAAAAGGTTTGGTGCAAAGCCTTGCCTAACCAGGACGAGAGAGTGGTTCCTATGATCAACAAAAAGGTAGAAAAATAAAGCAATCAAAATAGTTTAATGCTCGGGTCCTGGAAGAGGTTTAGTATAAAATTCACCTAACCAGGACAAGAGAGTGTGTTATGAAACCAGCTCACAAAAAGATAGAAAAGAGAGATCCATGCCTTAGAATTCAACCTCTTCGAGGGGGAAACCTCCTTTACATTACATAAATGAACAATTCTTGGATGATACAAATGACAAAACCTCCTTTCTATATATAGGAGTCTATGGAGTCACAATATAATCCAGCCGACCTAACAATAATAATATAAAGCCACAAAAATAACAATAGAGGGATTCTATGGGCACATTAATAACAATATGGGGGTAATGGGGGCACAACAATATAAATAAGGGGTATAACTACAATAGTAATGGGGTAATCACTAGTATTATAGGGACCCAACATGCCCCTCTCCTTCAAAAAAGTGTTGTCCTCAACGCTTGAGTAGTTCTGGATACTTCTGCATAAAATTCTCATCCTCCCATGTGGAATCTTCAGCGGATAAGTTCTTCCACTTGATAAGGTACTCTGAAATTGATCGATTTCGTAGCTGTCGAGTTCTTGTTTCTATAACTGCTTCCGATTCCAATATAATTTTTCCTTCCTCGTCAAGTTCTGGCAATATTGTTTGAACTGGGAGCTTGTCGCCTATAACCTTCTTTAAGCATGAAACATGGAAAATTGGGTGCAATCGAGAAGTTGCAGGAAGCTCCAATTTGTATGCCATAGTACCAATCTTTTGCAACACCTTGTACGGACCATAATACTTTGGTGATAATTTATTATCCTTCTTATCTTGCTTGAGGGACATTTGGTTATATGGTTGTAGCCGTAGGAATACCCAATCACCTACATCAAAACTCATTTCACTACGATATTGATCTACCTGTTGTTTCATTCTATTCTGTGCCAACACGAGGTTATCCTTTAAGAGTTGGAGGACTTGTTGTTGATGTTCGATGTGATGTTCCACTGCCTGAACCTTAGAATTTTCTCTTAAATATGATGTGATGGATGGTGGTTGATACCCATAAAGTGCCATAAATGGGGTCATTTTTGTTGCTGTATGAAAGGAAGTGTTATACCACCATTCAGCCAGATTCAACCATTTGACCCATTGTGTCTGTTTATCAAATACAAAGCAATGAAGATATCCTTCCAAACATTTGTTTACTATCTCAGTTTGCCCATCAGATTGAGGATGATAAGATGAACTATGAGCTAACTGAGTACCAAGACAAGAAAATAATTGTGTCCAAAAATTTCCAATGAAAATGGGATCTCTGTCACTTACAATAATCTTTGGGTTTCCATGTAGCTTTTGAATTGTTTCCATAAATGCAGTAGAAAATGTACTGGCTTTAAATGGATGTGATAATGCACAAAAGTGTGCATACTTGGTAAGTCTGTCAACTACCACCATGATGACACTCTTTCCCTCAGACTTGGGTAAACCTGTGATAAAATCCATTGATACCTCCTCCCAACGTTGGCTTGGAATGGATAGAGGTTGTAATAGACCCGGTGTCTTAATTGTTTCAACTTTATTTTGTTGGCAAACCAAACATTCTGCCACAAACTTTTGAATATATGATTTAAGGCCATCCCAAAAAAATTCCTTCTTAACCCTGTGGTAAGTTTTTAAAAATCCTGAGTGCCCTCCTAAGGGAGAAGTGTGCAATTCCATAAGAATCTTTTGTTTTAGCTGGGAATTCTTACAGAGGTATAAGCGATATTTGTACCATAACAAATCATTTTTCCAGCTAAATGTATCAGACGTACTGGAATCTTGTTGTAGCTTTCGAATAAGTGCCCACACTTCTTCGTCATTCTTCCATTCCTCCCTTGCTTCATTTATCCAATCTGGTTGGATGATAGAAATAGCGCACAGAAATGCTTCCACATCCTCATCCTTCCTTGAGAGTGCATCTGCCACCACATTTTGCTTCCCTTTTTTGTAGATGATTTCAAAGTCATAACCCAACATCTTTGTGACCCACTTTTTGTTGGAAATAATACTGAGAGGGGGGGTGAATCAGTATTATCAGATCAATAAAACCTTTTCAATTTCATACTCAGAAACATATACGCGACTTCAGTTAAGTGAATCCGCGTGTACACGCGACTGTGTCTAAAGAAACTAGCGTATATGCAGATATCTTATGATTCAGTTAATCTTATCTTCAGTAAATGCATCAGAACATTATTAAGCAATTTAACAGTAAACAGGTGCAGTATAACAGAACAGAACATCACACAAGAGCCACACACATGAACACCATGATATAAGGTGGAAACCCAATGTGGGTGAAAACCACCTGCTGCAATTCGTCTCTTTCTTCTTTAATGAGAAACTTCTTTTACAATATACTGGTGCAGTTCTTTACCAGTATGCAGGCTACAACCTGCAGAGGGCTACAACCCTCTCTTTCGTTTTCCAACTACTTCTGGAAGGGAGCTACAACCCCCTCAGCTCTTGTACTAGCTGATCCATTTACTAGTACGTAGGTGCTGACCCTACAACCTTCAGGGACCACGTTTCATCAATTTTCAGACTGGATCCAAGAGTACAAAGCAAACATTACCGCAATACAATCATCAACTTATACTTGCATCATAATTCATTAAACAACCCAATACCGAATCACTGAAACCCTGTCATCAAGAACACAGAACCCAAACCAGAATCTAGAACTCTGCAACAACCACCAGAATCAGCAACAACCTGAAATATCAACCCTTATCATGCATACGCTACTTCGCTGTACCAAAACCGCGTGTATACGCGCTTTCTCCAAAGGCAACCCGCGTGCAGATCTAGAAATAATTACTTCTGCCTTTGCTGTCAGATCCGACCCTTGTCAAGCGTCCCAAACAGATAACCAGCAATACCAGATCCTCTCACTGCGTCAGACACCCACACACTTGCTCTTTGCCTAGTGATCTTCTCCTTATATAGCCTTAGGCCTTGTTCAATACCAAGAGCCAAAACCATAGAAACACAATACCATCAACTTCAAAACTAGGGATCGACACGCCCGTCGAGACACAATGGTCCGAAACCATAGGCACAACTTCCAAGGACTAACCGCCATGGACCAAAGGTACTTTTCCACATACACGCGCTTTTTCTGAAGCCAACCTGCGTGTATACGCGACTTGGGCTTAACAAACCTGCGTGTATGAACTTCCTTGGCAAGCTGTACTAGGATCTGTCTTCTGAGTAAGTTGCCATCACCTGTACCAACTTCTGAGCATCTGTACCAACCTCTGAGTGAGTTGCCATCAAGGACAACACTTGAATCATAATGCCAACAATCTCCCCCTTTGGACTTGATGGCAACCACCACACCAAGTCACTCTCCCCCTTTGACATCAAGGGCAAAGGGCGGACCAAGATATTCTCTTCTTTGGTATACCTTCTGCTGTCCATACTCCCCCTGAGTACTTGCTGAAATCTCCAACTGTGCTCCCCCTTTGTGTATGCCAAAGTGTACCAATCTATCCATCCTGCTCTTGCTGAATTGTGCTGTTCATGCTCCCCTTGACTGTAGGCAAGATCTGCAAAAGATGTTCTTCAAGAAGAACAAGGACTTATACATCATAGAAGACCTTCCTATCACCAAAAGACTCAACATACATTCATCATTCATCCCAGGCATAGTGGGGAAACCAACATAGGCCGTTACATGACCTTGACACCATAAAAAGAGATATCACAAGAGATACATGACATAGAGACGAAATATCTAGACCAAGACTTATGAAAGCCACCAACAGCATCATGATCTGTACCATAAGCATCAGCCTGCAATACCATAGTAAGATGTATCATTTAGCTTCATAGACTTTATCAACAACTTCTAACCATAATGCCAACAATGCATTATTTGAAGAATATTCTCCCCCTGAGTGTGAGCCAACCATGTCTGAACCATTTCCTGAGTCTGTTCTGCTCCCCCTGAGCCTGAGCCAACCATGACTGAACCTGGGTCTGTTCTGCTGCCCCTTCTCCATATACGCGACTTTGCAGCCTGTAACTCGCGTATATACGCGACTTGTCTTCATTATATCAGCGTATGCAGGATGGAATACTGAATTTCATCACTTTCAGATTCCCCTGTGTCTGTTATGTCAGTTGACTGAGTTATCCCACACCTTTCTGTCTCTGTCTTCTTCAATTCCTGCAACTGTGATGATGTATGGTCCCCTTGTCTTGAATTTTGAAATCTGCTCCTGCATTCCCTTGCTTTATGCCCATAGTTGTTGCATGTATAACACCTTATATTTTTCATGTTCCTTCTATCACAATCAATTGCTTTGTGTCCATATGCATTGCAGGCAAAGCAATACCCTCTGAAATGCCTGGAATGTGATGATCTTTCTTGAACCATTCTACTTCTGCATCTGGCTGCAACATGTCCAAGATTATGACATACATAACATTCAACATTATTCAGCGGAGGAAATAATCGTCTATCACGTCCATAGTTAGGAGTAAAGGATCTTCCTTGAGGAATTTCTTTCCTTGGTTGTTCCTTGAGCATTTCAGATTTCTCATTAGAGTTTCTTGCCTCACCTTGTGAACTAGATTCACCTTCACCATATTCATGAAAACCAAGACCAGTCTTGATAGCAGGAGATCTTTGACTATTAAGAATATCATCCAAGACTTTAGAACTATCTTGAAATCGTAAGAGCTTATCCTTTTCTTCTAGTTTACCTTTCAAGATATTTACCTCAACCTGATGTTGTTCTTCCTTTTTCAGATACTGCTTCCTTAGGTCTTCTTCAACTTTTCTCCCTTCTTCCACTTGTCGCTTTAGTTTGATCACTTCATGTTCTTGATCTTCAAGATCTTCTTTTAGAGAGAGGATCTTTGATTCAAGTCTCTGAATAGTTGTGCTCTGATCTTTTGCTATATCCTGCAATCTCTCCCTTACCCTGGTTTCTGTTTCCAATAGTTCTTTTAACTTGGCAGCTTCTTCAGTTTCTGCATTCATCTCTTCATGTGCCATGAGACTTTTAATATCCTCGCTATTATTGGATGAAGCATTCTTCTTCTTGTGCGCCATGAGACTTCTAATATCTTCACTATCATTTAATGAACTTTTAATATGGGAATAATAGCTTCTACCATCTTCTTCATATATCCTTTCTTTGTTATGAGGACATCTAGCAGCATAGTGACCAACTCTACCACATAGAAAACATTTGAAAGGTAGCTTATCTTTGAACCGTCCAGTTCCCCGTTCAAGATTCTTGACAAAATTTACCTCATCTTCTTCCTCTGACACTTCGAATGCGGCCTCTGGTGGTACCTCTTGTCGCATTTCAAAAGCAGTTAAGATCCCGTGAAGCTGTGACATGGTAATTTTCCGCACATTCTCCTTTTCTTCTATGGCAGATACTTTAGAATCAAATTTAGTAGACAGAGATCTCAAAACCTTTTGAACTAAGACAACTTCCTCAAATTCTTCACCCAGATCCCTCATACAATTCACAATCTCATCCATACGCAGGAAATAATTAGCTACGCTTTCATTACTTCGCATCTTAAGAGTTTCATACCGGATTCTGAGAGTTTGAAGCTTCGCTATTTTTACCTGATCATCTCCTTCGTAGCTTGTAACGATTTTGTCCCATATTTCCTTAGCTGATTTGAGATGCATGATCTTCATAAATTCTGATTGAGTCAAAGTACTCAATAGGACATTAACTACTTTGGCATTGAGCTCATATTGCTTTTTCTCTGCTGGATCTGTAGGAGTTGCTGATGGGAATTTGTATCCTCCTTCTACGAGTCCCCAAACTTCTGCTCCAAGAGACTGTAGATATGCAGTGGTTCTTATCTTCCAGTGAGTAAAATTGTTCCCGTCAAAGACTGGTGGCCTGATGTGTGCCTCTCTTTCTGGATTAGCCATTTTGATGGATCTTTTCCTTCAAGCGATCAAGCTTCCTCTGAAGGACCTGCTCTGATACCAATTGTTGGAAATAATACTGAGAGGGGGGGTGAATCAGTATTATCAGATCAATAAAACCTTTTCAATTTCATACTCAGAAACATATACGCGACTTCAGTTAAGTGAATCCGCGTGTACACGCGACTGTGTCTAAAGAAACTAGCGTATATGCAGATATCTTATGATTCAGTTAATCTTATCTTCAGTAAATGCATCAGAACATTATTAAGCAATTTAACAGTAAACATGTGCAGTATAACAGAACAGAACATCACACAAGAGCCACACACATGAACACCATGATATAAGGTGGAAACCCAATGTGGGTGAAAACCACCTGCTGCAATTCGTCTCTTTCTTCTTTAATGAGAAACTTCTTTTACAATATACTGGTGCAGTTCTTTACCAGTATGCAGGCTACAACCTGCAGAGGGCTACAACCCTCTCTTTCGTTTTCCAACTACTTCTGGAAGGGAGCTACAACCCCCTCAGCTCTTGTACTAGCTGATCCATTTACTAGTACGTAGGTGCTGACCCTACAACCTTCAGGGACCACGTTTCATCAATTTTCAGACTGGATCCAAGAGTACAAAGCAAACATTACCGCAATACAATCATCAACTTATACTTGCATCATAATTCATTAAACAACCCAATACCGAATCACTGAAACCCTGTCATCAAGAACACAGAACCCAAACCAGAATCTAGAACTCTGCAACAACCACCAGAATCAGCAACAACCTGAAATATCAACCCTTATCATGCATACGCTACTTCGCTGTACCAAAACCGCGTGTATACGCGCTTTCTCCAAAGGCAACCCGCGTGCAGATCTAGAAATAATTACTTCTGCCTTTGCTGTCAAATCCGACCCTTGTCAAGCGTCCCGAACAGATAACCAGCAATACCAGATCCTCTCACTGCGTCAGACACCCACACACTTGCTCTTTGCCTAGTGATCTTCTCCTTATATAGCCTTAGGCCTTGTTCAATACCAAGAGCCAAAACCATAGAAACACAATACCATCAACTTCAAAACTAGGGATCGACACGCCCGTCGAGACACAATGGTCCGAAACCATAGGCACAACTTCCAAGGACTAACCGCCATGGACCAAAGGTACTTTTCCACATACACGCGCTTTTTCTGAAGCCAACCTGCGTGTATACGCGACTTGGGCTTAACAAACCTGCGTGTATGAACTTCCTTGGCAAGCTGTACTAGGATCTGTCTTCTGAGTAAGTTGCCATCACCTGTACCAACTTCTGAGCATCTGTACCAACCTCTGAGTGAGTTGCCATCAAGGACAACACTTGAATCATAATGCCAACAATCTCCCCCTTTGGACTTGATGGCAACCACCACACCAAGTCACTCTCCCCCTTTGACATCAAGGGCAAAGGGCGGACCAAGATATTCTCTTCTTTGGTATACCTTCTGCTGTCCATACTCCCCCTGAGTACTTGCTGAAATCTCCAACTGTGCTCCCCCTTTGTGTATGCCAAAGTGTACCAATCTATCCATCCTGCTCTTGCTGAATTGTGCTGTTCATGCTCCCCTTGACTGTAGGCAAGATCTGCAAAAGATGTTCTTCAAGAAGAACAAGGACTTATACATCATAGAAGACCTTCCTATCACCAAAAGACTCAACATACATTCATCATTCATCCCAGGCATAGTGGGGAAACCAACATAGGTCGTTACATGACCTTGACACCATAAAAAGAGATATCACAAGAGATACATGACATAGAGACGAAATATCTAGACCAAGACTTATGAAAGCCACCAACAGCATCATGATCTGTACCATAAGCATCAGCCTGCAATACCATAGTAAGATGTATCATTTAGCTTCATAGACTTTATCAACAACTTCTAACCATAATGCCAACAATGCATTATTTGAAGAATATTCTCCCCCTGAGTGTGAGCCAACCATGTCTGAACCATTTCCTGAGTCTGTTCTGCTCCCCCTGAGCCTGAGCCAACCATGACTGAACCTGGGTCTGTTCTGCTGCCCCTTCTCCATATACGCGACTTTGCAGACTGTAACTCGCGTATATACGCGACTTGGCTTCATTATATCAGCGTATGCAGGATGGAATACTGAATTTCATCACTTTCAGATTCCCCTGTGTCTGTTATGTCAGTTGACTGAGTTATCCCACACCTTTCTGTCTCTGTCTTCTTCAATTCCTGCAACTGTGATGATGTATGGTCCCCTTGTCTTGAATTTTGAAATCTGCTCCTGCATTCCCTTGCTTTATGCCCATAGTTGTTGCATGTATAACACCTTATATTTTTCATGTTCCTTCTATCACAATCAATTGCTTTGTGTCCATATGCATTGCAGGCAAAGCAATACCCTCTGAAATGCCTGGAATGCGATGATCTTTCTTGAACCATTCTACTTCTGCATCTGGCTGCAACATGTCCAAGATTATGACATACATAACATTCAACATTATTCAGCGGAGGAAATAATCGTCTATCACGTCCATAGTTAGGAGTAAAGGATCTTCCTTGAGGAATTTCTTTCCTTGGTTGTTCCTTGAGCATTTCAGATTTCTCATTAGAGTTTCTTGCCTCACCTTGTGAACTAGATTCACCTTCACCATATTCATGAAAACCAAGACCAGTCTTGATAGCAGGAGATCTTTGACTATTAAGAATATCATCCAAGACTTTAGAACTATCTTGAAATCGTAAGAGCTTATCCTTTTCTTCTAGTTTACCTTTCAAGATATTTACCTCAACCTGATGTTGTTCTTCCTTTTTCAGATACTGCTTCCTTAGGTCTTCTTCAACTTTTCTCCCTTCTTCCACTTGTCGCTTTAGTTTGATCACTTCATGTTCTTGATCTTCAAGATCTTCTTTTAGAGAGAGGATCTTTGATTCAAGTCTCTGAATAGTTGTGCTCTGATCTTTTGCTATATCCTGCAATCTCTCCCTTACCCTGGTTTCTGTTTCCAATAGTTCTTTTAACTTGGCAGCTTCTTCAGTTTCTGCATTCATCTCTTCATGTGCCATGAGACTTTTAATATCCTCGCTATTATTCGATGAAGCATTCTTCTTCTTGTGCGCCATGAGACTTCTAATATCTTCACTATCATTTAATGAACTTTTAATATGGGAATAATAGCTTCTACCATCTTCTTCATATATCCTTTCTTTGTTATGAGGACATCTAGCAGCATAGTGACCAACTCTACCACATAGAAAACATTTGAAAGGTAGCTTATCTTTGAACCGTCCAGTTCCCCGTTCAAGATTCTTGACAAAATTTACCTCATCTTCTTCCTCTGACACTTCGAATGCGGCCTCTGGTGGTACCTCTTGTCGCATTTCAAAAGCAGTTAAGATCCCGTGAAGCTGTGACATGGTAATTTTCCGCACATTCTCCTTTTCTTCTATGGCAGATACTTTAGAATCAAATTTAGTAGACAGAGATCTCAAAACCTTTTGAACTAAGACAACTTCCTCAAATTCTTCACCCAGATCCCTCATACAATTCACAATCTCATCCATACGCAGGAAATAATTAGCTACGCTTTCATTACTTCGCATCTTAAGAGTTTCATACCGGATTCTGAGAGTTTGAAGCTTCGCTATTTTTACCTGATCATCTCCTTCGTAGCTTGTAACGATTTTGTCCCATATTTCCTTAGCTGATTTGAGATGCATGATCTTCATAAATTCTGATTGAGTCAAAGTACTCAATAGGACATTAACTACTTTGGCATTGAGCTCATATTGCTTTTTCTATGTTGGATCTGTAGGAGTTGCTGATGGGAATTTGTATCCTCCTTCTACGAGTCCCCAAACTTTTGCTCCAAGAGACTGTAGATATGCAGTGGTTCTTATCTTCCAGTGAGTAAAATTGTTCCCGTCAAAGACTGGTGGCCTGATGTGTGCCTCTCTTTTTGGATTAGCCATTTTGATGGATCTTTTCCTTCAAGCGATCAAGCTTCCTCTGAAGGACCTGCTCTGATACCAATTGTTGGAAATAATACTGAGAGGGGGGGTGAATCAGTATTATCAGATCAATAAAACCTTTTCAATTTCATACTCAGAAACATATACGCGACTTCAGTTAAGTGAATCCGCGTGTACACGCGACTGTGTCTAAAGAAACTAGCGTATATGCAGATATCTTATGATTCAGTTAATCTTATCTTCAGTAAATGCATCAGAACATTATTAAGCAATTTAACAGTAAACAGGTGCAGTATAACAGAACAGAACATCACACAAGAGCCACACACATGAACACCATGATATAAGGTGGAAACCCAATGTGGGTGAAAACCACCTGCTGCAATTCGTCTCTTTCTTCTTTAATGAGAAACTTCTTTTACAATATACTGGTGCAGTTCTTTACCAGTATGCAGGCTACAACCTGCAGAGGGCTACAACCCTCTCTTTCGTTTTCCAACTACTTCTGGAAGGGAGCTACAACCCCCTCAGCTCTTGTACTAGCTGATCCATTTACTAGTACGTAGGTGCTGACCCTACAACCTTCAGGGACCACGTTTCATCAATTTTCAGACTGGATCCAAGAGTACAAAGCAAACATTACCGCAATACAATCATCAACTTATACTTGCATCATAATTCATTAAACAACCCAATACCGAATCACTGAAACCCTGTCATCAAGAACACAGAACCCAAACCAGAATCTAGAACTCTGCAACAACCACCAGAATCAGCAACAACCTGAAATATCAACCCTTATCATGCATACGCTACTTCGCTGTACCAAAACCGCGTGTATACGCGCTTTCTCCAAAGGCAACCCGCGTGCAGATCTAGAAATAATTACTTCTGCCTTTGCTGTCAGATCCGACCCTTGTCAAGCGTCCCGAACAGATAACCAGCAATACCAGATCCTCTCACTGCGTCAGACACCCACACACTTGCTCTTTGCCTAGTGATCTTCTCCTTATATAGCCTTAGGCCTTGTTCAATACCAAGAGCCAAAACCATAGAAACACAATACCATCAACTTCAAAACTAGGGATCGACACGCCCGTCGAGACACAATGGTCCGAAACCATAGGCACAACTTCCAAGGACTAACCGCCATGGACCAAAGGTACTTTTCCACATACACGCGCTTTTTCTGAAGCCAACCTGCGTGTATACGCGACTTGGGCTTAACAAACCTGCGTGTATGAACTTCCTTGGCAAGCTGTACTAGGATCTGTCTTCTGAGTAAGTTGCCATCACCTGTACCAACTTCTGAGCATCTGTACCAACCTCTGAGTGAGTTGCCATCAAGGACAACACTTGAATCATAATGCCAACACTTTTGTTGCTCTTCAGAGGATAATCTTTGTTCTAAAAATTATTTAAGGCTATCATGATCCGTTTTTACCTTGAAGTGTCTTCCCATTAGGTAGGGTCGCCATTTCTTAAGTGCATGGAGTATTGCCAACATTTCCTTCTCATAAATAGCTTTGCTTAAAAACTTTCCCTTGATTGGACGACTTTCAAAAGCAATGGGTCTTTCATCTTGCATTAGAACAACACCAATTCCATTTCCTGAAGCATCACATTCCACAATAAAGGTTTTTGTGAAGTCCGGTAGCTAAGACCGGTGCTTGGCACATTGCCTCTTTAAGATGTTCAAAGGCCTTTGTTGCTTCCGGAGTCCATGAAAATGCATCTTTCTTCAATAATGTTGTTAGAGGTGCTGCTATTCTCCCATAATTCTTAACAAACTTGCGATAATACCCTGTCAACCCAAGAAATCCTCGCAGATGCTTTATGGATGTGGGGATTTTCCATTCCTTAATGGCTTTAATTTTGCTAGGGTCTACCTTAACTCCTTCATGAGATACAATATGACCCAAATATTCCACCTCCTGGACTCCAAAGAAACATTTGGATCTTTTTGCATATAATTGTTTCTCCTCCAATAGTTGTAGCACCCTGTCAACATGTTCAACATGATCCTTCCAAGACTTGCTGTAGATTAGTATATCATCAAAAAATACTAACACAAATTTTCTAAGGAATGGTTTGAAAATTGAATTCATCAAACCTTGAAATGTTGAAGGTGCATTGGTAAGGCCAAAAGGCATGACCAAAAATTCATAATGACCCTCATGAGTTCTAAATGCCGTTTTCGGAATGTCTTCAATCTTCATTCTGATTTGATGATATCCTGAACGAAGATCCAACTTGGTGAAGTAAATTGATCCATGCAATTCATCCAGTAATTCATCAATGACAGGAATGGGGAACTTATCTTTAATAGTGAGCTTGTTGAGCTCCCTATAATCCGGACACATGCGCCATGATCCATCCTTCTTGTGCACCAATACTACTGGAGCAGAGAAAGAACTTTGACTCGGTTGAATTATACCAGCCTCTAGCATTTCTGCAACCATACGTTCAATTTCACTTTTTTGGACATAGGGATATCTGTACGGCCTGATGTTTGGAGGAACACTTCCTGGAATCAGATGAATAGCATGATCATGATCACGCATAGGTGGGAGACCTTTGGGAGTCTCAAATACCTTGGAATGATTGTCCAGGACTTTTTGGAGATCTGGAGAAATAGATGATTCCAATGTGGAAACATCTAGCGAACATAATTGTGCAATTACACCTCTTTGCTCCTTTTTTAGAAGCTTTGTCATACCATTAGAGCTGATTATCTTTCCTGGTTTCCCTGCAATACCCCTTAATTCAACTTCCTTTCCTTCCACAGAAAATTTGATGAAAAGTTCTTGAAAATTAAAAGCTATTGTACCCAAGGATTGTAGCCATTGGACTCCTAGTACAACATCAGCACCTCCCATTGGAATGGAAAGCATTGGGCTAGTCAATACATATTCTCCCATGGATAGCTTGATATTATGGCACTTTCCAGAGCAATTTATTGTTCCTCCATTTGCAATCATCACTTGACACTCTGGTGCTGGATATAGGAAGCAATTCAATTCTTTTGCTACCCTACAATGAATAAAATTGTGGGTGCTTCCTGAATCAATCAACACTATTACCTTTTTCTTCTTGATTTGTCCTTCTATCTTGATGGTTTGAGGAGTGGTAATTCCTGCCAATGCATTACAAGATATGGTCGGATTTATTTGTTCTTCATCTAGGCTTTGTTCCTGGAACATATCCTCTTCTTTTGACCTTTCTTGCTCCTTTTCTTCTTCCTCTTCACAATCTATGTAGAATAATTTCTTCTCAGCACACTTATGACCTTTAGTGTATTTGCTATCACAACTGTAACAAAGCCCTTTTGCTCTTTTTTCTTCCAATTGTTGTGGTGTCAACCTTATAGGTTGTGGAAGACTAGGGGCAACAACACTTCCGTCTTTATAGTTGTGAGTGGTATGCTTCCTGGTTGCCATAATTTTGCTTTCCATTTTTCTTGCTAACCTGAATGCCTTCTCTAATGAATCAGGTTCCCAAAGGCGAACATCATGTTGGATATTATCCTTTAAAGACCCTATGAACACATCAATCCTATGCTCCTCTGGAATATCTTTTACCCTTATGTTCAATTTTTGGAACTCCTCAATGTGCTCCATTATTGAACCCTTTTGTTTGAGACTTATCAATTGGCTAAAAAAAGTGTTGCTTTTTGTATCCTCATAATGTGCTATCAATTCTTCCGTAAAAATTGCCCAAGTGATAAATTGTTTACGAGAGCAAAGCCATTGATACCATACAAACTGATTTGGTTCCAAATATAAAGTTGCCATACGTACCTTTTGTGTGTTTTGCACATTATTGAGATCGAAGAATTGCTCCATCTGTAATATCCATGTGGCGGGATCCTTGCCATCAAACTTCCTCATATCGATTTTTGGAATATGGTGATTCTTCGATCCAACATTAGAGTCTATGGAATCATGATTAACATTTCTTTTGTTCTCATCATGAGTTTCCTTTAGTACCCTTTCACCCTTAGTGACGATTTCTTGTAGCAACTTATTCATATTTATCTTCAATTCGTCCATGTCTGTCTTCAAATCTATCTTCAAGTCATCCATCTTAGCTTCCACGTCAATCATCTTAGCTTCTACACCTTTCTTTAAACAGTCCATCTTAGCTTCTACACCTTTCTTTAAACCATCCATCTTAGCTTCTACGTCTTTCTTTAAACCATCCATCTTAGATTCTGTTCCCTTTTGTGCAAGGGACAGTTGTTGCACTTGGTCTTGTAATTTTGATATATCATGTTGCATTTCTTCCTCTTCTTCATGAGTCATGCTAGAGCTTTCAGGTTCCTTACTAGGTGTTTGCATTTTCTTTCCTCGGGGCATCAGTTACTGATAATAATGCTTTACTATGCCCTTTGAATTCCTTCAAACCAAGCTTATGCAAAAATAAAAAATAAAAACTACACACCTTTTTTTACTTTGTAGAAGCCTGATATTGAATCTGATGTATCTCTGTAATTTCGAATCATCCAGTTCTGAAATTGTGATCTGTAGTAGCCTTCTATGTCCTCTTTCCAATGCCACTAGTCTGAACCAAATTGGATTCTCCAAGAAAGAGTTATGCCCAATCTCCCGCAGTGACCTGATTATAGACTAGTTCAGTAGAGCAAACTTGTATGAAGTGCCACGTGTCACTGTTTCAACCTTTGACTCTGAAAAATATATAAAAGAAAACTATAGTCCATCCTCTTTCTGTACCTTCTTACGAAATTTCAATCCGATGCTCAGAAAGAAAGTTATGACGATTTTCCCCAGGTCACCTATTTTGAGTGTAATTCAAGAGTCTGCAAAAAGACCAACTTCCTGAGATCATATCTCCGAAAATATCACGCAAAAAGCTCTGAAATTCAGACCCAAGGTTCAGCACGATTTCTTCTCAAATGGGTTTTTTTTGCGACTTCTGAAACATCACAGAAAAAAGTTATAGCGAAAATTCCACGATGACCTGTTTGGAGCAGCGAAACCCTAGAATCCAAAGCTCTGATACCAAATGTTATGAAACCAGCTCACAAAAAGATAGAAAAGAGAGATCCACGCCTTAGAATTTAGCCTCTTCAAGGGGGAAACCTCCTTTACATTACATAAATGAACAATTCTTGGATGATACAAATGACAAAACCTCCTTTCTATATATAGGAGTCTATGGAGTCACAATATAATCCAGCCGACCTAACAATAATAATATAAAGCCACAAAAATAACAATAGAGGGATTCTATGGGCACATTAATAACAATATGGGGGTAATGGGGGAACAACAATATAAATAAGGGGTATAACTACAATAGTAATGGGGTAATCACTAGTATTATAGGGACCCAACAGAGTTTTCCTATGGTCAATACTGGTTATACTTTTGCGCTTTTGATAGCCTCCCCGACAACAACGCCAAAATGTTGGTGTTTAGATATGGGTTATAGATTCAATCCCTTCCACATTTATTTGTAAATCTAGGATTCATTAATTATTTCAAGGTTATCGTGCAAAGTATATATAGACCACAGGTTCCCTACCCAGTATTGAGCATTACAAATTACAAATACCAACAAATGCTATGAATCGAGTAACAACAAATTAAATAAAAGTAACAACAATCTAGAGTAATATCAATTAGGAATTACAGCAAGATTATAAAACAGTAAAGAAATAACATCAATTACAAAACATTAACAGCGTAACCAAAATGCATACATGTTCACATGATTAAATTCAATAGCACTTGATCAGGAGAGTAGGCCCAAATCTTCGATCAGGGTTGTGGTGAAGAGTTAGAAAGAACACAAGATTACATAAGACTATAATTCACATTAACCAAAAGGAATTATGATTAAAGTTTTGTTGTTACACACCCAAAGGGAAAAGTGTGTCATTCTGCTCCACTGAGCCTTACTTATACTCTTTGTCATTACATGAATAGAAATTAACAAACTCATAAATTGTGGCAATCATGCTTTCCCACAAATATACAATGATTGTTCAAATAGAAAAAAAATGAAAAGATAGCAGTCAGAGTCGATTTATCAGCTCCTCGACAATTGAACAGTTTTAATGGTCCCATCCTTGAATAGCACTGCCAACCCATTAACAACATCATGCCGACTTTTATTCCATTAAGCGTCACCCGACATGATTCTGCAAAAGAATTCAGTCAGCAAGGCATTTAAGCATCATTCCCCTACGACTACACTTCCTTAATTAACATTTCAAGAATACATACCAATTTAATATACCTTCGTTGATTTGAGATATAAATAGACCTCATAAAAGTTATGAAATGGTTAAAAAGGAACAGGTAAAGATGAGTGAAAAATGGGTAATTTTATCGACCAACACATATAACACCATGCAATACATGCACCTACACCTGACATACCACACATACACCTACAACCCGTGTACAAACACAACACAATACATACTCCTACATCTGGTGTACAACACAATACGTATACGTCCACAGAGTAGAACACAACGAATACACATCTCACGATACCATGATTACAAATTGCACATACATAGTCCTGCATGCCCGCAACACAACATGTATGACATGCACAAAATACCACATGTACATCAATACCATATGTACAACATGTACACATTACCATTGGTACACAACACCACCTACACAACATGTACACAACATCACATGTATACGGCACCACCTGCACAATGCGTACACAACGCCACATGTACACTGCACAACTTGCACAATGTGTACACAATACCACATGTACATAGTACCACATGCATGACATGTACACACACCACATGTATGCAGTGTCATATGCACATGTACACAACACCAACTGCACACAACACCACATGTACAATCATGCACACAACACCATATGTACATAGCACCACATGTACAACATGCATGCAACACCACATGTACATAGAACTACATATACAACATGTGCATAGCACCATATGTACACAACATCGAATATCCAACATGTGCACATCACCATATGCACACAACAATGCATATCCATCATGCGCACAATACAACATGTACACAGCACCACATATCTAACATGTACATAACACCATCTATACCCAACCCTACATATGTAATATTCATACAACACTATATGTACCACCTTGTACATAACATTGCATAACTAACATGTACACACACTATATATGCACAACACCGCATGTGCACAACATCATAGATGCAACATGTACAACACATACAACATATGCATAACAGTAGTACCACACATCCAAAACCACACTGTCTCTACCATGCAACGTTGCTTCTAGTTTTTGTCTGCCATCCATGCTTATCCTAGCATGCCATAGATCTCACTGCTTTCATTCAGTTTATGTATCCCTCAGAGTTACCTGTACATAGGCATAATACACGCACACAATATCAATTCATATCCACATGATATCGACCTCGTATATTTTTCATGACTACTCTCCCCACTTGATTCCCCATAAGACTAGGAACCTCGTCATGCCACTCACTTGCATAAGCAATCATTCCTCTACAAGAATGATCCCTGACAACCTTGTCGAACAGTGACATAGATACATAGATACATATACATAAACATTAGCATAAAACAGTCATGATCATGTCAGACAATGACATACATACACACATACATAAACATCAACATAATCATGATCATAACATAATCACCAGATAGCATAAGGTCAAGGTTAAGATAACTCCCTTTATCTATGCACACCATGCACAACTTTGAGTATAATCGTTCCCAACATGGCCAAGGCATCTGATGCCTCATATCCATTTACTTCACCTTTATTGTTACCTTTTTCATGACGGTACTACCACTACCCATTTACATCAATGGACCGAACCAATCCAACCAATTTTCATATTCTTACCTTCAACTTCCCTTACTCATGCACTGAGCTTCATTTGGGTCTTACATTACTTATTGAGTTTCATTCAGCTCCCTTGATCTTCATTAACTTCCTCCTTCCCAAATAATTCCCAAGACCCTCAAAAACATAAAATACAAGAATCAAAAGCAACCAAGAATAAAACCATGAAAGCCAATAGCAATACAACACCACAAACAAAGTGGCATGATCATGCAAGAGACATATAAAAAACTGCAAATCAAGCACAAGAAAATGACAAGGTATTGAAAGCATAAGACTCTCAACAAACTCCATGACTCAATCCCCATGGGTTCCCAGTGCTTCCAAAGGAAAGCTCAACCTGAGTCTTCTTCATAATTTCATGGCAGTCTCTTTGCCATGCAATCCCCTGCATCATATTTCCATCAACACATAACTGTCAATGCATAAATAAACATAACAATACACTAGTTACCTTACCTTGTTGTGCCAAGCACGTTGCTTGCAACTGAACACATCCATGTTGTCTCTCAAGGGACACCAATCCTTTTACGAATCTAGCCATAACTAGAACTATTTGTTATACCTATCACATACATATTTATGAATATAACACATATCCTCATAATATCAGACAAATTCAAGGTTAAGAAGATTTCCTATATGCAAAGCACTCATTCATTTGGAATTACGGTTTCCAAACATAGCCAAATGAATTCTTTCCCAATTCCTTTCTTTTACCTTTCCTTACTGAAATTAAGTATTAATATGCACTGCCACGTCACCCAATTATTAGTTATATAAACAATTCAACTATTACATTGTCATGTTAATACCAAGAATGTTTCTCTACAACTGCTCACACATGTTCCACAAATCAAGGCATCATGTTTATGAATTTTAAATCAACCTTTACCAAGTCTAACAACCATGTCATACTCAACAATCAACTCACATTCATCAGTCATAATACATAATTCTACAACTATCACCTTCTTACACTCAAGTACATATCAGTTGTCTCAACAAATATGTATTAGTAAAACCATCTTAAAACAAGATCATTTTGGAAAGAAATCTTATAGACACATACTCATATTGTTGAAGTAATGAAACATTCAGACAACAAATAGGTGACCTAATAGACACCAAATACTCAAACACCAAATAAACGACATAGTCAAACATTCAAACACCAAATAGACGACATAAGAAAACTCATACCTTAATGTATCTCAGGGGAGGCTATCTTATCTACACAATCAAGCTAGATTAGCATGATATAACTTCACAACATATCAACTCAACCATAAATAAGGTCATGATATCCATAATAGTCACTAGCTTTCATGTTCACATCATAAACTCATAAACAATTATCATTCATACATAATAATCACATCTTCACAGGCAATCTAGATTAGTAGGACATAATATCACAATATATTAACTCATACATGAATGCCATAACCCTAGCCATTTGCATAGACCAATCCAACTTAGTATGATACATATAACATCAAGATATTCAACGCAATGAACATAACCATCATGCATATGACCATCTTGCATACAATCAACATATTACTATCATTCATGACGATATGACACATGTGCATATGATTACACTAATCAAATAACATTTATCATACATGTACTCATAACAATAATAGAATGACAAGCATATAAGTAAATTTAATTCTTATAAAAAACCTTAACCACATACCTGAATGCCCAATGTACAGATCTATATGGCGATCTGCTCTTACCTGAAGTCTAGTGCTGCAAGCTTTTTTTGACGATCTACATCTCCTACTCTTTCTCAACCAACACATAAACATCATAACAACCAATAGCATCATGATGATCTAAAATTCATACAATGACCTCACAATGCATGTTTGACCTATTATACATGCATAATTATAACCATGACAATGCATGCATAATAACATATGGACATTGACATGCATAACAAAGGCATATAGAACCGACATTCATTCATGACTAAAGCATCCCAACAACAACAACATCAACCTTCACATAGCGACATCACTACAACCATGATCAACACCATGAAAATGCAACAAGCACATGGACTATAACTATAAAGAAAACATATGCAACCGATATGAATGTATGACCAATGCACCACCCATCCAGTCTAAGGGATGAACCATGCTCTGATACCACTCTATGGTATCAAATATGACCCAAAGAGAGCACAACCCACTCTAATACCACTCTATACACCCTCCTCCCACATCTATCCAAGTAACCGGCCAGCCGGGGTAAACATGCGATGATAAGTTACCGTATATCCCTCCATTCACCAGAGAGGATTCCCAGGCCTAATCAAGGGTAACCAACTCTAAACTTTATTGTATATTCCGCTATTCACCAGTAAGGATTCCTAAGCCCACTGAGGCACATAATACCTAGATTTACCACAACCCACAGTCTGTTTCAAGGGTCACTAGGCCAGTGGCTCTACCGTGATCCACAGTCTGGTTCAAGGATCACTAGGCCATGTGTTCTTTCTTTCATAGATCCACCTCACTCAACTTCGAATCTATACGGAAATCCAGCTCAACCAAAACATGAGAACCCCATCACACCATGGTTCTCCAGAAATGGCAAGGCTAGGGTAAAAACGTTGTCACACCTGGAAAAACACATGCCATAACAATAAAGAACAACATGCAATACCATGCATGCCAAATCTAGCAAGGAAATCACACACGCAAATCGATACATGCAAAGAATATTTTTGTAGCTACTTGATCTTTGCTTCCTCTTTTCCTTCTTACTCCAAATTCCAAGTATGCCACACTCCTCCAAGAGTTCTCTAAGAAAAATCTAAGTGTCCAAGAGTATGAGAGAGAAAGAGAATAGAAGAGAACTCCACCAAAAACCTGTCAAAAGCTTGCCAACTGATCCTCATAAGCCTTTTTATCAACAAGGCCTCTATTTTCTTCATTTTCCATTATTTTCCTTCATTTTCCTCCTCACATGCAACTTGTAACTTTTCACCTTCCTTTTCTCCTATTTTCCATTATTTTCATAAATAAATGTGGCAATAATGGCATTTTTCCTTTCTAAAGCCTTAGCCATAATAAACCAATGAACACCCACACTAGGATGTTTTTCCCACAATTTAGCTTGGAATACGTGTCCCATGACTGTGGCCTTATATATTTTTATATGGATTTTTAACCAAGGTTGTTACATCTTGTACCACTTGACATTTGTGGGATTGTCTTAGGGAGTCCATATTTATATGACCAAAAATCTATATCATATCGTCATGAGAACAAGTATCGTATTTTCAAACATGGAGTTGAGTATATTGTTAGAGCACATCACAAGAAGATGAACTTATCTCTTGTTAGTGCTGGACAAATGAAAAGGCTTGTGAATGCTAGTAAGAATTTTGTGTTGTTGATGATAAAAACTAAATATATCGTTGAATCTGAAGCTTTATCAAGATGTGATTCTAAACTCAAGCATGAATTGGTTGAATTTGTTAATACTTATGATAAGATGTTTCAGGAACCTGAAGGGTTACCTCCAAAAAGAGGAATCCAACATGAGATACAATTACAACAAGATGCACCACTTCCGAATATTGGCATGTATAGAATTTTAGTTTTGGAGAATGCAGAGATCAAGAAGAAAATCCAAGAGTTGCTTGACAAAGGGGTCATCAGACCTAGTACATCTCCTTGTGGGTCTCCTATTGTTTTGGTTCCAAAGAAAGATGGTACATGGCGCATGTGTGTGGATTTTCGATCTTTGAACAAGATCACAGTAAAGAATATTTATCCTCTTCCTCGCATTGATGAGTCACTAGATCAATTAAAGGATGTTATTTATTTTACTAAGTTAGACTTGAGAAGCAGTTATCATCAGAAGGATTTTTGAAGCTGATATTTGGAAAACTAATTTTAAGACAAAACAAGGATTGTTTGAATGGTTAGTTATGTTGTTTGAGCTCTGCAATGCACTTGTTACATTCATGAGAGTTATGAATGATGTATTTTGACCATTCCTTGATGATTTTGTCATAGTCTACTTAGATGATATTCTATTTTTTAGTAAGACTTGTGAAGAGCATTTCAGGGATGTAAAGCAAGTTTTAGATGTCTTAAAAAAGGAAAAGTTGTATTTGAAGATGTCTGAACGTGAATTTGGGAAAACCTCTTCAGTTTACTTAGGTCACATTGTAGGAGGTGGAAAATTGAAAATTAATCCCTCCAAAGGTGAAGTCATTGTGAATTAGCCTAAACCTAATAATGTAACAAAATTTAGGAGCTTTTTGGGAGAAACCCAATGTTGGAGAAAATTTATCACTAACTTATCATCTATTTCAACACCTGTTGGAAATAATACTGAGAGGGGGGGTGAATCAGTATTATCAAATCAATTATTGTTATTTCACACTCAGATTTGTATACGCTACTTCAGCTATGGTAAACTGCGTATATACACTACTATGTCTAAAGAAACCAGCGTATATCAGAAAACTTAAGATTCATTAATTGATGATCTTTAATCAGTGCATCAGGACTTCATTAAACATAATAACAGTAAACAGGAGCAGTAAAACAGAACAGATCATCACACACATGGACACAAAGATATAAGGTGGAAACCCAATGTGGGTGAAAAACACCTGCTGCAATTCGTCTCTATCTTCTTTTATTTAGAAACTTCTTTTTACAATGATTCTGTACTGGTGCAGTCTTATACCAGTACGCACGCTGCTACCTACAGAAGGCTACAACCTTCTCTCGTTCTCCAGCTTCTTCTGGAAGGGAGCTACAACCCCCTTAGCTCTTGTACTAGCTGAGATACTAGTACGTAGTTGCTGACCTACAGAAGGCTACAACCTTCTATTTTCTTCCAGGGACCACGTTTCATAAATTTTCAGACTGGATCCATGAATAACATCAATCAAACATCAAGTATATCTGCATCAACCAATCTCCTTTGCACCAAACAAAACTGAATCAAATAGTCACTTCTCTGAATGCTATACCTAGAAAACAGTAACAGTAACCAGACACCAATTCTGAACCCAGGACACTGTAGCAATAAACAGAAGTAGCTAAAACATATTTCAAGAGACGTGCGCTACTTTAATGAGTACAACTTGTGTGCATACGCTTCTGAATTTAGGCCAACCAGCGTATATGCTATTCTGCATTACAAAACCAGTGTGTATACGCACCTTTTCTTTGCTGAACCTGCATACATATCTACAAAAGATAATTTATCCTTTTCACTTATTCAGACATCAGTTATACCCAGATTATCAGATTTATATATCAAGTCATGCGCCAAAATAACATATCAAAATCACACAAAGATACTATTCTTCAAGCCTTAAGATATTGATCCATCAATAGTACTTATCCTTCTTCTTCTTGCACTCAGGTTCCTCCTTGATTCAGATCCAACTATGCACCATAACCCAATGACCAGTATTCCAAATCTAGTTCTTCATGAGATATTCAATGCTTGAGTCAATGCCTTTGCCTAATGATCTCCTTCCCCTTTTATAGTCTTAGGCCTTACATAATACCATGGTCCAAAACCATAAAGAATCAATACCTTGGACCAAATACCTGGGTTTAGCACTTTAGACGAGATACCATGGTCCAAAACCATAGGTCCAAATACCAAGGACTAAATACCATGGACCAAAAATAATTTTTCCCACACTTATGCGCTTTTTCGTGCATGAAAGTGCATCCATACGCATACACGACTTTTGATCAGCAATCCCACGTATATACGCGACTTCATCAAAGGGAACCTACGTATACCTCTTTTTCTTTCATTCTGAGAGCCTGAACAGTGATCTGCCATCTGAGTGAGTTGCCATCAAGGACAACATATGTGTCATAGTGCCAAACTTGAGTCATAATGCCAACAATCTCCCCCTTTGGACTTGATGGCAACCCCAGTCACTCAAAGTCATTCTCCCCCTTTGACATCAAGGGCAAAGGGTTATGCTCCCCCTGAGTTCTTGCTGAAATCTCTGCTCTGTTGTGTTGTCCATGCTCCCCTTGACTATAGGCAAGGTCTGCAAGAAGATGTTCTACAAGAAGACACATAACTTTATACATCATAAAGGACCTTCCTACCACCAAAGACTCATACACACATCCATCTCCCAACCAAGTGGGGATTGACTCACCCACCCAACCAAGTGGGGATACACCAAAATTTTACACAAGATAAAACAAGAACATTACATTATCCATCCTAAGCATAGTGGGGAAACCAAAGTAGGTCGTTACATGACCCTGATAAGAAAAGAAATATATGACATAGAGACGAAATATCTACAACCAAACTATGATAGTTATCAACAACTATCATCAGCAGCATCTGTCAATCATCATTCAAACCAGCAACCATGTTCTCCTTCTACACTTGTTCCCCTTGAAACCAAAACACTGTGAACATGAACCAAGATATTCTAGGATAATGCCAACAATGCATTATTAGAAGAATATATATGCTCCCCTTGAACCTGTGCCATATGGTCTTTGTCAAACCCATATCAAACTCCTTTCATCCTGAGCTTGGCCCACTGTTTGTCTTAAAACCAACATATACGCGACTGTATCCACATAAACCAGCATATGTATGCGGATTATCCTCATTAAACTCGTGTACAACCATTTTTCTTTGAAACGGACAAGTTTCAACAGCAATATGATGCATCAACTACTCCCAAATTCTATCTGAGGTATTCAAATGTATCTCTCAGCAGTGGTTTGGTGAGTATATCAGCAACCTGTTCCTTGGAGGGAACATATTCCAATTTGACCTTTTGTTCAAGCACTTGTTCTCAGAGAAAATGATATTTGATAGGTATGTGCTTGGTCTTTGAATGCATGACTGGATTTTTTGAAATGTTGATTGCACTTGTATTATCACATAAAATAGAGATAGGTGGAGTACAAGTGATTTGAAAATCTTTCAAAATTTGCATCATCTAAAGGAGTTGTGTGCAGCAATATGCAGCAGCCACATATTCTGCTTCAGCTATAGATAAAGCAATCGAACTTTGTTTGTTGTTGAACCAAGATACTAATCTGGACCCCATAAAGAATGCACCACCACTAGTGCTTTTTTTTTCATCCATGCTTCCTGCCTAATCTGCATCTGTATATGCATGAAGTGTGAGATCTGTATATCTAGGATACCATAAGCCATAGTTTTGTGTCCCTTGAAGATATTTGAAAATTATTTTAACCGCCTGAAGGTGTGCTTCTTTCGGATTTTCCTGGAATCTTCCAACTATTCCCACTACATGCATGATGTCTGGTCAAGTACCAATCAAATAGAGCAGACTACCAATCATGGATCTATAGGTTGGTTGATGAACTGCTGTTGAATCATCATTTGCGCTGAGTCTGCATCCTGTTACCATAGGGGTACATACTAGTTTCGAATCTTCCATGCCATATTTCTTCAAGATCTCCTTGAGGTACTTGGTTTGTGATAAAAAGATACTTTCTTTATTTTGTTGGACTTGTAAAAAAATAAAATATGTCAGCTCACCAAGCAAGGACATTTCAAATTCTTTCTGCATCACCAAAGCAAAGTTTTGACTCATGGCTTCTTCATTGCTACCAAAGATGATATCATCAACATACACGACAAGTATTAGCAATTTATCATTATCAATTTTTACATATAGATTGTTATCTGCTGATCCTTTTGAAGAACCTTGTTGATGGAGGTATTTGTCCAAACGATAATACCAAGCCCTTGGAGCCTGTTTAATACCATAGAGTGCCTTCTTAAGTATACATACAAGTTTTGGATCATTTCCAAGGATGAATCCATCTGGTTGCTCAATATACACTTCTTATTCCAAGTCTCCATTTAAAAAGGCAGATTTCACATCCATTTGAAAAACTTTGAACTTCTGAAAGCTAGAAAGAGCAAGGAACATTCTTATGGATTCAAGTCTAGCAACTGATGCAAAAGTTTCTTCAAATTCTATACCTTCTTGTTGAGCATACCCTTTATAAACAAGTCTGGCCTTGTTTCTAATAACATCTCCATTTTCATTCAGCTTGTTTTTGAATATCCATTTTGTCCCTATGACATTCTTATCATTTGGTCTAGGGACCAACTCCCAAGTGTTATTATTTTCAATCTGCTCAAGTTCTTCATTCATGGCCTTGACCCAAAATTCATCTTTGCATGCTTCTCTTACATTTTGTGGTTCAGTGGAGGAGAGAAATGCTAGATAACTTGAAGCTTCTAAAATAGTTCTTCTTGTTTGTACACCTGCCTCTTTCCGCCCCAAAATTTGAGTTTCTGGATGATTCTTCTGAATGTACCTGGATGGAGTCTTTTCTTCCATCCTTATCTGTTCTTCTGGTGCCTCATGGGTTTCTTCTTCATCATAAGTCCGATTTTATGTTGAAGGATAGTCCTCATCATCTTCGAAATCTTCGGATTTCACCTGCCTAGGAATGTTTCCTTCTTCATTAATCACTACATCAATACTTTCAACAATTTTTCCAATTCTTTTATTGTAACACTTATATCCTTTGTTGTGGGGAGAGTAACCAAGGAGAAAGCCTTCATCTGCTTTAGGTTCAAACTTGCCAAGATTTTCATCAATCCTTTTGATGTAACATTTACTTCCAAAATTTTTTAAGTATTTAACCATGGGAGTCTTACCATACCAAAGTTCATGAGGAGTTTGAGTGTTGTTCACCCAGACGTTTGTCTTGTTGAGAATAGTAACCGCATCAAATGCAGCTTCACCCCAGAAGGTTGCGGGAGTTCCAGACTCATCAAGCATAGCACGAGCCATTTTTTGAACCATTATGTTCATCCTTTCCACTACTCCATTTTGTTGAGGAGTCCTTGCAATAGAGAATTCCCTTCTTATTCCATGTTCTTCACAAAAATCGAAAAATTCATCCGAGGTAAATTCCCCTCCTCTATCAGACCTGAGGCATTTGATTCTGCGATCTAATTCATTTTCAACCAAGGCTTTGAATGCTTTAAACTTTTCGAAAGCTTCGTCTATATGCTTCAGAAGTCCTATCCAACACATCCTTGAAAAGTCGTCAATGAACAATATGAAGTATTCTTCTCCTCGAGGTGACCTCTTCCTAGTTGGACCACATACATCAGTATGGACAAGTTCAAGTGGCCTATTAGCTGATCCTTCCTTCTCAGGGAAATTAGTTCTGGTTTGCTTACCAAAATGACATGATTTTCATATTGTATTTTCAGGAATTCTAATGTCAGGGAGATCACGAACTGCCTGATATTTGCATGCTTTCCTTATCTGAGAGAAGCTTAGATGCCCCAATCTTCTGTGCTATAGCTAGTGTTCATCATTCTTGCTTAGATAACATTGTTGTTGTCCTCCCTTGAGTATGTATAAATTATTTGGAGTTCTTATGCCTTTGATCACTGTTTCTCATGTATCAAGCTCACGAACAATACATCCATTTGATCGAAATATTACCTCATTTCCTTGATCACACATTTGACTGACACTCAATAGATTATGTTTTAAGCCATCAACATACATAACATTTCCAGCTTTGACTTTTTCTTTCAAAATAACAGAACCTTTACCTTTTATGAATGCAGGGGTGTCATTTCCAAATGAGACCTTCTTTTCCTTTTCAAAGGCACTGTATGACTGGAGTTTTTCTTTATCACCTGTCAAATGTTTTGAGCAATCACTATCGATGTACCACTGTTTTCTGTCCTTCCGCATATAAGGCTATACCACATCTTTCTGGTTGCGGTTCTTTCTTCCTCCATGTCCTGGGACTTAATGAAGCTTGCTCCTTCTGAGTTTTTTTTCTGAAACCTACTCCTGCACTCAGAATCTTCATGACCGAAGTTGTTACAAATAGAACATTCTATTTCATTTTCAAGAGCAGAAAAGTTATTGTAGGTTCTTTTCATGATTCCAGTCAAACTCCTTTGATTTCGTGCTTCTCTGGTCATGATGGTCTTGTAGGAAACACATTGAGATGCCTTGTGTCCAAAGTTATGACAAGAGAAACATTACCCATTGAAGAAATTCCTGCGATTATCAAACCTTTCGTCCAGGTGATTGTAATTTCCATAGCCATTCGTTCTTGAGGCAAATTGAGAATGATTTACCTGTGGTTGGTTGTAGCTTCTGTTCATCCTTGAAGTAGAGTGCCCTCGATTTACTTGGTGATCTTTGTTCATTCTTGAAGTAAATTGTCCCTGATTTACCTGGTGATCTGCATTATGCCTTTGTTGTCGATTGTCAACTTGTTCACTTCTCCTTGCTGCTTCAAGATAACTTTTAGAGGTAGATGGCTTCTGTGTTTGAGATGCTTCTTCAGTATACCCAAGACCTATCTTGATTAGAGGAGAACGCTGCACTTTGATAATCTCATCTAAAGTTTTAGATCCTTTAGCAAATCCGAGATTAAGAGCTTTTGTTTTCTCAATATCTTTTCTAAGTCCCACAATTTCACATTCTAACTTTTCATTGTGTTTTTCCCTTTCAGCAAGTTGGAATGTCAGAGTATCTATAATCATATTCTTTTCTTCTAAACAAATTTTAAGTTTAGAAATTTCTTCATAAGGACCTTCTTCATCTATAGCATCCAAGATATCATCATCTTCAAAAGCCATCAAAAGTCTATAATCATTACCTTGTTCATCTTCATCACTATTTGAAAATCCATCATTGTCTTCATGTGTATAATAGCTCTTCTTACTTACATTCTATTTTCTGTTCCATCTAACTAGTTCCTTACCTTTGTCAAGCTTATCTTTATGAGGACACTTGGTTGCATAGTGACCGACTCTTCCACAAGCAAAGAATTTAAAAGGTAGCTTACCTCTGAATCTTCTAGAACCCTGTTGAAGGTTCTTAACAACTTTTGATTCTTCCTCTCCTTCTGACATATGTCCAGACTCATTGTATTCTCCTTTTCCTGAGGCTTTGAGTGCAGATTCTCTCATGTCTGATTGTCCCCCTTTTCTCATTTCGAAAGCAGTTAGGATTTCGTGCAGCTGTGACATGGTAATGCTTTAAAGATTTTGCTTTTCTTCTATGGCTGAAACTTTTGATTCAAACTTAGAAGACAAAGATCTTAGAACCTTTTAACCAAAGTAGCTTCTTTTATCTCTTCACCAAGTTTTTCATACAATTAACAATCTCATATATACGTAAGAAATAATTAGCCACACTTTCATCATTGTGCATTCTGAGATTTTCATATTGGATTCTGAGAGTTTGTAGTTTTGCACGTTTTACCTGATCATCTCCTTCATAGCTCAAAACGATCTTGTCCCATATTTATTTTGCAGTTTTGAGCTGCATAACCTTGACGAATTCTGATTGAGATAAACTCCCTAATAGAGTATTGACAACCTTTGCATTTGTTTCATACTGCTTCCTACCAGCCATATCTGTAGGAGTTGCTGATGGAAATGTGTATCCTATTTCCACGATATCCAAAACTTTTGTACTAAGAGATTGAAGATAGGCTGTGATTCTTACCTTCCAATAGACGAAGTTGCTTCCATCAAAGATTGGTGGCCTGATAGATGCCTCATTTTCGTAGTTGCTCATGATGATAGATCTTCCTTCAAGCAATCAAGCTTCTTCTGAAGGACCTGCTCTGATACCAATTGTTGGAAATAATACTGAGAGGGGGGGTGAATCAGTATTATCAAATCAATTATTTTTATTTCACAATCAGATCTGTATACGCTACTTCAGCTATGGGAAACTACATATATATGCTACTATGTCTAAAGAAACCAGTGTATATCAGAAAACTTAAGATTCATTAATTGATGATCTTTAATCAATGCATCAGGACTTCATTAATCATAAGAACAGTAAACAGGAGCAGTAAAACAGAACAGATCATCACACACATGGACACAAAGATATAAGGTGGAAACCCAATGTGTGTGAAAACCACCTGCTGCAATTCGTCTCTATCTTCTTTTAATTAGAAACTTCTTTTTATAATGATTTTGTACTGGTGCAGTCTTATACCAGTGCGCAGGCTGCTACCTGCAGAAGGCTACAACCTTCTCTCATTCTACAGCTTCTTCTGGAAGAGAGCTACAACCCCCTTAGCTCTTGTACTAGCTGAGATACTAGTACGTAGTTGCTGACCTACAGAAGGCTGCAACATTCTCTTTTATTCCACGGACCATGTTTCATAAATTTTCATACTGGATCCATGAATAACATCAATCAAACATCAAGTATAACTGCATCAACCAATCTCCTTTGCACCAAACAAAACTGAATCAAATAGTCACTTCTCTAAATGTTGTACCCAGAAAACAGTAACAGTAACCAGACACCAATTCTGAACCCAGAACACTGCAGCAATAAACAAAAGTAGCTAAAACATATTTCAAGAGACGTATGCTACTTTAATGAGTACAAACTGCATGCACGTGTCTGAATTTAGGCCAACCAGGGTATAAGCTATTTTTCATTACAGAACCAACGTGTATACACGCCTTTTCTTTGTTGAACCTGAGTACAGATCTATAAAAGATAATTTATCCTTTTCACTTATTGAGACATCAGTTATACCTGGATTATCAGATTTATAGATCAAGTCATGCGCCAAAATAATAGATCAAAATCACACAAAGATACTACTCTTCAAGCCTTAAGATCTTGATCCATCAATAGTACTTATCCTTCTTCTTCTTGCACTTAGGTTCCTCCTTGATTCAGATCCAGCTATGCACCATAACCCAATGACCAGTATTCCAGATCTAGTTCTTCATGAGATATTCAATGTTTGAGTCAATGCCTTTGCCTAATGATCTCCTTCCCCTTTTATAGTCTTAGGCCTTACACAATACCATGGTCCAAAACCATAAAGAATCAATACCTTGGAACAAATACCTAGGTTCAACACTTCAGACGAGATACCATGGTCCAAAATCATAGGTCCAAATACCAAGGACTAAATACCATGGACCAAAAATAATTTTTCCCACACGTACGTGCTTTTTCGTGCATGAAAGTGCGTGCATACGCATACGTGACTTTTGATCGGCAATCCCACGTGTATACACGACTTCGTCAAAGGGAACCTGCGTATACCTCTTTTTCTTTCATTCTGAGAGCCTGAACAGTGATCTACCATCTGAGTGAGTTGCCATCAAGGACAACACCTGTGTCATAAGTGCCAAACCTAAGTCATAATGCCAACAACACCATTACATTCCTTGAAAAGTGTGAAGTAGATCTTTCAGTGGGGAGGGAAATCATAAAAATCCTTTGACACTTTGAAAGAGAAAATCAATACAACACCAGTTCTAACACTTCCATATCTCAAGCAACTATTTGAAATTCAAATCGATGCAAGTGAATATGCTATGGGGCAGTATTGACACAGCATGGTAAGCGAATATGTTATCATTTTTCAACCTTTTCCAATGCAGTAATTAACTATCCAACTTATGATAAAGAGTTGTACGCTTTGGTACAAAGTGTGAATAAGTGGAAGCATTATTTACTGGGTAAAGAAACAATTATTCATACTGACCAATAACCCTTGCAATATCTTCAATCGCAAACCAAGCTACAACAAGCTAGAAATTTCAGATGGATGGGATTTCTACATCAATTTCGTTTAGTCATCAAGTATAAGAAAGGTATTTTCAACAAAGTTACAGATATGTTGGCAAGGCCTATTGTTAATGCAGCTATCATTCTTAAGCATAACTCAATCATGCATGAAATTTATATTGAACAATATGCTCAAGATGAAGATTTTAAAGATGTTTATGCAACTTTGAGTCAAGGCAATCATGTTGAAGAGTTGGATTATCATGTTCATAACAAGTTGTTGTATCATCTTGGAAAGTTGTGTATTCCACAGGGTGAAAGAGTTAATGTCATAAGAGAAGCCCATACTTCTCTTATTGTTGGTCACTTTGGTGTAGGCAAAATAGTTGCTCAACTACAGAGGTATTATTATTGGCCTCGTATGAATGAAATTGTATCAAGATATGTAAAAGGATGTTCTATGTGCGCTACTAGTAAGCCAAGTAATAGGAAATTAGGTTTGTACACTCCACTTTCTATCTCTTCTCGTCCTTGGGAAAGTGTTTCTATGGAGACTACCTATGTCTAGAAAATATCATGATTATTTATATGTTATAGTGGATAGATTCAGAAGAATGTGTGTGTTGATGCCTTGTAAGAAATAAATCGCAGTTGAACAAAGTGCACAAATGTTCTTCCAAAATGTACGGGTTCACTTTGAGTTACCCACTTCTATTGTTTCTAATCGAGATTCTTGATTTATCGGGAAGTTTTGGTCAAGTTTATGGGGACTCATGGAAACAAAGTTGAAGAAGAGCACATCATTTCATCCACAAACCAACAGTTAGATAGAGGTAGTGAAAAAAATAGTAGTGCATCTCCTTCATGGATATTGTGGTAAGAATCCCAAAGTTTGGGATGAGAATTTGCATTACATCCAACATGCCTACAATCGTGCCAAGAATTCATCTACACAAGTATCTCCACTTGAAGCTCGTTTGGGTTATTTACCAAAGTATCCTTTGGATTTTATCTTTGGTAAAGACATTATAGTGGATGGACATAGTGATGTGGACAAAGCCAAGCATTTTATTGAACAAATCCAATTAGTGCATCAAAGGGTACAAGAACAGCTGGAGAAAATCCAAGCCAAGTACAAAGAAAGGAATGATAAACATCGGTTTGATCATGATTTCTAATTGGGATATCAAGGTCAATTATACATCAGAAAGGAAAGATTGAAAGGTGAAGGTAAAAAGCTCAAACCAATCAGATATGGTCCTTTAAAAATCTTGGAGAAGATTGGTAATAATGTAGAAATTCTCACTGTAGATCACCTGATAATGCAATATACTAAAGCAAAATACTTAATCTACTTCTACAAACAAACTTGAGGAAGCTTAATCGATTTTGAGCAAGATTAAATAGAACACATATTACAGATGAAGAAGAAACAATCACACATGAACACAGAAGAATACTCTGGGGAAAGCCTCAGCTAAAAACCCCGCTATCTGTATTATCATACAAGTGGAAATATCTCAGGATTACACAAAGTTTTAGCTCACAAGCTATGCAGCTCTCAATACAATCCCTCACTGCTACTCATAGATAGAATAGACAACACATATGCCTTTCTTCAATCCTCCAAGCCGCAGTTTCTCCTGGGTCCTCCAGCTGCAACCTGTGTAATTCTCACCTCACACACAACACTGACATCTGAAATAACTGGGCAATCCTGAAGGAGCTAATTCCTTTTGCATGGATGAGTTTCCTTTATAGGAAAATTCCTCCAACTAATAGTATACTGTCCCTTCCTTTAATCTCAACTGGGTCTCTGTCTGAACTGACATGCATGAGTTATTTTTGAGAGAATATTCAATTATCCGGAGAACACTAGTTGCATGCATGCATGCATTAACTGACTAAACTCACAATCAATTCCTCAAACTATTCGGAACTAATCTAACTGGACTTAACTCAGTTAACTAAGCTAACTAATTTCAACTCAAATAAAACTCATCCTTATCTCCTTAATTAAGGGATAACTTCCTCAATCAAAGGGATAACTGTTGCATGTCTTCACAAAGACTTCATGTTTGATTTTCACCAACTAATTTAACTCAAGATGAATTAATTAATTTTTTTCAAACAACTAGTGAGACTAAATTCAAATTTTAATTCTCAATTTTGATTCATGTACAGATCAAAATTGGAATATATCCCGAAATGCTATTTATAGAAATGCTATTTTTAGCATTTCTATTTTTTGTTATTTCCAACAGAGTTGGAGTATATCCTGAAATGATATTTTTAGCATTTCTTATTGTTATTTTCAACGCTCCCTCTCAACAAGAATGGCATTCAACTTGAACCTGATCTTGAACCTTTGGAATGTTCTGCATGCAACAGTTCTCCCTAGTGTTGTTGCTCCAGCAACTCTAGAAACAAAAAATGTCCAACCTGAATCAGTATGATGCATCTGTCATCAAAATCTCTGACTACTATTGCCTCTGTCAACTGAAAACTCTGCGCTTTTGTTGACTCTGCCTTTCTGCACTGTTGTCAATCCTTCTCTGTGCTATTTAGTATCTGACTGCTCTAGCCTCTATCACTTTGATCTCTAACTACATCAATAACACAGATTCCTCTTGCTGCATTCGTGTTGCTTCTAGTCCTATCTCCCAGCACTGTATCCACAATGCACCTCCTCTCATCATGTTGCATCGCGATGCCCACTGTTGCACTCCAACTCAGTTACTGAGAAGTAAGTAACTAATCTCCCAGCTGACCTCCCTGTTGGGCTAGAGACACCTTCTAATGTTGAATCTCCCTCTGTCGCTCCATTCGCATCTATCTCTACCCACTCAGCAAGTCCTGCTACTCCTCGTCAGGGCTCCCGTAGCAAGGTCTAATCAAAGAGGTTGGGTACCTCAAAGATCCTGACCCTATTTTATCCTTCTTGGGACTATCACTTCACATCGCCCCACCTCACACCTAAAGGTATGGATACATGTGATCCCTCTGCCCACTTGGCTTGAAATTTCCCCCTACTGGAGGTCTATGCATGAGTGGATGCCTCCACTCGATCTCCTCTCGGCTTCTCCAGTTGTGGCTGCTCCACAACCTCCTGAAGCTACTTCACCAATTGTGGCTCCTCCACAAATTGTCTGAGACTTCTTCTGGCGCTGCATGTTGAGAGGTAATGTACTCTCCCTCTTAACCACCAAATCTCTAACAGTTTCCTTGATCCTCAAGGCCTTGCATGCATCTTGAACCTCAAGATCATACAGGTTCTGTATCCGTGAACCGATTTGTTTCACTTGACCTGTGGTGATGTGTTTAAGGAAAACCTTTCCCTTACTAAAGACAACATCGTAGCCTTTGTCCTCCACCATCGTGATCGATACCAAGTTCTTCTTCAGTCTAGGCACATACTTCACATCAGTCACGGTGATAGAAGCTCCATGCTCCCTCTAAAAAGCAACCGTACCTTTACATGAAACACGGTACTTTCCATCATCGCCCATCTCTATGAGTATCTTGAGGTCTTTCTCCTCCAAGGTACTGAACAAACTCTTATCGTCGATCATATGAAATGAGGCTCCACTATCAAGAAACCAACCACAACCCATCATCAATGAAACCATACATGCGATGAGAGTAAAATCCAATTCGAACTAAGAGGCCAATGCCTCACCTTCAGATCCTTCTGAGGATCCTTCTTGGATTTCTTCAATGGACAATTTGTTGCATAATGGCCCACCTCATGACAATTAAAGCATCTCACTTTAGATTTGTCAATCTTCTTCCCACCATGGGAAGAACTCGATTTGGAATGAGAACCCTTCTCCTTCCCTTTCCTTGCCTTACTAGCTAAGGCTATATTTTCTTCATCCTCCTTGGATGAAGAACCATCTCTGATGCTCCTCCTGCATCAAATTTGACCACAGTCGTTCCCAATCCAGCAGTTTCTCTCTTCCATTCACTAAGTCCTGGTAGCTATGCCAGCTCTTAGGAAGACCAAGGAGAGCAAGACTCACCATGTCATCATCGGCTATCGTGATTCCTACACTTCCAAGCTCATCCTTGTAGGTGGTGAGCTTGTTCAGATATGTAGAGATCGTTTCACCCTTTCACACTTGATTTTCTGAAGCTTGTCCTTCAGTGCCATCTTCCTTTGGTCGTTGTTATTCGGATATAGATCCTTCATTGTCTTCCACATTGAAAATAGAGTCTCCTTCCCATGGAGACTCGAGATAATATGGTCTCGAACTCCCTCCAGAAGAATCCTCCTCGCTCTCGCCACACATTTCTTCCATTCCGCCAATTCTTGGGCATTAGTTGCTACTGGCTTGGGGACTTCTTGATCAATGAAATCCTTCAAACTGTTGTTGTTATAAAATTATATATTACAGAGCAATGGAACACATAAAATATTGCAAAAATATAAACACAGAAAACATATAAAACAAGAGAGACATAGATATATGTGGTTCACCCAGTTTGGGCTACGTCCACGAAGAAACAGCCAGTCCTTCTTTTTATATTATCCAGTAAACTGAAGAGATACAACCTACAACAGATCCATTGTAACTCCCTCTTCACTCTCAATCTCCCCTCTCTTCCTCACTCAAAATACCAATCTAGATAGACGCAATACAATTCCCTCATATATATGGAGGGGTTGCCTTCTAGGGCAAAAAACCCTAAATTAAACATAACTTCTACCATCAAATCTTCGCCTAATGAACGGCCCATATTGACTATGAAATTACAACATTTTACAAGGCAATTTTACAACTTTTTTTAGCTTCGGGGGCACTGCCCCTGATCCCACTGCCAGGGGGGGCTCCCAAAAGGTCGCAGACCCCCCCCCCCGGTGGACCCCCCCTGCAGCGAATATTTTACGGGCGGCATTGCCGCCCCATTACGAACTGGGGTCCAATGCGGTGATACCTTTGAATACAGAAGATAATCAGGCTCCACACCCAACAATCTCCCACTTGGAGACTGATTATAGCAACTCCACCACTGCTTCATTTGCTGGACAATGACTTCACTTTGGACCTGGTTGTTTCTCATCTTCTTCATCATACTTGAAGACCATTTGAAACTGAGCAGATTCTCAGTTTCTCCCTGGCCACAACTTTTGTTAACACATCTGCAGGATTCTGGCTAGTGTGTATCTTTTCCAGCTTCAATTATCCATCTTCCAACGTTGACCGTATGAAATGGTACTTGAGCTGTATATGCTTAGTCTTGGAATGAAATGCAAAATTCTTTGTAAGATGTATGGCACTTTGGCTGTCACTGTATAACCTACCCAACTCCTGCTTCTTACCCAATTCATCCAAAAACCTTTGTAACCAAATCATTTCTTTGCTAGCCTCTGTAGCAGAAACATACTCTGCTTCTATTGTTAAGAGTTCAACAATACTTTGTAGTTTTGAGACCCAACTGACAGTTGTTCCACCTACAGTAAACACATACCCTGTTGTGCTCCTCCTGTTATCTCTATCACCCGCCATATCTGCATCAACATATCCCTGTAGAGAAATGTTTGAACCACCAAAGCATAATGCTTGATTTGTGGTACCTCTCAAATACCTGAGAATCCACTTCACCGCCATCCAATCTTCTTTTCCTCGATTGTTCATGTACCTGCTTACAACTCCCACTGCATGTGCAATATCAGGCCTTGTGCAAACCATTGCATACATTAAGCTTCCAACTACTGATGCATATGGAGCTTTAGGCATATAATCCATGTCTTCTTGGGTCTTTGGGAACATCTCCTTAGTAAGTTTGAAATGGCTAGCAAAAGTTGTACTAACTGGTTTTGCATTGTGCATATTAAATCTTTTCAACACCTTTTGTATGTACTCATTCAGAGACAATGTTAATTTGCGATTTTTTTCTGTCTCTAGTTATTCTCATACCAAGGATTTGTTTTTCAGCTCCCAAATCCTTCATTGCAAATGAATTTGTCAATTTTCTTTTGAGCACATTTATTTGCTGCATGTTAGACCCTGCAACAAGCATGTCATCTACATACAATAACAATATAATATAGCTGCCATCATTTTGGTTTTTCAGATAAACACAATGATCAGAGTGACATCTAGTATAACCTTGTTCAGACATAAACTTGTCAAATTTTAGATACCACTGCCTTGGAGCCTGTTTTAAGCCATACAAGCTCTTCTTCAACCTGCACACTATTTTCTCCTTCCCTTTTACCTCATATCCTTGTGGCTGCTACATATATATCTCTTCCTCCAAATCCCCATGGAGAAAGGTTGTCTTAACATCTAACTGCTCAAGATGAAAATCTTCAACTGCTACTAGACTTAAAATAGTTCTGATTGAAGTCATTTTAACAACAAGAGAAAATATTTCATCAAAGTCTATACCCTTTTTCTGTGCAAACCCTTTCACCATAAGTCTAGCTTTATACCTTTTTCTACCTCCATCTTCTTCCTTCAACTTCTAAACCCATTTATTCTGCAATGTTGTTGTACCTGCAGGCAACCTGACTAAGTCCCAAGTCTGGTTATGTGCTAAGGAGTCCATCTCTTCTTTCATCTCTTGCTCCCACTTCTTCCTGTTTCTACCTGCACTGCTTCTTCATAACATTCTGGTTCACCAGAATCAGTCAACAATACATAATATAATGAAGGAGAGTGTCATTCAAGGGGTCTACTTATCCTAGTAGATCTTCTAACACCATCTTTAGGTGTTTGAGGTGCTTGTTGTTGTTCTGGTTTTTGATCATTATGATTTTCAAGCACCATCACTTTTTCTGTGATCTCGTCAAGCACTGTGTATTCTCTGTTTTCTTTTTCCTGTTTCTTTTCCTACAGCTAATCCTTATACAAAACCTTTTCATTGAATATGACATCTCTACTCCTAATGATTTTGTTGTTTTCATAATCATAAAAGCGATAACCAAAATCTTTAACACCATATCCAATAAAGGTACATTTCTTTGATTTTGCCTCAAGCTTTGTTGTATTTTCTTTATTAATGTGGACAAAGGCTTCACAACGAAAAGTCTTTAAAAAAGAGCAGTTAACCTTTTTACCTGTCCATGCCTCCTCTAAAATACCACCATCCAAGGAACTTGAAGGCCCTCTTTTTATTAGATAAACAACAACATCTACATCATCTACCCAAAATTGTAAAGGCAATCCTGCATGCAATCTCATGCACCTTGTATGCTCCATGATTATCCTGTTCATCCTTTCAAACACACCATTTTCTTGTGGTGTTCCTAGAACTATCTTCTCTCTATGAATTCCATTCTTTGAACAGTACCTATCAAACTCTTTGTGACAATATTCACCTCCATTGTCTGATCTGAGACACTTCAACCTTTTTCCTTTCTCATTTTCAACCAAAGCTTTCCATTTCTTGAAAGTATCAAATACATCAGATTTATTTTGAATACAATAAATCTAGGTTTTTTCTGGTTGCATCATCAATAAAAGTAACATAATAACGAGAGCCACCAACAGATGATACCTGAGCAGGTTCCCATACATCTGTATGCACAAGCTTTAATTTTTCGCTCTTCTTTTCTTTCCCAACTCTAAGAAATCTGACTCTCTTTTGTTTTCCATAAACACAATTCTCATAGAATTTTAAATCAACATGCTTCAAACCTGGAAAAAAATTTCTTGAGTGAAGAATCTGCATCCCCTTCTCACTCATGTGCCCGAGCCTATGATGCCACAATGTCGTATCTTCTCCTGTAGAGGTTAAAGCATTAACAGAATTAGAAATACCATTGCATAACTACAATGTACCAACCTTTACTCCTTTCGCCATTACCAGGGATCCTTTAGTGACCTTCCAGGTTTTATCTATGAAAGTAGTTACGCAACCTTCACCTCCCAACTGCCCTGTTGAAATCAGATTTTTCTTCAGATCTGGAACATGCCTTACCTCCTTCAATAGCCATTGATTTCCATTTTTTTATTTTATGAAAACTGTACCCATTCCAATGATTTTAGAGGGTTTATCACCACCCAATCGAACCTATCCAAAATCTCCTTGAACATAATCATAAAAATGTTTCCTATCAGGTGTGGCATGGAATGAGGCCCTTGAATCTACCACCCAGGCATCAATAATATTTTCTAATGAAATAATCAAAGCATCTTGCAACACATCACTTGTTACATTCGCTTCATGATTAGTTTCTTGTTGTGCATCTCCTTCTTTTCCCTTTTAAGACTTGCAGTATTTCTTCAAGCGTCCTTTCTTCCCGCATTTCCAGCACACTATCCCCGATCTGGACTTGGATATGCTTTTCTTGACTTACTTCGATATCCTGGGCTCTTTCCTCTTTCCATTTTTCTTCCCCTAGTCTCTACAGTCAAATCATTACTTGATGTTTCACCGGAGCTTTTCTGTCACATTTCCTCGCTAAGGATTGCATCGACAACATCATCAAAACTTAAAGTACTATATCCAGAGACAAAGCTACTAATGGCCATAACTAAACCATTCCAACTTTATGGAAATGAGCACAGAAGTAACAGAGCCCTAACTTCATCATCAAAATTCACCCTTACATGACTTAACTGACTCGTAACTGTATTAAATTCACTTAAATGATCAACAATAGATCCACCTTCTGACATCTTCATATTAAATAAACGCTTTATAAGAAATACCTTATTTGAGGTCGAGGGTTTTTCATACAGTTTGGCCAATGTTGACATTAAACCCTTTATTTTCGTTTCCTTTAAAATATTAAACACTATCGACACCGCTAGGCACAACCGTATTGTTCCAAGTGCTTTTCTGTCGAGAATATCCCATTCTGTGTCTGTCATACTCGTTGGCTTCTTTGTCTTTCTGCTCAATGGTAGGTACAGATCTCTCTGATACAGATAATCTTCCATCTGCATCTGCCACAACTAGTAGTTTTGGTCGTTGAATTTTTCGACCCTAAACCTACCATCTTCCGCCATTGCTCCCACTCGACCCAGGAACCCTTCTCTTCTGCGAGTTTATCAGCTAAATAGAACTTCGGCTCTAATACCAGTTGTTAGAAAATTATATATTACAGAGCAATGGAAAACATAAAATATTGCAGAAATATAAACACATAAAACAAGAGAAACACAGATATACGTGGTTCACCCAGTTTGGGCTATGTCCACGGAGAAACAGTCAATCCTTCTTTTTATATTATCCAGTAAATTGAAGAGATACAACCTACAACAAATCCATTGTAACTCCCTCTTCGCTCTCAATCTCCTCTCTCTTCCTCGCTCAGAATACTGATCTACGCAATACAATTCCCTCATATATAAGGAGGGGTTGCCTTCTAGGTAAAAAAACCCTAAATTAAACATAACTTCTACCGTCAGATCTCTGTATAATGAACGACCCAGATTGACTATGAAATTACAACATTTTACAAGGAAATTTTACATCTGTTTTTAGCTTCGGGGGTGCTACCCCCGATCCCCCATGGACCCCCCTGCAGCAAATATTTTACGGGCGGCGTTGCAGCCCCATTACGAACTGGGGTCCAATGCGGCTATACCTTTGAATATAGAAGATAATCAGGCTCCACACCCAACAGTTGTCCTCTAATACCGCTTCCATGCGATCCTTCCAAGCTATGTAATTCGAGCTACCATCCAGGGCATACTCGAGTCTCAAGCCATTGAACACCATTGGTGAACTTTGAGATGTGATAAGAAATCGATTCTGTACCTACAGTCAAGAACTTCAAACTTTGAACTTCTCCCTTCTTTGTATACTATTCTCTGCTTTGATCACCTTGGCTCCAATACCATGTAGAAATTCTCACTGTAAATCCCCTGATAATGCAATATACTAAAGCAAAATACTTGATCTACTTCTACAAACAAGCATGCATAAGCTTAATCGATTTCGAGCAAGATCAAATAGAACACATATAACAGATGAAGAAGAAATAATCACACATGAACACAAAATACTCTGGGGAAAGCCTCAGCTAAAAACCCCGCTATCTGTATCATCATACAAGTGGAAATATCTCAGGATTACACAAAGCTTTAGCTCACAAGCTATCCAGCTCTCAATACAATCCCTCACTGTTACTCATAGACAAAATAGACAACACATATTCCTTTCTTTAGTCCTCCAAGCCTCCTATTTCCTTGCGCAATTTCTCCTGGGTCCTCTAGCTGCAACCTGTGTGATTCTCACCTCGCACACAACACTGACCTCTGAAATGACTGCGCAATCCTAAAGGAGTTAATTCCTTCTGCTTGGATGAGTTTCCTTTATAGGAAAATTCCTCCAAATAATAGTACATTGTCCCTTCCTTTAATCTCAACTGGGTCTCTGTCTGAACTGACATGCATGAGTTATTTATGAGAGGATATTCAGTTATCTGGAGAACACTAGTTGCATGCATGCATGCATTAACTGACTGAACTCACAATCAGTTCCACAAACTGTTTGGAACAAATCTAACTGGACTTAGCTCAGTTAATTGAGCTAACTAATTTCAACTCAAATACAACTCATCCTTATCTCCTTAAATAAGGGATAATTGTTGCATGTCTTCACAAAGACTTCATGTTTGATTTTCACCAACTAATTTAACTCAAGATGAATTAATTAATTATTTTTCAAATAGCTAGTGAGACTAAATTCGAATTTTAATTCTCAATTTTGATTCAAGGACAAACCAAAATTGGAATATATCCTGAAATGCTATTTATAGCAATGTTATTTTTAGCATTTCTATTTTTTGTTATTTCCAACAGAGTTGGAGTATATCCTAAAATGATATTTATAACAATGCTATTTTTAGCATTTCTTCTTGCTATTTTCAACAAATCACGCTTTCTGATTAGATTTTCCACCTTACATGCAAATTTATTCTATTGTACATGTGGAAAAAATGATATTGTATGAGCCTCCTATGATCGGTGATCAAGAGGAGAATGTTCAGATTCCATCCATAGAATATTTTTCTCCTAAATACTTGAATGACTTGCAAAAAGACACTATTCTTAACAGGAGAATAAGAACTTCACACATAGGTAATGTGGAAAATGTTTGTGTGGGGCTAACATGTACCAATCCAAGTAAATAAATGTGGATACAGATCAGGAAAGTCAAGGAATTGTACCCTCACTTACTCGCTAAGTAAAAACAGGCTTTTGGTGGTCCAAACAATTCTAGTGGGGAGGAGTGATTTAGGGGATTCAAAAAATGCTCAAAAATAAATTTTCTTGCATTCTCCTAAAACCAACGCCAAATCATAGAGCTCGTCATTCTGATTCCAACGACCCTTGAATCACCTCAATGCGACATCATATGAGAAAGTTTTCGATTTCTGAAGTTTTGGGAAAACAGGAAAAAAGCCAGCTTGCAGGGTTGATTGTGCATGTACGGATGCTAAAGTGGAAAGCCATGTGGTAGTCCATATGCTAACATGACAAGGTTTACTGGGTTGTATGGATGGCAAGTGGACCAATTGTGTGAGAGAATGTGGCACACAATTATTGGGTGTATGGTTAATTTGGTAGACCAATCATAGGCCACCACGTGTGCCAATTAGAGGGTGCCACATGGCCATATGTGAGGCCTCCAAGTGTCTCGGGATTTGGCACCAAAAATTTATTTGAACAACCAACCATCCTCAGGTGAATTTGACCCAATGATTTTTGTTACACATACGAACCAATCAAGCTACATGAGTGACTTATTAATATGGGTCAAAAAAATTTATTTATTTTCTACCAACCGAGGAGCTGGGGATAGTGGACAGACCAGCAAGCTCGCCTGACCAGCCCAACCCACAGTTCTATTGACTATAACATGTGGCACAATATGTGGGAAAGCGCATGGCACATGGCCTGTCACCTATGCTTACATGTGGATCCAATAGACTGTCGACAGAGGAGAAAGGGGGGGAGGGTGCTTGTCGTGTTATCGCCCACGCCCCTACCCATATGAATAATGAATGTAACTGGGATCGAAGGCAAGGGTGCGGCTCGTATTATATATATATATATATATATATATATATATATATATATATATATATATATATATATATATATATATATATATATATTAAAAACGCAAAATGATTTGACTCTACCAGATCAAACCTAGGACCTTCAGGTTCTGAATTCAATGCACCATCGTTGGGCCAAAGGCTAGTAAGTTGAAACTTTTGGAGGGTGGAGAGCTAATGAGGAGAAATTTTACAGACATTTTGGAAAAGAGGGAATATTTTGCTTAGTTTTAAGCCTTTTTTAGCTCAACAAGAGCCTAAACAGGGGTTTTCTAGCATTTTGGACAACATGGGAGTGTTATTTTTGCATAATGAGGCTAATATTTTGATATAATGATCATTTTAGCATCTTCATAAAGAGGTCACCATTGGAAGCTGGACCCAGAGACATAGCCCAAGATGGGTGAACTCTGTTACCAATTTGTACTTGTATCATGTTGCATTTCTATCATCTTTTTACTGTAAAAAAATTTCAAATTAACTTATGTTTGTGTACTTTCACAATTTTGATCCATTGCTTAAAAGAACATAAACAAACCTACAAATTAATCAATGAAACCTTCACTTTCATTTTTGGATCAGTGCACGTCATCAAAACATCCTCTTGGGTGCTTTGAACAACATGATCATGCACTCTTTCTTTGTGATGTCTGCCCTGCATTGTGTCCTCGAAGATGCTATGTACAACACATATACATGTATATATATTAAAATTTTAAAATTGCACATTAAAATGCATGAAATCGTAATATTAGAAAGTTTGAAACAACTTTTTGAAATTCTCTAGATGACCCAATCCCCATAGCTCACTCCAAAGCTAACATCCCTGGAGAAGGAAAAATGCCTTCGCAAACCTAAAATTTTAAAATTTTAAAGTTGTAATATTGATCTCATTTTTTGTTTTTAAAAATAAAAATTTACAACTTGCTTTAAATAGTAAATGACTTGCTTCAATTTATAACAAAACAAAGTTGAAATATTAAATACTTGTGACAAGCCAATCCCTGGAACATCTCCTAATATGGATGAATAGAGTCACGTAGTGCCGAAAATTCCAGATGGAATGAAATTTTGTGAACATTTAATTATGTAATTATTTCTTTTACAAAATAGTCTTCACAATACCGATATAACAAATGTAAATTATTAGTATGGACATGTTCTTAAAAAAAGCTAACATCTCTCAACATATCTTCATTTGAACCTGAATCCGCATCGTTATATCAAAATTTTAGTTCAACAATCGAGTTGACTGAAAATGGTGAACACATGAAACGTTCATGTTAGATTATATCTAAAAAAAAATACAAGGTGTATGTGAATCCAATTTAACATAAAATTAGATCCTCGTAATTTACATTACATTAACATCTCTTCTAAACATAACACATATCGATCCCATGCCCTCATCCTCATGACAAATTAGGCCTTCTCAGTCATCACGACAAACCTTTGCATACGCTCTAGCCTCTTCAATGTTCATGTTAACTATTTCCACATCTTATTTAAATACAAATTAGCATGTGCATTAGCTCGTGCTCTTTGTCGATTTAAACCGACATCAAGTCTAGTTAATGTAGTCTGTGTGTTGTCTAGAATAACATCCCTTGCTTCTCGGCCAATCTAAGAAGTGGCATCCATCTCCAATCGTAGATTTACTAGACATTATGGTTGAGGTACCAAAGGAGCCTGAGGACGAAGCAACACAATATCCCTACATGCACCCTTTTGATCATATGTCTGACCTTTTCCAGTACCATAATATATGGGTGGAAGGTCAATATAATCAAGTTTCATACCCTAAAAAAACTTTGCATAAAATAATGTGGAACCTTGTCACTCCATGGCAAGTTTCCATACGCTGCAAGGAACTTGTCATATAAATGGTGGGTTATTTCAGGGTCCTTGAAATATTTCACCTTCAACATCTTTCTTTTTGGCCCTTCTTTAAAATTAAACATAGATTTGGCTTGTTCTTTTTTAACCCTCCTATTTACCTTAGCCCATTTATTAGGACCCATCATTGTTTCCTTACAACACCTCATCATATCTATAAAGCCATTAGTTGTTGGCCCAAGGTTCTTGTAAATATCAAGAAACATACTTAGAGAGTGAAAAACTATTTCTAAGCTTTGTCGACTCTCTATGGGGATCCCCAACCTCCTAACATCATCCTTCAATTTTGAATAATGAGATGTGCACCTTTGTAACGTACATTGTTGGATATTTTTCTCCCAAGGAAGCTCATCATGAATATATGACAAATATGTGGTAATTGGTGAATAGTCTTTTTCTTGAAATGTCATCCTTCACCTACATTGACTTTCTTCTAAATTTTCACCCCCTACTTCAATATAATTACATAAATATTAAAAAATTCAATGTTTTTATATACATGCAAAGTAGACATACGTGTATATGTACATACCATTTGTTTACATACAAATTTGTTTCAACATAAATACATGTAAATTATATAATTTACCAAATGGAGGTACATTACCTGATTGAGATTCACGACCACCCAGAGATGGTTGAGCACCATCACACCCAAGTACATGAGTTGATTGAGCTTGTTGACCACCGGGAGAAGGTTGAGCACCCTCATGTGACAACCTAGTGAGATATGCTTCTAAAAAAGATGGAAATTATAAATTAATAAAGTTAAATTGAAAAAATCAATTCAATATGTATGTACATATGATTCTACCAATTTATCATTTAAGTAAGTTTACACATAAACATATATATACCATAATGATGATGTAACAAACGATGGTCCTCCATTGATTCATTTGATACTCTCCTTGACCTAGTGAGAGATGCTTCTAAAAAAGATGGAATTTATAAATTAATAAATATAAATTGACAAAAATCAATTCAATATGTATGTACATATGATTTTACCAATACTATTTAAGTAATTTTGACATAAACGTATATATACCACGATGATGATGAAATGAACGATGGCCCTCCCATGATTCATCTGATACTCTCCTCGACTTATCACCAATCTCAACGACATGCATAGAAGGTCGCACGTGAGTTTATGCTCAAGACTCATTTGATGCTCTATCTCGTTTACACCTCGAAGAATCAGGTGGTGGCTGCTCATGCAATGACGTAGAACCTCGATCCATATATGGATGGATATATATATATATATATATATATATATATATATATATATATATATATATATATATATATATATATATATATATTGTTGTGATATTTCAAAAAACCCAAGTTACCTCATGCATTACAAAATATTTAAAACTACTATTTAAAAATCTCAATAATTCAAAAAATTAATAAGACAGATAAATGTAACTATTTAAGGGTTTCTTCAAAATTATTTAATGTATAGTTCTCTTCGGCCCAAGATAAATGTAAACAAAAAGTAAATACTCAATATTTAAATGTTCAATTAAAATATACTCAAGTCTAAAAACGCAAATGCTAAGGTGCACATCTTGAGAATTAAATACAAAATTGTCTTCAACTTGTCATCCTAATAATTCAACAGGTAGTGATTACACAATGAGGTCACACTTAGTATAGTATTGAAAGAACCACATGGTCATTAAATACATTTATAACCAAAAACACACACACACATAAGAGATATCTTACAATGTCCATCAATAAATTTTGATGGAGTGGTTCTTGATACCAATTCACCTTTCACGTACAAATCTTGAGTTGGAATTGCCCCACACAATAAATCACTAGATATCCTATTAACATTTTCACAATGACTTATGCTAAATGATTGAAATTGACTAGCAATCATTTTTGCTTCTCTATGTAGTTGTTTTAACTTCTCCTTTTTGACTTGATACACACCTTTCATCTAGTTGCACAAGTTTGGAATTGGTGAAGACTACAATGCCATTGGATCCATGTCCAGAGTTGCTCCTAAGCCTTCTATAAGTGCAATATAATATGCTTCATTATGTAACCATCCCCTGGATCCAAGTGGTATTTTAGACCATTTAACTCCTGGACACTCCCACAGCATGGGTATGCCAGCGTCTAGGAACTTTTCTGCCCGGTGTTGTGCATGTCCTCGGGATTTGAGACACTTTTCAAGCCCAAAGCCTAGGTCACTACCCACAACTAAATGACACATTCATAACAAAAAGGTAATAATGGAATAATGATACAAATACAATCACTTGAACAAGGACTTGACTAGACCCCTACTAGCCATGATAGGCATTTCATCAAACATGTCATAAATATGTAATCTACAGGTGTAAACAATAGATTTGAGCATAGGGGTTTCATACTTATCTAAGAATCGCTAAGAAGCATTGTTCCCTTATATCATTAGTTTCATTATCATTTATTAGGTCATAGATACATTGTTCATTCATTTACAAATCAAAACATGAGGAGAGTCATACATCATCACTATCATAATACATGCTTATAACCAGTATAATAACAACATAAACATCAAAGATACATCAACCATAGAATCCACGTATAAACCAATAAATTTACACATAAGATACCAAGGAAAAAACATCTTATTAATCAATGAAAAATCCAACCTGGTATGGGACTACCACGTTTCACCCAACCATAGAATGGATAAGCCAATTCTCTCTTCAGTCATTCAACCTCGTGCCATATTCCAAGCATGAATATGGGACTCAAACCAAAAGAACCAACTAGAGCATCCCGATGCTAAACTACTTCACCCTCTTCAATAGAAACCAGGCTTTACCACAATCCACATTGGATCACTAAGCCAAAACAATGAACATGTAATAACAGGGTTTACCAAGATCTCCACCAGATCACTAGGCCCAAACAAGCATGGATGCCATCGGATTTCTCCACCTACATCATGAGAAATTTTCTTGTCTCCTTGTCTCTCAGGCTTAATCATAAATCCACAGTCCTATATAGGGATCACTAGGCCCTAAATCGAGACTCCACCCTCTAGGCTTTACTGTATATCTCACCATTCACCGGTAAGTATTACTAGGCCTAATCAAGGGTAACCAACTCTAGGATTTACTGTATATCCCACCATTCACCGGTAAGGATTCCTAAGCCCACTGAGGCACATAATACCTAGATTTACCGCAACCCACAATCCGTTTCAAGGGTCACTAGGCTAATGGCTCTACCGTGATCCACAGTCTGGTTCAGGGATCACTAGGCCATGTGTTCCTTCTTTCATAGATCCACCTCACTCAACTTCGAATCTATACGGAAATCCAGCTCAACCAAAACATGAGAACCCCATCACACCATGGTTATCTGGAAATGGCGAGGCTAGGCTAAAAACGTTGTCACACCTGGCAAAACACATGCCATAACAATAAAGAAAAACATGCAATACCATGCATGCCAAATCTAGCAAGGGAATCACACACGCAAAATTATACATGAAAAGAATATTTTTGTAGTTTCTTGATCCTACTCTTCCTTGCTTGATCTTTGCTTCCTCTTTTCCTTCTTGCTCCAAATTCCAAGTATGCCACACTCCTCCAAGACTTCTCTAATAAAAATCTAAGTGTCCAAGAGTATGAGAGAGAAAGAGAATAGAAGAGAGCTCCACCAAAAACCTGTCAAAATCTTGCCAACTGATCCTCATAAGCTTTTTTATCAATGAGGCCTCTATTTTCTTCATTTTCCATTATTTTCCTTCATTTTCCTCCTCACATGCAACTTGTGACCTTTCACCTTCATTTTCTCCTATTTTCCATTATTTTCATAAATAAATGTGGCAAAAATGGCATTTTTCCTTTCTAAAGCCTTAGCCATTGCCTTTGCCAATTTCCTTAGCCATAATAAACCAATGAACACCCACACTAGGATGTTTTTCCCACCATTCAGCTTGGACTACATGTCCCATGACTTTGGCCTTATATATTTTTACATGGATTTTTAACCAAGGTTGTTACATCAAATTTGCCATCACTGTTAATTTTATAGATGAGGTTGAGCTTGATGTCGTACCACTTGACATTTGTGGGATTGTCTTAGTGAATCCATATTTATATGAGCAAAAATCCATATTTTATCGTCATGAGAACAAGTATCGACTTTTCAAAGATGGAGTTGAGTATATTGTTAGGGCACATCACAAGAAGATGAACTTATCTCATGTTAATGCTGGACAAATGAAAAGGCATGTGAATGCTAGTAATAATTTTGTGTTGTTGATGATAAAAGCTAAAGATATCATTGAATCTGAAGCTTTCTCAAGATGTGATTCTAAACTCAAGCATGAATTGGTTGAATTTGTTAATACTTATGACAAGATGTTTCAAGAACCTGAAGGGTTACCTCCAAAAAGAGGAATCCAACATGAGATACAATTATAGCAAGATGCACCACTTCCGAATATTGGCATGTATAGAATGTCAGTTTTGGAGAATGCAAAGATCAAGAAGCAAATCCAAGAGTTGCTTGACAAAGGGGTCATCATACCTAGTACATCTCCTTGTGGGTCTCCTATTGTTTTGGTTCCAAAGAAATATGGTACATGGCGCATGTGTGTGGATTTTTGAGCTTTGAACAAGATCATGGTAAAGAATCGTTATCCTCTTCCTTGCATTGATGATTTGCTAGATCAGTTAAAGGATGTTGTTTATTTTACTAAGTTAGACTTGAGAAGTGGTTATCATCAAAAGGATTATTGAAGATGATATTTGGAAAACTACTTTTAAGACAAAATAAGGATTGTTTGAATGGTTAGTTATGTCATTTCAGCTTTGCAATGCACTTGTTACATTCATGAGAGTTATGAATGATGTATTTTGACCATTCCATGATGATTTTGTCATAGTCTACTTAGATGATATTCTATTTTTTAGTAAGACTCGTGAAGAGCATTTCAGGCATGTAAAGCAAGTTTTAGATGTCTTAAAAAAGGAAAATTTGTATTTGAAGATGCCTGAATGTGAATTTGGGAAAACCTCTTCAGTTTACTTAGGTCATATTGTAGGAGGTGGAAAATTGAAAATTAATCCCTCCAAAGGTGAAGTCATTGTGAATTGGACTAAACCCAATAATGTAACAAAATTTAGGAGCTTTTTGGGAGCAACCCAATGTTGGAGAAAATTTATCACTAACTTATCATCTATTGCAGCACCATTACATTCCTTGAAAAGTGTGAAGTAGATCTTTCAGTGGGGAGGAAAATCTTAAAAATCCTTCGACACTTTGAAAGAGAAAATCAATGCAACACTAGTTCTAACACTTCCATATCTCAAGCAGCCATTTGAAATTCAAACCGATGCAAGCAAATATGCTATGGGGGTAGTATTGACGCAGCATGGTAAGCCAATATGTTATCATTTTGCAACCTTTTCCAATGCAATAATTAACTATACAACCTATGATAAAGAGTTGTACGCTTTGGTACAAAGTGTGAAGAAGTGGAAGCATTATTTAATGGGTAAAGAAACAATTATTCATACTAACCATAAACCCTTGCAATATCTTCAATTGCAAACCAAGCGACAACAAGCTAGACATTTCAGGTGGATGGGATTTCTACAACAATTTCATTTAGTCATCAAGTATAAGAAAGGTATTTACAACAAAGTTGCAGATATGTTGGCAAGGCCTATTGTTAATGCATCTACCATTCTTAAGCCTAACTCAATCATGCATGAAATTTATATTGAACAATATGCTCAAGATTAAAGTTTTAAAGATATTTATGCAATTTTGAATCAAGGCAATCATGTTGAAGAGTTGGACTATCTTGTTCATAACGAGTTGTTGTATCATCTTGGAAAGAGTTAATGTCATAAGGGAAGTCCATACTTCTCTTATTGTTGGTCACTTTGGTGTAGGCAAATAGTTGCTCAACTACAGAGGTATTGTTATTGGCCTCGTATGAATGAAATTGTATCAAGATATGTAAAAGGATGTTCTATATGCGCTACTAGTAAGCCAAGTAATAGGAAATTAGGTTTGTACACTCCACTTCTTATCCCTTCTCGTCCTTGGGAAAGTGTTTCTATGGGGACTACCTATGTCTAGAAAATATCATGATTATTTATATGTTGTAGTGGATAGATTTAGAAAAATGTGTGTGTTTATGCCCTGTAAGAAATAGATCATAGTTGAACAAATTGCACAAATGTTCTTCCAAAATGTATGGGTTCACTTTGGGTTACCCACTTCTATTGTTTCTAATCGAGATTCTTGATTTATCAAGAATTTTTGGTCAAGTTTATGGGGACTCATGGAAACAAAGTTGAAGAAGAGCACATCATTTCATCCACAAACCAATGGTTATACAGAGTTAGTGAAAAAAATAGTAGTGCATCTCCTTCATCGATATTGTGGTAAGAATCACAAAGTTTGGGATGAGAATTTTCATTACATCCAGTATGCCTACAATCGTGCCAAGAATTCATCTACACAACTATCTCCACTTGAAGCTTGTTTGGGTTATTTACCAAAGTATCCTTTAGATTTTATCTTTGGTAAAGACATTGTAGTGGATGGACATAGTGATGTGGACAAAGCCAAGCATTTTATTGAACAAATCCAATTAGTGCATCAAAGGGTACAAGAACAGCTAGAGAAAATCCAAGCCAAGTACAAAGAAAGGAATGATAAACATCGAGTTGATCATGATTTCTAATTGGGAGATCAAGGTTAGTTATACATTAGCAAAGAAAGATTGCAAGGTGAAGGTAAAAAGTTCAAACCAATTAGATACGGTCCTTTCAAAATCTTGGAGAAGATTGGTAATAACACTTTCTGATTAGATTTTCCACCTTACATGCAAAATTATTCTATTGTAAATGTGGAAAGAATGATATTGTATGAACCTCCTATGATCGGTGATCAAGAGGAGAATTTTTAGATTCCATCCATAGAATATTTTGCTCCTGAATACTTGAATGACTTGCAAAAAGACACTATCCTTGACAGGAGAATAAGAACTTCACACATAGGCAATGTGGAGTATGTTTGTGCGGGGCTAAAAGATACCAATTCAAGTAAATAAATGTGGATAGAGATCATGAAAGTCAGGGAGTTGTACCCTCACTTACTTGCTAAGCAAAAACAGACTTTTGGTGGTCCAAAAGATTCTAGTGGGGAGGAGTGATTTAGGGGATCCAAAAAATGCTCAAAAATAAAATTTCTCGCATTCTCCTGAAACCAACGCCAAATCATAGAGCTCCTCATTCTGATTCTAACGACCCTTGAATCACCTCAATGCGACATCATATGAGAAAGTTATCATGTTCTAAAGTTTTAGGCAAACATGAAAAAAGTCAGCTTGTAGGGTTGATTGTGCATACATGGAAAGCCATGTGGTAGTCCATATGCTAACATGACAAGGTTTACTGGGTTGCATGGATGTCAAGTGGACCAATTGTGTGAGAGAATGTGGCACATGGTTATTGGGCGTATGGTTAATTTGGCAGACCAATCATAGGCCACCACGTAGGCCAATCAGAGGGTGCCACATGGCCATATGTGAGGCCTCCAAGTGTCTTGGGATTTGGCACCAAAAATTTATTTGAATATCCAACCATCCTCTGGTGAATTTGACCCAATGATCTTTGTTACACATACAAACCAATCAAGCTACATGAGTGACTTATTAATACAGGTCAACAACTTTTATTTATTTTCTACCAACCGAGGAGCTGGGGAGCAAGATCGCTCGACCAACCCAACCCATGGTTCTATTAACTGTAACATGACCAGTGTCGCTATATGTGGGCAAGCGCATGGCACATGGCCTGTCACCTATGCTTACATGTGGATCCAACAAACTGTCGACAGTGGAGAAAGGGGGGGTGGGGGGGCAGGGTTCGTGTCACGTTATCGCCCACACCCCTACCCATATGAATAATGAATGTAACCGGGAGCGAAGGCAAGGGTGGGGCCCGTAAAAAAAAAAAAATAAATAAAATAAAATAAAATCATATATTAAAAATGCAAAACAAGTTGACTCTACCGGATCAAACTTAGGACCTTCGAGTTCCAAATTCAATGCGCCATCGTTGGGCCAAAGGCCAGTGAGTTGAAACTTTTGTGGGGTGGAGAGCTAATGAGGAGCAATTTTGTAGAAATTTTGGAAAAGAGGGCATATTTTTCTTAATTTTAAGCCTTTTTTAGCTCAACATTAGCCTAAACGGGGGTTTTCTAGCATTCTGGACAACAAGGGAGTGTTATTTTTGCATAATGAGGCTAATATTTTGATTTAATGAGCATTTTAGCATCTTAATAAAGAGGTCACCATTGGAAGTTGGACCCGAAGACATAGCCCAAGATGGGTGAACTCCGTTATCAATTTATACTTGTATCATGTTGCATTTCTATCATCTTTTTACTGTAAAATTTCTGCAAATTAACTCATGTTTGTGCACTTTCACAATTTTGATCCATTGCCTAAAAGGACATAAACAAACCTACAAATTAATCAATGAAACCTTCACTTTCATTTTTTGATCAGTGCACGTCATCAAAACATCCTCTTGGGTGCTTTGAACAACATGATCGTGCACTCTTTCTTCGTGGTGTCTACCCTGCATTGTGCCCTCAAGGATGCTATGTACAACACATGTACATGTATATATATTAAAATTTTAAAATTGCACTTTAAAATGCATGAACTCGTAATATTAGAAATTTTGAAACAACTTTTCGAAATTCTCTAGATGATCCAATCCCCATAGCTCACTCCAAAGCTAACGTCCCTAGAGAAGGAAAAATGCCTTCACAAACCTAAATTTTTAAAATTTTAAAGTTGTAAGATTGATCTTATTTTTTGTTTTTAAAAATATAAAGTTTACAACTTGCTTTAAATAGTTAAATGACTTGCTTCAATTTATAACAAAACAAATTTGAAATATTAAATACTTGTGACAAGCCAATCTCTGGAACATATCCTAATATGGATGAATAAAGTTGCGCAGTGCCGAAAATGCCAGATGGAATGAAAATTTGTGAACATTTAATTATGTAATTATTTATTTTACAAAAATTTCTTCACAATACCGATATAATAAAAGTAAATTATTAGTATGGACATGTTCTTCAAAAAAACTAACATCTCTCAACATATCTTCATTTGAACCTGAATCTGGCATCGTTATATCAAAATTTTAGTTCAACAATCGAGTTGACTGCAAATGGTGAACATTTGAGACATTCATGTTAGATTATATCTTAAAAAAATTACAAGGTGTATGTGAATCCAATTTAACATAAAATTAGATCCTTGTAATTTACATTACATTAACATCTCTTCTAAACATAACACATATCGATCCCATGCCCTCATCCTCATGACAAATTATCCCTTCTCAGTCATCACGACAAGCCTTTGCATACGCTCTTATTTAAATACAAAATTAGCATGTGCATTAGCTCGTGCTCTTTGTCGATTTAAACTGACATCAAGTCTAGTCAATGTAGTCTATATGTTGTCTAGAATAACATCCCTTGCTTCTTGGCCAATCTAAGAAGTGGCATCCATCTTCAATCGTAGAGTTACTAGACATTGTGGCTGAGGTACCAAAGGAGGTTGAGGACGAAGCAATGCAATATCCCTACATGCACCCTTTCGATCATATGTCTGAACTTTTCCAGTACCATAATATATGGATGGAATTTAACTCAGCAGAATAACGTTGCCTCCAGCAACGTGGTGCAGAAAGGCTATGTATCATGTAACCCCACGCAGGTATATCTCAAGGATTATGCACAGCAGCTGGATACGCAGGAAAATGATTATGCACAAGATGTGGGCAACGCATCTACGCAGCTGGATACGCAGGTAGATCTCAATGATTATGCACAGGTGGCTGGTAGCGCATCTACGCAGGTAGAAAGTCTCGTCCCTACTCAGAAGGCTCATGTTCTGGCTTCCTCGCAGCATAAGATTAAACAGGTGCCCAACAAAGAATTGTTGGAGTATCGTGGAACAGCTGGAGATGTAGCTACCTGTGATAATTCTAACGCCCTTTCTATTGGCCCATCGCAGCAAAATAGTGGTGCCTCCAGCGTGATGGACTGCGGCCAAATCAAGAACTCCTCTAATCCGCTTCACTACCTTAACAATAATACGACTATAGTTAACCTTTCTCAGCTTGTGATAGATGACAACTTAAAACTGCTTCTTGAAAAAGGTTTTAGTTTTGCATTATCCCCAACCAAAATTCCTATATATGACATCATAAGTAACATTGAAGTCATTATAAATAACAATGACCAAAATAAAGCAGAGGAAATAAGGCAAGATGTTTCCAGAATTCTTAGAAATGCCATACCTCCCCCCAGCAACATTTCCAAAGAAGCCATAGCCCTAAAAAACATCAAAAATAACAAAAACATTATAATCTTAAAAGCCGACAAAGGTAATGCCACTGTCATCATGGATAGGGCTGACTATGAACAAAAAATGGAAGACCACTTAATTAATAGTGGCTGCTATAGAGTTATGAGCAAAGACCCTAGCAGCAAAATTCTTCGCCAAGTTAGTGACAAAATTAAAAGCTCCTCCCTTGATGCCACCATAAAGAAAAAATTAATTCCTAACAATGCCATTATCCCTAGAATTTATGGAGTGCCTAAAATCCATAAATCTGGTGTTCCATTAAGACCCATAGTAAACACCATAGGATCCCCCACTTATTGGTTAGCTAAATATCTAGCCAGCAAACTTAGACCTTTAGCTGGTAATACTCCCTCTTACATCAAAGACTCCGCTTCCTTCATAGAATGGATCAAAAACCTAGAATTTAATGACAAAGACCTAATGGTGAGATTTGACGTTGTGTCTCTCTACACCATGATTCCTGTGGATGAAGCCTTAGAAGTCTTGAAGAAAATTACAGACCTGGAAACAGTGGAACTTATAAGCATTTGCCTTAAATCTTCATACTTCAGTTTTAAGGGAAAAAATTATGAACAAACTCATGGTGTTGCAATGGGTTCTCCTGTTGGAAATAATACTGAGAGGGGGGGTGAATCAGTATTATCACATTAATAAAACTTTTCCATTTCCATAATCAGATTCATATATGCTACTTCCACAACTCCTTATGATTAAGTTAATTAATCTTCAATGAGTGCATTAGAACTTTATCAACCATATTATCAGTTAACAAATGCAGTAACATAGAACAGATCATCACACATAAGGCACACACATGAACACCATGATATAAGGTGGAAACCCAATGCGGGAGAAAACCACCTGCTGCAAGTCATCTCAATCTTCTTCTTAATAAGAAAATCCTTTTACAATATTTGTACTGGTGCAGTCTTATACCAGTACGGGAGCTACAACCCCCTTTGCTCTTGTACTAGCCGATCCATTTACTAGTACGCAGGCTGCTACCTGCTACAATGCTCCAAAGATCTCCCTTAGCTTTTGTACTAGCTTAGATACTAGTACGTAGGCGCTGGCCTACAATCTTCTCTCCTCTAGGTACCACGTTTCATCAATTTTCAGACTGGATACACTAAAGCACAACACATAATCTGAAAGGCCACATTTCATCCAATTTTCATACTGGACCCAACAACAACTTTGAAGCTCATAATCAAACAACCTTCTGAATCACCCAATCACCAGATCCATACATATACAATGATATTATGAGAGTTATCAACCAGATCTAGTACATCAGATCACATGAAGATAAGTCATTTTAAACCGATCCATTCATCCAACAAAACTGAAGTTAATCATAATCATTCACTCAATCACTGCTGTTATCTGAACATAATATCAGAACCAAACATCACTTCAACAACCCAGATCATAAAAATGATAAACAGAGATTTGAAGAGAAGTAAGCAGCTTCACCCATGTACTGCCTACTTACAGTACGCACTCTGCTCAACTGCTCGCCTGCTTACGTACGCACCCTGCTCAACTGCTCGCCTGCTTACGTACGCACTCTGCTCAACTGCTCGCCTGCTTACGTACGCACTGTAGTCAATTGCTCACCTGCTTACCTCACTCTGTGTCCATTGAACTGCCTGCGGACCTCCGCACCTGCAACCCTTCTGTGCCTGCGTACCGGCGCACCTGAAACGCTTCGTTCCAGCGTATATATGCACTTTTCTTTCACTGTACCTGCGTACCTTCGGGCATAGATGATTTCAAGACTTCAAGAATAACCCAGACAGTCAAATCTACAGATTTGAACATGCGCCGAAGAGATCTCAATCCATCAGTAGATTCGCCTTATTTAGATCTAGACATTACTCCCAAGAGATCATAATATTTCAGATCTAGCTCTCATAAGATGTTCAACCCAAAACATGCTCAAGCCAAATGATCTCCTTTGCTTAATATAGGAAAGCTCTTCCTCAAATCATGGATCAATACCACGGGCCGACACCATAATAACACAAATACCGTCGGCTAAATACCAAAGGTTAAACATAAGAAACCCCACGTGTGCTTTTCTTTGCCTTGAAATGTGTGCACTGGGGGTACGCACCTCCTGAACGGCTGACCTGCGTATCAGGCCGCGGTCCCTTCACGGTGTACCTGCGGGTACGCACTTTCTGAACTAATCTCCTGCGTACTTCTTAATTTTCAACATATTGAGAGCCTTGCCATGGGTGTTGCCATCAAGTACAACATCTGTAACATATAGCCATACCAGAAACATAATGCCAACAATCTCCCCCTTTGGACTTGATGGCAACCTCAAAACTTCAGCTTCATTCTCCCCCTTTGACATCAAGGGAAAAGGGTTATACTCCCCCTAAGAACATGCTCCCCCTGAATATGAACCAGATTTGCAACGAAGAACCATAATCCACCATGAAAGAGATAGAGACATATTGCAGCTACTTCCAAGATCTCCTTCTGCACATCCTCCATAATGCCAACAATGCATTATATGCTCCCCCTGAACCTGTAAGCAAAGTCTGCAAAAAGGTGTTCTACAAGAACATGACTCTATACATCATACGTGACCTTCCTAGCACCAAATACTCATACATACATCCATCTCCCAACCAAGTGGGGATATACCAGAAAATGACAACCAAGTACATTACATCATTCATCCCAGGCATAGTGGGGAAACCAACATAGGCCGTTACATGACCTGAAGAGATCTCATCAAATGACTATAATAAATAGAGACACACTATTACATCATGAGTCTTGATATGACCTTTACATCGAATGATATACTTGACATTTATAACAAATACCAAACACTTAAATAAGATCATGATAAACATCAGCAACAACATAGCGTCTGTCATCAGCGACTAGACCAGCAACTTGTATTAGTGTACGAATCATCAAGGTATGTCCGTATCAACTCATCCTTTTGAATCAGAATTCTGTATATACAGAATCATTCTATCATATGTGAGAAACACCATAGCCATCCAGATCTGCATGAACCAAGTATCATCAATTGGGAATATCTGCATCAATCAACATATGAAACAACCTATCATCATATAGGTAAGATCTCATCATCATCAAGTCTCCAAAAATGCAACATTGAATAATCATCCATGTATCCAGCCAACGATCCTCATCCATATATGTGCCAAGAACAATAAAGACTCCATGCAAGCACCATTAGAGAATCAACCACAAATCTGATCAAGTGAACAACTCATAACCATAGCAAGATGAATCATAAGCATCGTCACCAAGGACCATAATGCCAACCATGCATTAAGAACATATGCTCCCCCTAAACTGGAGCCATCAATCAGATCTGATCATGCATATTAATAAGAAGAGTCAGCCAATAAATGCTTGAAGACAGGTACGCAGTTGTGCTTTATCTGTCCTGCGTAGCCACGCACTTCTCCATGTCCTCCCATGCGTATACCCGCAGAGAGTCTTCTGTTTCGCAGCGAACCCACGCACTGTTCTTCAATACTGTTACTGTAAATACGCACCCAGAGACACTATCGCGCCGCGCACTGCTACTGGAAGCACGCACTCATAGAACCAATCGCGCCGCGTACTTTTACTGTGCGTACGCACCTGAGCCTCTTCTGCTCTGCGTACCCACGCAGGGCTCCCTCTTCTTCACTGCGTACCCACGCAGCTCGCCTTTTTCTGCTCTGCGTACCCACGCAGATTTCCTTCGTCTGTTCTGCGTACTTCTAAGTAGGGCCGAATACAAGTGTGCCATAGTTAGACGGATGCCCAGATCTGTTCATGTGCTCGAGAGATCATACTTCATAGATCAACTTCACTTTCCCTACTGCCTTTCTTCAAACAATCATATACGCGATTGTGCAGTATCCAATTCGCGTATATACGCGACTTCCCTTTATGGAGTTTGCATATGAGGTTCAGGACACTGAAGTTTTGTACTTTCAGCTCCCTCTGATTCTGGTATGTCTGTACGTTGTGTTGTGCCGCCTTTTTCTGACTGTACTTCCTTTTTCCTCCATATCTTCAAGCGTGATGATGTCATTTTCTTCTTTTGATATGGTGCCCATACTTTGTTCCTGCAATCCTTAGCTATATGTCCAAGCTTGTTACATGCATAACATCTTACATGTTTCATATTCCTCCTGTAACAATCAGCAGCTTTGTGACCAAACATATTGCAAGCAAAGCAATATCCATAAAAGTACCTTGATTGAGATGACCTTTCTGCATAATGGTCTTGAACTCTTCTTCTTCTACATCTAGCTGCAACATGTCCAAGATTATGACATACATAACATTCAACATTATTCATAGGAGCAGTAAAGGATTTTCTTTGGGGAAACTCTTTCCTTGGTTGATGATGAGATGGATCTTTTATTTCTTCGTTGATCACTTTAGATTTCTCTTTAGAGTTCCTTGCTTCACCTTGTGAACTAGATTCACCTTCAATAGATTCATGGAAACCAAGACCGGCCTTTATAGCAGGAGACCTTTGACTATTAAGAATATCATTCAAGACTTTAGAGCTATCTTGAAAACATAAAAGCTTATCCTTTTCTTCTATTTTACCTTTCAAGATATTTACCTCAAGAGATTGCTTTTTCAAATCTTCTTCAGCTTTTCTTCCTTCTTCCATTTGTTCCCTTAGTTTGAGAATCTCCTTTTCCTTTTCTTCATGCAGATCCTGCTGCATTTGACGAACTCGGAAGGCACATTCCAGCTGGGATTTTAAGCTGATGACTTCATTGTCTTGTTTTTCAATTGCTTGATGTAGATCTTCATTCTGCTTCCTTGATTCTTCAAGATCTCCCTTTAGTGAGAGGATTGTAGCTTCAAGTTTTTCAAAGTAGCTGGATCTATCTTTGAGTTTCTTGATGGTTGTGCTTGTTTCGTTGACTTCTTTTCTTAATGATGTCACTTCATGCTGCAATTTTTGACATTGGTCTTCCTTGTCCTTGAGAAGTTTTCTTACGTTGTTTCTTTCTTCTAGTTGGGCCTTCAGTTTGGTAGCTTCCTCTTTGAAGTCACATTCCCTTTTGTTCAATAGATCTTGTTGATCTCTAATCTTGTCTGTCAACCTTTTAAATTCTGCCTCTATTTGATATCTTTCTTGTTCACCCATAAGAGCAAGTTCAGTAGTTTCACTATCACTTCCATCTCTTTCACAAGGAAATATAGCTGGAACATCAGAGGATAACACATTCATACCTGATAATGATTCTCAATCCGATTCTGAATCTGAAGAGCCTCTTATGCCTAATCCCCAATCGATTCTCCCACTGTCATAGTTCTTCTGAGATGACTTGATCTTTTTCTTAGATGCTTTCTTCTTAAGCTTCTTTCCCATTGTTCCACAGATCTCCTTCAAGCGATCAAGCTTCTATCAAAGGACCTGCTCTGATACCAATTGTTGGAAATAATACTGAGAGGGGGGGGGTGAATCAGTATTATCACATTAATAAAACTTTTCCATTTCCATAATCAGATTCATATATGCTACTTCCACAACTCCTTATGATTAAGTTAATTAATCTTCAATGAGTGCATTAGAACTTTATCAACCATATTATCAGTTAACAAATGCAGTAACATAGAACAGATCATCACACATAAGGCACACACATGAACACCATGATATAAGGTGGAAACCCAATGCGGGAGAAAACCACCTGCTGCAAGTCATCTCAATCTTCTTCTTAATAAGAAAATCCTTTTACAATATTTGTACTGGTGCAGTCTTATACCAGTACGGGAGCTACAACCCCCTTTGCTCTTGTACTAGCCGATCCATTTACTAGTACGCAGGCTGTTACCTGCTACAATGCTCCAAAGATCTCCCTTAGCTTTTGTACTAGCTTAGATACTAGTACGTAGGCGCTGGCCTACAATCTTCTCTCCTCCAGGTACCACGTTTCATCAATTTCCAGACTGGATACACTGAAGCACAACACATAATCTGAAAGGCCACATTTCATCCAATTTTCATACTGGACCCAACAACAACTTTGAAGCTCATAATCAAACAACCTTCTGAATCACCCAATCACCAGATCCATACATATACAATGATATTATGAGAGTTATCAACCAGATCTAGTACATCAGATCACATGAAGATAAGTCATTTTAAACCGATCCATTCATCCAACAAAACTGAAGTTAATCATAATCATTCACTCAATCACTGTTGTTATCTGAACATAATATCAGAACCAAACATCACTTCAACAACCCAGATCATAAAAATGATAAACAGAGATTTGAAGAGAAGTAAGCAGCTTCACCCATGTACTGCCTGCTTACAGTACGCACTCTGCTCAACTGCTCGCCTGCTTACGTACGCACCCTGCTCAACTGCTCGCCTGCTTACGTACGCACTCTGCTCAACTGCTCGCCTGCTTACGTACGCACTGTAGTCAACTGCTCACCTGCTTACCTCGCTCTGTGTCCATTGAACTGCCTGCGGACCTCCGCACCTGCAACCCTTCTGTGCCTGCGTACCGGTGCACCTGAAACGCTTCGTTCCAGCGTATATACGCACTTTTCTTTCACTGTACCTGCGTACCTTCGGGCATAGATGATTTCAAGACTTCAAGAATAACCCAGACAGTCAGATCTACAGATCTGAACATGCGCCGAAGAGATCTCAATCCATCAGTAGATTCGCCTTATTTAGATCTAGACATTACTCCCAAGAGATCATAATATTTCAGATCTAGCTCTCATAAGATGTTCAACCCAAAACATGCTCAAGCCAAATGATCTCCTTTGCTTTATATAGGAAAGCTCTTCCTCAAATCATGGATCAATACCACGGGCCGACACCATAATAACACAAATACCGTCGGCTAAATACCAAAGGTTAAACATAAGAAACCCCACGTGTGCTTTTCTTTGCCTTGAAATGTGTGCACTGGGGGTACACACCTCCTGAACGGCTGACCTGCGTATCAGGCCGCGGTCCCTTCACGGTGTACCTGCGGGTACGCACTTTCTGAACTAATCTCCTGCGTACTTCTTAATTTTCAACATATTGAGAGCCTTGCCATGGGTGTTGCCATCAAGTACAACATCTGTAACATATAGCCATACCAGAAACATAATGCCAACATCTCCATTATCCCCTTTGATTGCCAATCTTTACATGGAACACTTTGAGCAAATGGCCCTTAGATCTTTTCCCTTTACACCTGAAGAATGGAAACGATTTGTAGATGGCATTTTTGCTAAATGGAGCCATGGTCTGGATAGGCTTAAGGAGTTTTTAGCTCATATAAATAGCCTCTCACAGCACATAAAATTCACCATTGAAATTGAAAAAGACAACCAGCTCCCCTTCTTAGATGTCCTCCTCACCAAACAAAATGGCAAGCTAAGCTACCAGGTCTTCAGAAAGCAGACACACACTGACAGATATCTTCATGCAAACTCCCACCACCATCCAAAACAAAAAGTGGGAGTCATCAAAACCCTAACCACCAGAGCCTCCAGAATCTCCGACCCAGAACATTTAGAAGAAGAGCTTATCCATCTCCATAAAGTCTTCCTAGACAATGGCTATCAACATCACACTATCCGCAAAATAATCAAGGATTCCTTAACCAATAAACAAAAAAGAAAATCGTCTGAAAACCCTAGAATCTCCCTTCCCTATATCAAAGGAACCACTGATAAAATTGCCAGAGTTCTCGCCAAGCACAACATTATGGTAGCTTTCACACCCCCTAACACCATAAGAAACATGCTTGAATCTGCTAAAGACACAATAGACCCAAAGAATCACAAAGGCGTTTATTCGATTCCCTGCTCTTGCGGTAAAGTTTATATAGGGGAAACAGGGAGATCCTTTGGAGTAAGATTAAAAGAACACATTAATGATATCACTAGAAATAGGTCTGATAAATCAGGTCTAGCTGAGCACGCTTGTTCCTCCTCTCACTATATATGTATGGAACAAGCTAAATTAATCCATAAAGAAGAACACTATTTAAAAAGAAGAATTAAAGAGGCAATTGAAATTGAAAAATCCTCAAATAATATGAATAGGGATGATGGTCTGAAACTAAGTAATACCTGGAAACCCTTACTGAATAAAATAAAGTAATCCTTGAGACAGTGGTTACATCTCATAGTTTTAAAAAAATTAAATTAATTAAAATATATATATATATATATATATATATATATATATATATACATATAAACATATAAATAAATAAATACATTAAAAAAAAAAACTAAATTTAAAATTAATTTAATTAATTAATTAATTAAATTGATTTTATTTTAAATTTAGTTTAAATTAATTTTATTTTTATTTTTAACTTAGGTTAAATTAATTTAATTGAGGTAAATTAGTTTAATTTAGGTTAAATTAATTTTAATTTTATTTTTAATTTAGGTTAAATTAATTTAATATAGGTTAAATTAATTTTATTTAGGTTAAATTAATTTAACCTAAATAAAATTAATGTAGGGTGAATTAATGTTATTTAGGTTAAATTAAATTAATTTAATTTTAGGTTAAATCAAATTAATTTAGGTTAAATTAATTTAAGTTAGGTTAAATTAATTTAGGTTATATTATTTTAAGTTAAATTAAGTAGATTTAGGTTAAAATTAGGTTAAATTAATTTAGGTTAAACTAATTTTAACTTTATTTTTAATTTAGGCTAAATTAATTTTATTTTTAATTTAGTTTTAAGTTTATTATTAAATTAAAATTTTAAACTAAATTAAAATCAGCTTAATTAAGTTATCAGTAAATAGATGAAAATCTAGCCGACCTCACAAGCCCCTAGTTATCTCTCTATCCTTCTATTAATAGGTTCACAAATTCTTGACTCTCTCTTCTCAAAATAAAGATCTCATTACCCTGATGATGGACTCACCTAGCTAGTCCGAAATGTCGGTTTCATAAATTGCTCACAGGTTTTTCCATTAGCAATAAAAAAGGTCAATATAATCAAGTTTCATGCCCTAAAAAAACTTTGGATAAAATAATCAGGAAAAATAATGTGGAACCTTGTCACTCCATGGAAAGTTTCCATACGCTGCAAGGAACTTGTCATATAAATGGTGGGTTATTTCAAGGTCCTTGAAATATTGCACCTTCAACATCTTTCTTTTTGGACCTTCTTTAAAATTAAACATAGATTTGGCTTGTTCTTTTGTAACCCTCCTATTTACCTCAGCCCATTTATTAGGACCCATCATTGTTTCCTTACAACACCTCATCATATCTATAAAGCCATTAGTTGTTGGCCCAATGTTAGGTCCCTATACTACTAGTGATTACCCCATTACTATTGTAGTTGTATCCCTTATTAATATTGTTGAGTCCCTATTGTCCCCATATTTTTATTACTGTGCCCCATAGAATCCCTCTATTGTTATTTTTGTGGATTTATATTATTACTGTTAGGTCGGCTGGGTTATATTGTGACTCCATAGACTCCTATATATAGAAAGGAGGTTTTGTCATTAGAATCATCCAAGAATTGTTCATTTGTGTAATGTAAAGGAGGTTGCCCCCTCAAAGAGGTTGAATTCTAAGGCGTTGATCTCTCTTTTCTATCTTTTTGTGAGTTGGTTTCATAACATTTGGTATCATAGCTTTGGATTCTAGGGTTTCACTGCTCCAAATAGGTCATCATAGAATTTTCGCTATAACTTTTTTTCTGTGACGTTTCAGAAGTGAAAAAAAAACCCATTTGAGAAGAAATCACACTAAAACTTGGGTCCGAAGTTTAGAGATTTTCGCGCTATATTTGTGTAGATATGATCTGAGGAAGTTGGTCTTTTTTGCAGTCTCCTGAATTACATTCCAAACAGGTGACCTGGGGAAAATCATCATAACTTTCTCTCTGAGCATAGGATTGAAATTTTGTAAGAAGGTACAGAAAGAGGATGGACTGTAGTTTCTTGTATATATTTTTTAGTGCCATAGGTTGAAACAGTGACACATGGCACTTCATACAAGTTCACTCTTCTAGAAAGGTCTATAATTAGGTCATCTTGGGAGATTGTGCATAACTCTTTCTTGGAGAATCCAATTTGGATCAGATTGGTGGCATTGGAAAGAGGACACAGAGGGCTACTACAGGTCACAATTTCAGAACTGGATGATCCGAAATTACAGAGACACATCAGATTTAATATCAAGCTCCTACAAAGTGAAAAAAGGTGTGTAGTTTTTTGAAATTTTTGCTTAAGCTTGGTTTTAAATATTAGTTTGAAGGAATTCAAAGGGCATAGTAAAGCATTATTATCGATAATTGATTCCCTAAGGAAAGAAAATGCAAACACCTAGTAAACAACATGAAAGCTCTAGCATGACTCATGAAGAAGAGGAAGAAATGAAACATTATATATCAAAATTACGAGACCAAGTGCAACAAGTGTCACTTGCACAAAAAGTAACGGAATCTAAAATGAAAGATGTAGAAACTAAGATGGATGGTTTAAAAAAAGGTGTAGAAGCTAAGATGGATTGTTTAAAGAAAGGTGTAGAATCTAAGATGGATGGCATGGAATCTAAGATGAATGGCATGGACGCTAAAACAGATGGCATGGATGATAAGATGGAAGAATTGAAGATAAATATGAATAAGTTGCTACAAGAAATGGTCACTAATGGTGAAAGGGTAATAAAGGAAACTCATGCTGAGAACAAAACAAATGTTAATCATGATTCCATAGACTCTAATGTTGGATCGAAGACCCACCATATTCCAAAAATTGATATGAGGAAGTTTGATGGCAAGGATCCCGCAACATGGATATTACAGATGGAGCAATTTTTTGATCTCAATAATGTGTAAAACACACAAAAGGTACGTATTGAAACTTTATATTTGGAACCAAATCAGTTTGTATGGTATCAATGGCTTTGCTCTCGTAAACAAATTATCACTTGGGCAATTTTTACAGAAGAATTGATAGCACATTATGAGGATACAAAACGCAACACATTTTTTAGCCAATTGATAAGTCTCAAGCAAAATGGTTCAATAATGGAGCATATTGAGAAGTTCCAAAAATTGAACATAAGGGTAAAAAATATTCCAGAGAAGCATGGGATTGATGTGCTCATAGGGACTTTAAAGGATAATATCCAACATGATGTTCGCCTTTGGGAACCTGATTCATTAGAGAAGGCATTCAGGTTAGCAATAAAAATGGAAAGCAAAATTATGGCAACCAGGAAGCATACCAGTCACAACTATAAAGATGGAAGTGTTGTTACCCCTAGCCTTCCACAACCTATAAGGTTGAAACCACAACAATTGGAAGAAAAAAGAGCAAAAGGGCTTTGTTACAGTTGTGATAGCAAATACACTAAATGTCATAAGTGTGCTGAGAAGAAATTATTCTACATAGATTGTGAAGAGGAAGAAGAAAAGGAGCAAGAAATGTCAAAGGAAGAGGATATACTCCAGGAATAATGCCTAGATAAAGAAGAAATGAATCTGACCATATCTTGTAATGCATTGGCTGGAATTACCACTCCTCAAACTATCAAGATAGAAGGACAAATCAAGAAGAAAAAGGTAATAGTGTTGATTGATTCAGGAAGTACCCACAATTTTATTCATTGTAAGGTAGCAAAAGAATTGAATTGTTTCCTATATCCAGCACCAGAGTGTCAAGTGATGATTGCAAATGTAGGAATGATAAATTGCTCTGGAAAGTGCCATAATATCAAGCTATCCATGGGAGAATATGTATTGACTAGCCCAATGCTTTCCATTCCAATGGGAAGTGCTAATGTTGTACTAGGAGTCAAATGGCTACAATCCTTGGGTACAATAGCTTTTAATTTTCAAGAAATTTTCATGAAATTTTCTACCGAAGGAAAGGAAGTTGAATTAAGGGGTATTGCAGTGAAACCGGGAAAGATAATCAGCTCTAATGGTATGACAAAGCTTCTGAAAAAGGAACAAAGAGGTGTAATTGCTCAATTATTTTCGCTATATGTTTCCACATCGGAATCATCTATTTCTCCAGATCTCCAAAAAGTCTTGGACAATCATTCCAAGGTATTTGAGACTCCCAAAGATCTCCCACCTATTCGTGATCATTATCATGCTATTCATCTGATTCTAGGAAGTGTTCCTCCAAACATCAGGCCGTACAGATATCCCTATGCCCAAAAGAGTGAAATTGAACATATGGTTGCAGAAATGCTAGAGGCTGGTATAATTCAACCTAGTCAAAGTTCTTTCTCTGCTCCAGTAGTATTGGTGCACAATAAGGATGGATCATGGCGCATGTGCCCGGATTATAAGGAGCTCAACAAGCTCACTATTAAAGATAAGTTTCCCATTCCTGTCATTGATGAATTACTGGATGAATTGCATGGATCAATTTACTTAACCAAGTTGGATCTTCGTTCAGGATATCATCAAATCAGAATGAAGACTGAAGACATTCTGAAAACAACATTTAGAACTCATGAGGGTCATTATGAATTTTTGTTCATGCCTTTTGGCCTTACCAATGCACCTTCTACATTTCAAGGTTTGATGAATTCCATTTTCAAACACTTCCTTAGAAAATTTGTGTTAGTATTTTTTGATGATGTACTAATCTACAGCAAGTCTTGGAAGGATCATGTTAAACATGTTGACAGGGTGCTACAACTATTGGAGGAGAAATAATTATATGCAAAAAGATCCAAATGTTTCTTTGGAGTACAAGAGGTGGAATATCTGGGTCATATTGTATCTCATGAAGGAGTTAAGGTAGACCCTAGCAAAATTAAATCCATTAAGGAATTGAAAATCCCCACAGCCATAAAGCATCTGCGAGGATTTCTCGGGTTGACAGGGTATTATCGCAAGTTTGTTAAGAATTATGGGAGAATAGTAGCACCTCTAACAAAATTATTGAAGAAAGATGCATTTTCATGAACTCCAGAAGCAACAAAGGCCTTCGAACATCTTAAAGAGGCAACGTGCAAAGCACCGGTCTTAACTACACCGGAATTCACAAAAACCGTTGTTGTGGAATGTGATGCTTCAGGAAATGGAATTGGTGCTTGTTTAATGCAAGATGAAAGACCCATTGCTTTTGAAAGTCGTCCAATCAAGGGAAAGTTTTTACCCAAAGCTATTTATGAGAAGGAAATGTTGGCAATACTACATGCACTTAAGAAATGGAGACCCTACCTAATGGGAAGACACTTCAAGGTAAAAACGGATCATGATAGCCTTAAATACTTTTTAGAACAAAGATTATCCTCTGAAGAGCAACAAAAGTGGGTCACAAAGATGTTGGGTTATGACTTTGAAATCATCTACAAAAAAGGGAAGCAAAATGTGGTGGCAGATGCACTCTCAAGAAAGGATGAGGATGTGGAAGCATTGGTGTGCGCCATTTCTATTATCCAACCAAATTGGATAAACGAAGCAAGGGAGGAATGGAAGAATGATGAAGAAGTATGAACACTTATTCGAAAGTTACAACAAGATTCCAGTACATCTGATACATTTAGCTAGCAAAACGATTCATTATGGTACAAATATCACTTATACCTCTATAAGAATTCACAACTCAAACAAAATATTCTTATGGAATTGCACACTTCTCCCTTAGGAGGGCACTCAGGATTTTTAAAAACTTACCACAAGGTTAAGAAGGAATTTTTTGGGATGGCCTTAAATCAGATATTCAAAAGTTTGTGGCAAAATGTTTAGTTTGCCAACAAAATAAATTTGAAACAATTAAGACCCCAAGCCTATTACAACCTTTATCCATTCCAAGCCAACGTTGGGAGGAGGTTTCAATGGATTTTATCACAAGTTTACCCAAGTCTGAGGGAAAGAATGTCATCATGGTGGTAGTTGACAAACTTACCAAGTATGCACACTTTTGTGCATTATCACATCCATTTAAAGCCAGTACAGTTTCTACTGCATTTATGGAAACAATTCAAAAGCTACATGGAAACCCAAAGATTATTGTAAGTGACAGAGATCCTATTTTCACTGGAAATTTTTGGACAGAATTATTTTCTTGTCTTGGTACTCAGTTAGCTTATAGCTCATCTTATCATCCTCAATCTGATGGGAAAACTAAGATAGTAAACAAATGTTTGGAAGGATATCTTCGTTGCTTTGTATCTGATAAACAGACACAATGGGTCAAATGGTTGCCTTTGGCTGAATGGTGGTATAACACTTCCTTCCATACAACAACAAAAACGATCCCATTTATGGCACTTTATGGATATCATCCACCATCCATCACATCATATTTAAGAGAAAATTCTAAGGTTCAAGCAGTGGAACATCACATCGAACATCAACAACAAGTCCTCCAACTCTTAAAGGATAACCTCGTGTTGGCACAAAATAGAATGAAACAACAGGCAAATCAACATCGCAGTGAAAGAAGTTTTGATGTAGGTGATTGGGTATTCCTACGGCTACAACCATATAAACAAATTTCCCTCAAGCAAGCTAAGAAGGATAATAAATTATCACCAAAGTATTATGGTCCGTACAAGGTGTTGCAAAAGATTGGTACTATGGCATAAAAATTGGAGCTTCCCGCAGCATCTCGAGTGCACCCAGCTTTCCATGTTTCATGTTTAAAGAAGGTTATAGGCGACAAGCTCCCAGTTCAAAAAATATTGCCAGAACTTGATGAGGAAGGAAAAATTATATTGGAACCGGAAGCAGTCACAGAAACAAGAACCTGACAGCTACGAAATCGATCAATTTCGAAGTATCTCATCAAGTGGAAGAACTTATCCACTGAAGATTCCACATGGGAGGATGAGAATTTTATACAGAAGCATCCAGAACTACTCAAGCATTGAGGACAACACTTTTTTTGAAGGAGAGGGGCATGTTAGGTCCCTATAATACTAGTGATTACCCCATTACTATTGTAGTTGTATCCCTTATTAATATTGTTGATCCCCTATTGTCCCCATATTTTTATTACTGTGCCCCATAGAATTCCTATGTTTCATAACACCCAAGGTTCTTGTAAATATCAAGAAACGTACTTAGAGAGTGCAAAACTATTTCTAAGCTTTATCGACTCTCTATGGGGAGCCCCAACCTCCTAACATTGTCCTTCAATTTTGAATAATGACATGTACACCTTTGTAACTCACATTATTGGATATTTGTCTCCCAAGGAAGCTCATCATGAATATATGACAAATATGTGGTAATTGGCGTATAGTCTTCTTCTTGAAATGTCATCCTTCACCTATGTTGACTTTCTTCAACATTTTCACCCCCTACTTCAATATAATTACATAAATATTAAAACATTTCAATGTATTTATATACATGCAAAATAGACATACATGTATATGTACATACAATTTATTTACATGCAAATTTGTTTTAACATAAATAAATTTAAATTATATAATTTACCAAATGGAGGTACATGATCCGATTGAGATTCACGACCACTCGGAGATGGTTGAGCACCATCACACCCAAGTACATGAGTTGATTGATCTTGTTGACCACCGAGAGAAGGTTGAGCACCCTCATGCGACGACCTAGTGAGAGATGCTTCTAAAAAAATGGAAATTATAAATTAATAAAGTTAAATTGACAAAAATCAATTCAATATGTATGTACATATGATTCTACCAATTTATCATTTAAGTAAGTTTGCACATAAACATATATATACCACGATGATGATGTAACAAACGATGGTCCTCCATTGATTCATCTGATACTCTCCTTGACCTAGTGAGAGATGCTTCTAAAAAAGATGGCATTTATAAATTAATAAATATTATTTGACAAAAATCAATTCCATATGTATGTACATATGATTATACCAATACTATTTAAGTAATTTTGCACATAAACGTATATATACCACGATGATGATGAAATGAATGATGGCCCTCCCATGATTCATCTGATACTCTCCTCGACTTATCACCAATCTCAATGACATGCATAGAAGGTTGCACGTGAGTTGATGCTCAAGACTCATTTGATGCTCTATCTCGTTTATACCTCGAAGAATCAGGTGGTGACTGCTCATGCAATGACGTAGACCCTCGATCCATATATGGATGGATATATATATATATATATATTGTTGTGATATTTCAAAAAACCCAAGTTACCTCATGCATTAAAAATATTTAAAACTACTATTTAAAAATCTCAATAATTCAAAAAATTAATAAGACAGATAAATGTAACTATTTAAGGGTTTCTTCAAAATTATTTGGTGTATAGTTCTCTTCAGCCCAAGATAAATATAAACAACAAGTAAATACTCAATATTTAAATGTTCAATTAAAATATACTCAAGACTAAAAACACAAATGCTAAAGTGCACATCTTGAGAATTAAATACAAAATTTTCTTAAACTTGTCACCCTGATAATTCACTAGGTAGTGATTACACAATGGGGGCACACTTAGTATAGTATTGAAAGAACCACATGGTCATTAAAGACACCACATTTATAACTAAAAAACACACACATATAAGAGATATCTTACAATGTTCATCAATAAATTTTGATGGAGTGGTTCTTGATACCAATTCATCTTTCACACACAAATCTTGAGTTGGAATTTCCCCATACAATAGATCACTAGACATCCTATTAACATTTGCACAATGACTTATGCTAAATGATTGAAATTGACTAGCAATAATTTTTGCTTCTCTATGTAGTTGTTTTAACTTCTCCTTTTTGACTTGGTACACACCTTTCATCTAGTTGCACACAAGTTCAGAATTGGTGAAGACTACAATGCCATTGGATCCATAGTCCCTAGTTGTTCCTAAGCCTTCTATAAGTGTAATATAATATGCTTCATTATTTTTTTTCCTTCCAGGTACATCCCTTTTACTTTGGGGAACTTTGTTCTTCGCAATATTGTATAGCACGTACATAATCACTGCTTGTACTGGATTGGGATAACAGGAAACTTCAATGTATAATGTCCATTTTTTAACCATGTTTAATGGGTTTTCTGATCCCTATAAAAAATAAAATTAATACAATGAATAATATATTACTTTTGCAAATACCATGGCCATAAAAAGTTTATAGAGGACGTGGATGTGTTTGATACACTAGTTTGGCCTTGGAATCATTCTCTAGGTATTTTAACAACTAAATTAGGATATGAGGCCTTAACTATAGTCAATGAGGATGTATAGAGGAAATGGTGGTATCAATTGATTTGGAAATGGAAAGCTCCTTTAAAGATTAGGGTGTTTTTATGTTAAGACGTCATACTGACTATGGTTACCACTACAATGGGAATGGGAAAACAACTTCCAAAATGTAGATTAAATCTATTAATAGGCTTGTATTTCACAAATTATCTAAACATGGGCAAGAATAAGCAAAGAGTTGCATAGTTGCATAGTTTCACTATAAATAAACTAATTTTTAAAATGAAATACAAACATATTTGTACAGAAAACTTCAATTTAAATATATAAAAAATACAAACTACAACGAATTACAAACTCCAATTTAAAAAACAAAAAAAAAAATCCATAAATTTAAGGTAACACTCTATTATTTCTTCACACTTCTACAAAACAATACAGACTTCAAGAAAACATGAACTGGATCAAAGTACAAAGGCTTATTGTACTTGTAATACTCTATTCTTTCTTTCTTTAAACAAAAATGAAAACAATAATATAACAAATAACAATGTAATGTGCAATGTAAAAGTCTCTCATTTTCCTCCATTTCTTGTCAAGCCTAAAGTGTTAATCCCCAAGGTTGTTTCTACAAATATGAATTCCTCTAAATCACATCTAGTGGTTAATTCTCTAGGTCTAGGACATCATCTTTTAGCTCTAGTACTATTGGAAACATGTTCAACCAATTTAATCCTTCTCCTTCAACTAATAATCCTTAAAAGGTGATTAAGAAACTTGGAATTTCCCACTGCAACAACAAGTACAAGGACTGATAGTAGCAGATGACAAGGCCTAATAGTAGGCAATGACAAGGACTAATAGTAGGCAATGAAAAGGACTGATAGGGGCAGATGACAAAGGTGGTGATTGCACTGACATGAAAAAAATACATATATCATGGTACTACACTAAAACGACCAAATGACACCAAATGCAAAGTATCCTACAACCCCGGATGGAAACCCATCTCTGCTTCCAACCCTCAAAACCCAAAAAAACATAGTATCAAGGTGAGGAGAAAAGAAACTAAAACTACTTAACCACAACTCACAACGTTATTTTACTACTACTTAATCACTTATTTCTTCTTCGTTCTTCTTCCTCTACAGTCAGTAGCTTATGCTGATATATTCTCATTAACCTTCCACGTGCCCTCAATGTTGTATTTGTGAAGTGAGAAAATGAATGTATTTATAAAGTGAGAAAATATTCATTTTCAAGAGTTATTTTTATTGCTTTTTCCAACCACTTTTAGATTAATTATCCAATGTTATTCTTACTTCTAATTTCACACTGCTTCTGCAAGCTAATTTTAGATATAATATGCATAGATTTATATAAAATTTCCACTGTTTTTTAACTTGTTATTTTGCAATGCTTCTATGGCCTATTTTTTGAACTAATACGCAATTGTCTAAATTACTTTTCAATTCTTTTTACTTCTAACTTTTCCCGATGCTTTTTACATCTAATTTTGCATTGCTTATGCAAGTTATTTTTGGATCAAATGATGATTATAAAGCCAACGATAAAGGGACCAATTTATAATCCAACTTGGTCCCTTCGTTTTCAACTTATCCAAGTGAAGGGACAACTAGGATAATTCAGTGCAATAGCTTGTTGAAATTTTACCACATGAATAGACTGTTTATGGCAAATGAGTGTATAGTGGCTAACCAAAAAAATTAGCTAAGCAGTGTACTTTTGTACACTTTCTTCTTTGAGTAATGCAACCATGCTGAAAACTATTTTTTTGAGGTATTGATAAGACTTAGGAGTGGCCAAGGGACATATATAATAATTTACATACATTCATTTATGTATATACCCTTTTCAAATAGTTATAGATTTGCAAATTGATTTTTACAAGAGAGGAACTTTTTTGTCATTTAAGATGTTACTTTAATCTATTTCTATGTTGAGCTCACACTGAAGTTGATTATTAAAACTTAAATTCTCATAATGGTTTATAAAATGATTCCAATATGAAAAGATCCTATAGTTCACACACGCAACATAGATTGTTTTGATATACCCTGCAAAGGCATTTCAAAATAGTGTTTAGAAATATTCTCTTTCAAGAGATATGTGTAACTAAACAATATGTTCGACAATGTTTTATAATAGGATAGCCCTAAGTAGTTATCGAAGTCACATAGAGTAGGTTACTGATAGCTTCTAACTTCTTTCCAGTATCATACTTGCTAAGAAGAAATGGTCATTATAAAAACTAGAGAAAGTGGCATGCTACTTCTTTGTCAACTATTTGTTTGGGACTGCCAGATAATTTGAAAATGTACATGTTAGAAGCTTTTAATTGTAAATATAAAGATAACTAGATTCAACTATTATCTTTGTCAGTAGCTTGCAGTGATAGAATGCCTTGAAGAGGTAAGGGGTGGTTATTGACAATGAAGACAATATCAAACCATGAAAGACAAATTGGAAAGAAAACTATTGAAAATAAATCTTTTGAACTTCTCTCTTTGAGGATTAAGGTATTATTAGAGAAATAATATGAATACTATGTGAAAATTGTATCTTACACATTTTATTGTGGTAGCATACGACAAAGGAGGTGACTGCACTGATGTGAAAAAATTTCATATATCATGGTACTGGACCAAAATGACCAAACGAAAACAAATAAAAAGTATCCTACAACCCCTAGACGAAAACCCATCTGAAACCCAGATCTACCTCCCAATTGTCACTGATGCCAACCCTCAAAACAAAATAAAAAGCAGAGTATCAAGGCAAGCAGAAAAGAAGCAAAAGCCCAACAGTGACAAACGCAGTAACTTCAAAAAAAAGTATTATCTATTGTCGTCACAATGATTCAATTGGTCCCTTGAACCTGAAAACAATGTGGCATTGATGGTGGGGTTTATTGATATTTTTAGTTTCTTTTAAAAGAAAATTTAATTGAATTATTTCTAATTATGATTCAACAACATTCTAGACATACAAAGAAACAGAATTCCAACAGCGACAAAGGTGGTGACTTTCCCATAACTGATTTTTTGATGCAGCGGGTTCGAATTGACACGAGGATGCGACCAACAAACCTCCACCGCCCGACATAGTACCTACAAGAATTCCTTCAACGCCACACAGACATGCAAAAATAAATTCACAACAATGGCCAAAGTTAATACAAAGGAACAACTCAATACAGTGTGAAAAATTTGAACCTCAACAGACCTGCAACAATAGCTCCAGCGCCAAACAGACTTGCAAAAACAAACCTCCACCACTCAACAAACCTGCAAGAATTCCTCCCACGCCACACAGACCTGCAAAAATGAATTCACAATGACACCAAAATTCAATAGAAATATCAACTCTATATAATGCGAAAAAAATTGAACCTCAAGAGACCTGCAACAATACCTCCAGCACCAAACAGACCTGCAACAAAAAATTCACAATAATGCCAAACAATAATTCGAAAGAAACAACAATTATATACAATGTGAAACAATTGCACAGGCTTCACGACCCAAATATATATAATGAGTTTTTTAGCTGAAAAAACCAGTGGTCGGATTTCCCCCTCTGGCAAAAAATCCATTGCACAATATTTGAGGTTGTTGTTAACTTAAACGACCAAACTTTCAATCGAAAGTTAGCTTTAAAATTCAGCCGCAAAAATTTAAAAAATAAAAATAAAATAAAGTTCGACCAAAAAAATTAAATAGTTCAACCGAAAAATTGAATACTTTGGCCAAAAATGTACATTCACTAATTTTTCGTGAGCAATTCTCACAAAAGTGTAACCCCACTTCACATTTTCACCTAGAAAGTTATATTTTAGGGACTTTAAAATCTTGCATCGTCCAGTGACAAATACGATACATGGAAAGAAACTCGTGAAGGGGTTAAGGCTTAGGTGGTGGATTATCACAAACCTTCATGTTGTCTCCTGACACGTGGTAGGGGTTCTTGGTCCAAAATTGATAACCAGAAGCTAAGTCATCCATTCCCACTGGATGCAGGTAACTTAGTGGCCAAATCTTAGCACATCTTTCCCTATAGGTTGAAGTGTGTGAGCACTTAGACCTGAGGTGATTTTGGTCAGGCTACTGGAAGCGTCGCCATCTCTTTTGGGGTGTAGCCCTAGTACATCAAGCCACTATAACCCTCTCCATATCTTGGTTGGTTTTTTGGTTACTGGAAGCATCACCAGTGACATTTATGACGTGGCCCCAATACCCTATTCTAAAATATTCACAAGGCCCAGTTACTACTTGAGCAGAAGGACATTAGGTATTTTTAGGATTTTTTCTCATACACAAAACCTTTTTTGTTGATTGTTTCACACATTAGAATTAAAGGGAAAATTAACCATTTATTTTTCACTTTGTCTTATATATGTGATTCATTTTGTTTTCCTAAAGAAAATGTATGTGTTTAGGTGTGCTTACAGATGCAACAATCTCAGGTGTTTTTTACTTCTTTCCTTTCTTTCCAATTGATTTCTTTCTCATAACATAACACTTGTCATTAGTTACATGTTTCATAGGGATTATATCATCTTCAGGTGCCTCCTACATACAATTCACATCATCATGAAAATTTTGTTTTCCAATATAAAATGAGTTCCTCTTCTAAAGAAGAGGATTCATACTCATGATTTGACCCATCAATAGATGAGGAGAATTGAAGTGTACTAACCTATAAAGGAATCTTTGACTAAGGAGGAATTATTTTACCTTTCACCATATTCGGAATCACCCTTTTGGCAGACACATAGGTCGATAATTTTACTGGTGCGCTCTTCTTCGACCCATCTTTCCCTAAGCTCGAAACCCTTTTCTTTTCATGTTCCAACTTAGAACCCTTGGTCCATGTAATTAACTTTTTTTACCTAGCTTCCAAGTCTCAACTTGTTTTTCATTTAATTTTTCCCTAAATTTTATGACTAGAACCCTAGAGTTTCCAAATTGATTTTTAACTAGGATGTCACCCCATGTTGACACACAAGGTCATTACATCATGGCTAACACCAACAAGATACCATTCGTCACTTATTTAAATCTCTCAGATTTGACAAAACTCACAAATGATTCGATTGCTCATAATCAACAATCCCCCCCCCCGGCATGTCAACCAAGACACCATTGGATATCCCTAAATTCAAAGTAAAATAGGGAGAATACCCAACAAATCATATCATGACCTTCCACCTATGGTTATTTCTTAAATAAACAGTTGTAAATCTATTATTCACTTGTCTTATGTTGGTGATTCACTTTTTTTTTTTAACAAGATCGATTACTGTTATATTATAAAAAACTTCAGCAAAGGAACAAGTCCTGTTACATATATTGGAGGAAGTGAAGCTGAATGGATCCAAAATGGGCATGCAGTCCCTTGATCCAATTCACTAGACTTTAGATTTAAGACTTGGAAGATATAATGGCTATATTGTCGTATGAACTGTCCTAGGAGCAAGCAGTATTTACAGAGCATAAGATGGTTTACATAAATTGGTTTACTGAATCATCGGGCGGTGGCTCTTTTTTGTCACTGTTATTTGTAGAGGCCCCCCCTTGCATGCTTTGGGTCATAGTTTTTATGTGGTTGATGGATTCTTCTAGGTGATTTCACTTCTCTTTGAGGCTTTTTATTTCCGCCTTCTGTTTTTCCAGCTTTTTCCTCTTGGATTTGCTATCTGCCTGAACTTTTTATTTGAGATCATTGAAGTACTTGACAAAGTGGGCGATCATGAAGCAGTGCGCTTTACAAAGGGTGCAACTACTGTTGGTAATGACACGGTCGAGAGGATTTTCAGACATTGTTGACGAGCCTTGAATAGTCTTGGGAATCTTGAAGCAGAGCTTAAAAGAGATGCTACAGAGAAGAGAAGAAAGGTTGACGGGTGTTTTGGAGGGAGAAGATTGGTAGATCAAATGAATGGGAGAGGAGTAGATTAGAGGAAGGCTCGAGGCTCCACAGAGAGAGGACGGGAAGCAGGGAGAAGCAGGGTCAGGGGGGGAGCAGCTTCTGCGGAAGAGAACAGAGAAGATGACGAGAGGATGGAGACAAATATACAGGGAAACTGAGAACTGAGAAGCGATGGCTGACGAGGTTGGGAGAATCTGATTCAAATAGACAATAAGACTGTTAGAGAGATAGAAAATACAATCCCGAAAGATACAATCAGTACCTCGCCAGGCAGAGTTTGAAGAACTTCTTCGACTGAGGAGCACTGAGAGTGAACTAGACCGACTGATACTCGAGCTTTTGGCCACCTGAGATGATCTGTAGGGAGCACGACTGAAGCACAAGCCTTTTCCAAGATGGCAGAGCGAGACTGAAGCACTGAACTAGCTAAACTGAGGCACCTCATGCTGTATATAAGCCAACTCAGGTAATGGGGCCTCTGAATGCAAATCAGGCTGCTCAAATATTTTCCTGTCCCAAATGTCGTTTCGAGTATTTCTTGAGCAGCCTCTGAGGATTGCGAGATGACTGATGCCTAGCTTCTGGTTGCTTTTGTCACAAGACTCTTCCCAATCCATTGTCCAGTACAGATTTTCCATAGGCCTATAGATTTCATTGACAATGCTTTTGATGTAATGATGGACATTGTCAGAGAGGAGGGAATCAGATGTCCAATTGCAAGAGTTAAGGAGAGAGGCAGAATGTTTATTGAGGTGACTGTTGTAGCCTTGAGTCACGAGATCGACTGAGGAGAGAGCCAACTTATGGAATTGGTTTGTCATAAGTGTGTTCATTCTCACAGACCTGTCGTGTGGGTCTGTTGACTGTGCTATTGACTAAAGAATCCACCTTGCTATTGTGGTTTCTCATGACATGCTTGTATTGGATGTTCCCCAGCTGATTTGAATTATCCTTGATCCTGTGCTTGATTTTGTTGAGGGCCTGTTTCTTGAAATCTCCCCCTAAGACCATAGCTGCAATCACAATTGTCGAATCGCCAATTATGACTGGATTTTTGGCTTGCAGTTTTTTGAGGATGCAAGTACCTAGAAGAAGGCCATAGGCCTCTACCATATTGTTCGTCATGTTTCCCAATCCCCATTCATAAGTGGTGATAACTTGCCCATTTTGGTCTGTGATTATTCCCCCTACCCCTGCTTGACCAGGGTTGTTTTTGGATGCGCCATCGAACTGGAGAGTGAAATTCTTTTGCTCTTGTATCCACTGTTCTATGTCTTCTTGAGATCCCCTGAGTTTCCAATTTTTTCCCCCCTTACCTGCATTTGCTGGAGACTGCTTATTCTTGGAATAGACCAACTGGAATTTATTGTACCATTCTTCCTCTTCCTTCTGCCAACTGGAGTGATCAGTTTTTGTAACAGTGTTGGCACTTATCATTTCTGCAACTAGGCCCACAGTCTTGGCCAGAGTGCGAGCTGGGTTTGGTTTTTGGTTTTTAAAGATGCAATTGTTCCTAGAGAGCCATATATGCCAACAGAGAGTAGAAGGGATACATTTCCATAGGCGAGTGATGGTGGATTTTCCTTTTCTTGCATGGGGGTAGCTTTTCTCCCAGTTTCTATTGAGGGTTGTGAGCTGATTGAAGGTTTCTCTGGTAGGCCTCAGAGGGCTGATAATTTGATTCCAGCAGTGTTGAGCAAAAGGGAAATCTAGGAAAAGATGTTGACTGCTCTCCTCCTCCAAGCAGCAGAGGCAACAAATTGAGGGACCATGAATCCCTTTTTTTTTTAGATTTTCAGCAGTGAGGATCTTCCCTTTAAGGAGGGTCCATGCAAAAAATTTTATCTTTGGGAGGCATTCGGTTTTCCACATTACTGACCGAAGATTCCAGTTATCTAGATTGTTTCTAGATTGGAGGAGTTTATACCCATCTTTTACAATGAACTGGCCTCCGCTAGGATCCCAGATGAAGTTGTCATGAACAATTTTGTTTAATGGAGCTGCTCCCATCAGCGTTTTCTTGAGGTCTTCCCATTGATTATTGAGGTGGTTTGGGAGGGGGAGATCCCTCCAAGCAAACCAACTATTGTGATCCCAAACCGAGATATCGAATAAGGAATGAAAGTTTTTAGCCTCCATCCATAATTTTAGGGGTCTGAACTGCTGGAGGAGGTTTCTTGGCTCCAATCCCATAATTCTATCAGTCCAAAGATTTATTTCTTTTCCGTTTCCAGGTGACTTTGAGATATGATTTTTGATTTGGGGGATGACTTTTTTGATAAGTCTCCAAACCGGAGTGCATGGTCTTTCCACTATCAAATCAGTGAGAACCTTGGAGTGCTGCCCATTGAGGTATTTTCTTTTGAGAGCCTCAACCCACCAGCTGCCTTTTTCCATTAGCATTCTCCACACCAGTTTGAAGCCCATCGCTTTATTGGTAAGGCTTGGAATTTTGATTGCTATGCCCCCTTTTTCGAAAGGGAGGATTACCTGATCCCAGCGGACCAAACTGAATTTTTTTGTATCTTGTTTCCCTCCCTGCCAGAGAAAGCCTCTCATGATTAACTCCAAATGTTTGTGTATACTAGCTGGGGCCAGAGTGACAGCATATTGATAAATGGGGAGGGCTGAGAGGAGAGCCTTTATGAGGATGGTCTTGCCCGCAAGATTTAGCCACGACAGCCCCCAACTGTGGAGAAGCCCTCTCATTTTTTCAATCTGCTTATTCCAAATCTCAGACTTGACAACTTCTTTTGCCAACAGAAGGCCAAGGTATGAAAAGTGGCTCTAGTTTCTTTGAACTGGGATGTCCATGATTTGAGAGATTCTTTGCATGACTTGGAGAGAGACATTCCAACTGTAAATTTTTCACTTATTGTTGTTTAGCAATCCCCCTGAGACAGCCAGGAAGGTGTTCAGGGTTCTCTTGAATCTCCTTATGATTAAGCTTGAGGCTCCACCTATTAAGAGTGTGTCATCAGCAAAGAGCGAGTGATTTATTTCTTTTATTCCTCTCGCTACGCTGATCCCTGTTATCTCATTTTTCTTCCTTAGATTTTCCAGGTGTATGCTTAAGGTTTCTGCCATGATGATGTAGAGGAAGGGTGAGAGGGGGAAGCCTTGTCTCAATCCTCTGGAGCTTCGGAAGTAGCGACTGGGCCTGCCATTGATTAGGGGGGTTGTCCAAGGATTTGAAATACATTCCATAATGATGCTTATGAATTTGTTGGATATTCCAAACTTTCGGAGGACAGCAGCTAAGAATTGATGATTGACCCTATCAAAGGCATTTGTCATATCAAGTTTTATGATCATACCTCTTTCCTTTCTATGGAAATTGCTGTGAATGGCTTCTTGGATCAGAATGACATTGTCCGTTATTTGTCTTTTAGGGATGAATCCTCCTTGGTTCTCTGAGATAAGGGAGGGCAGAAGATTTTTCAGTCTATTTTCCAGGATTTTGGTAACTATTTTGTAGGAGACATTGCGGAGGGAAATGGGTCTGAAGCGATCAAAGGAGAAGGGGTTAGGATCCTTGGGGATAAGCGCCAAATGGGAGGTTTTTGTGTTTTCACCCATCTTGATTTTTTTGAAGATGTTTTTGACCATCCTTACAAAGTCTTTCTTTATAATATCCCAGTGAGTTCGGTAGAAAGCAGATGTGAAGCCGTCAGGTCCGGGGGCCTTGTCGAGCTGCATGCTGAACATGTCTTCTCTTATTTCTTCCTCCGAGACATCTTGATCCAAATCGTTGTTTTGACGCTCATTGATTTTACAATCGACTGGTTGCAGAAAGTCCACGCTCTCCATATACTGGAGGTCTACAGATAAGAGAATTTTGAAGTGATTGTGGGCAGCTTCTTTGATTTCCTCTTGCTCTCTTAATTCTTTTCCCTCAACAGTGATTTTATCTATTTTATTTCCTGCGCTTCTGAGCTTGAGGTTATTATTGAAGAAAGAAGTGATTTTGTCTCCCGCACTGAGCCAGAGACACCTCGATTTCTGTCTCAGCTCCTCTTCCTCTTCTCTGTTCTACCTATATAGTTCCCTGAACATTTCATTTTCCTGTGATTGCTCTTCCTTTGAGATTTGTTGGTCCTCCTTTTCCTGATTCCATTTTTCCAATTTTCTGTGTAGCTCGATTCTTTTGTTTTTCTCTAATATTGCATTCTCTTTTGCCCACTTTTTGATTGCTGCTCTTAGGGATTTTAATTTGGATTCCCAGACATAGTGAGGGGAGCCAATGACTTCCGTCTCCCAACTTTCTTTGATGATCTTGCGGAAGTCCTCCTTGCTATCCCAAATTTTATTGTATTTGAACGGGATTGGGCCGAGATTTCCTATTCTGTCTAGAATCAAGACCACAGGCTTGTGATCTGATGCTGTGGCATGGACGATCTTACTTTTTATTGAGGAGAAACCTGCAACTATTCTTTCATGAATCAAGATCCTGTCAAGTCTCTCTTTGATGTTATGAGTTCCTGCTCTCTTATTGCTCCATGTAAATTTACCATTGCAAGGTGGGATGTCGATGAGTTTGTGAGTTTCTATTATTGTTTCCAGAGCATCTCTTGAAGGGTCAGCAAGGAATTTCCCTCCTATTTTTTCTTCAATGTTCCTTATTAAGTTCAAGTCACCACCCAAAACTGTGTTCCTATTTTGACAAACCTGCAGCTCTGAATTGATAGATTCCCAACAGTATGCTTTATCCCTATAGTGGTTTGGAGCATAGATGTTGAGCACGGTAAATTCTTCTTTTGTGATTTTATTTTTGAGGTCAGTTCTGACCCACCAGTAAGTTGAGTTTTGTATGATGAGGTCCCATTTTTTCTTGTTTTAAAATGTACCTGTTCCTCCTGAGGTGCCCAATGAATCCGTTGTTGTTTCTGCAAAGCTTTTGTATCTTTTTGTAAATGTTTGAAAGTCTTAGTTGGACATTTTGGTCTCTTGGATTAGGAAAAAATCTGGCTTCTCATGACTGATTAAATCCCAGGCTGCGTTGGATTTTAGAGAGGAGCCCAGACCCCTACAATTCCAAGAGACCAATATCATTACTTACTGGTTTTTTGGTGAGCCCCACTCTTCTCCTTTGTCTTTTCCCCGCTTCCTTTTTGCTTGTCCAAGAAAGAGTCCATCGGTTGTTGTGTGCCCATGGCCATTTCTTTAGCTGTTGTTTCGTCTCTTATTTCTTTATTTGATTTCCTGCCTGCTTTTTTCGGAGGGTCTGAGGTGTAGCTTGCTTCTTTGAGTTTGTTTCTTGTTAGGATACGTTCTATGGTAGGGGGTGGGGAGGGGAGGGTCTGAGAAGGGGAAGGAATGACTACTAGAGCAGTGGCTGAGGGAGACGAAGGGGGGGAGGAAGGGTCTTCGTCCACCAGGGATTCAAAGGGGTTGGAAGAGGAGGGGAAAGGTTGAGTCAAGATGGGAAGGGGGGGAAGGGGAGCGGCTTGGGGTTCCGGGGGGGGCTTAGGTTTAGGGCCAGACTGAATGGGGTTTGATTTATTTTTTTTTACTTGCTCCCATGTGCCTTCGCTAGCTTCAGCATTTTCATTCATTTCATTTACTTTTAGCTTACTACACCTATTAGCAAAATGACCATATTCATGGCATACCTTACATTTGAATGGGATTTGTTCGTAGTCCAGCTGCTGAATATGGGTCCATTGGTCCACTTTGATCTTGATAGCTTCCGGCAGGCCTTTTCCTAAGTCGACTTCAACACAGATCCTTGCACAAGCATGCATATTATCCTTTGGTTCACATCTGTCAATGTATTTTCCCACATCATTCCCAATAGCTTTAACCGATTCATCCCCCAGTAATGCAGAGGGAGGTGAGGCAGGCGAACCAAGACCGGAACTGCGTTTGGGATATCCATTTCTGAATCGAAGTCAGGGGACCATATTTTCAAGTAGAGACCTCTCGAGTCCATGAAGTAGGGACCATTTCTGAAGATGAGGTTCCGATCTTCTTTGGTTTCAAAGAGGAAAGTGTAGTAGCCCCTTCCACAAAATCTTATGGCGATTTTCCCTTGAATGTTTGCGTTGCAGTTATGCTCCACCCATTTCTGGACCACTCTGGGAGATGGCCAGAGACCAGTAAACTGTCCTACCAAACCTCTCTCAGCCAAAGAGATCGTTGCCTTCCTTGGGAGACTGGGAGGAAGAGAGATTTCTGGAATGTCAGCCAACTTCTTAACAAACTTTGATGCTGTAGGTCGAATTCTTGAGGAAGTATTTTTGGAAATGAGAGAAGCAAAAATTTCCGCCTGGTCTTCATTGTCTTTCTACTGGAAGGGATCAATCCCAGCCATGAGTGAAGTAGAGGGAGGCCAATCTCGGCACTGACCAGAGGAGGGCAAGGACTGAAAGCAGGACAAGAAAAAGAGGGAGATGGCGGCCCCGCAGCTGGGGCTGCCAGGCAAGAAGCCTGTGAGGGTCCACAGGAAGCGAAAAGCAGAGGATGAGGGCACTAAAAAATACCAATGCGGGGGCCAACAGCCAAGGGGTTGAGCAGGAGAGGGCCCAGCAGCAGGGGCTGCTAGGCAGGAGGCCTGTCGAGGGCCGCAAAAGGCAGGGATACAGAAGCGCAGGAGCTCCTATTCAAACTCCCATCCAAAGGCATATTATGTTGGTGATTCACTTAACTTACAAGTATATTTTGTATTCCACTATGTAGGGATGGAAATTGATCAACCACATGAGGAAGAAGATGTTTCCTATCAAGTTAATCAACCAAATGATGATGAAGATGTGCCCTATCGATTTTATCAACCACTAAAGGAACAACATGTGACCTATCAAGTTGATCAATTATCACTAGAGGAACAATATGTGCCATATCAAGCTAATTAACCACTAGAGGAAGAATATTTTCCCTATTAATTTTATCAACCACCAGAAGAACAAGTTGTTTCCTCTCAAGTTGATAGGATAACAGGGAGTTACGGTGGTTTGGAAAGGGGTGGAAGGTTTTCATAAATTTGGATGCAAGCACAATGGAGGATATTGGGTAGTTTATCCCTACTTGCATTGTTAGAGAGAATATCAATAACATCATTCGATAATATTTTGAGAAACATTCATTTGTTGCACAAGCTCAGATACTACATGGGTTGATCAAACATAAGAAACTAAAACATGCCACAAAGATTTTGGGTGTCCAAGATGCTAAAAGTAGGAAGACATGTATGAATGCCACTGAAAATATATCAAAGGTGTTCACTATGTTTGGAAAATAAATTACATTCGATGTTCGAGCTGCGAATATGGAAATTACATCTGTTAATTTTGCACCAAGTACATCAAGACAACAAAAGTTGGAAACAATGTCAAAATTGCTCCATGTCTCGAGAAAAACATTACATAAGCATACCAAATTCAAGGTTCGAGTAAATGAAAATGATGAATCTTCTTGTTGGGATCTTATCACTAGGAAACCCTACCAATACATGCTTACAACAAGAATCAGAGCACTTGTGGTAGAGTTTTGTGAGATTCATTCCCATGTTATTCCAGATAGAAAGCATGTCGTACGAAATTACATAGGTAAAGGTGAGTATGTAGATCACGCTAAGCATGTTGTAGAAATGATAGAAGTTGCATTATTCGAGGAATTTCAGGAAAGAAATAACCATGTGAAGATATCCATAAGGATGTCTCAAAAATTGAAACGATGGTTTATTAGGTTTAATACAATCTGTGACACATGTTGTTGCCGATATCATGTTAAATTTCAAATTCATTGTGGCATTTTCCGATAATTTTACAAGAATAACTATAACGACGACCCTCCTCCTACAATGCGTGATTTTTTTTCATCAATATTGTGAAAAAGGGAGTCAGAAGAGTTGTTTTACAAGCCTAATATGTATAGGTGGGAGAAGATGCATTGAATGTGGTGATTTGGATTATTCCATATGAACTTTTTTATTGATCCCAACCAGTTTGGGATGTCATATGTCACTGTCACATGGAAGCAATATGAGTATTTCGTGAGAAATCAACCATCTTCTTCAACTCTGGCGCTTAGGAGGATCAACTACATTGAGGATGAGATTTCTATTTCACGATCATTCATGGGGGTGTTTCAGAACCAAATCTATAAATATATCAAACACTCGCACAAGTCTTGGTGGCAAGCTTCTGAATTTAAGCATTCTCGCAAAGTATTCCAGCCAGGCACAATCTTTTCAGTGGTAGAATTTTCTAAGAATTACACATTTTCTCCTCAGACATATATCCAGAGTGAGTACTATCACTCAGACCAAGTGTCCATATTCGTACATGTTAAGTAAAAGCATGCAAAATTGAATGTTGATGGTAGGGTTAATACTGACGAGTCATGTGATGTGATTAAGGAGTATCACATTTTTTAGTTTGCAGATTACTGTGGTGTGATTTTTGAAAGGAGTTCGGATTTTCCACAGTGCTCATGTTTAGTAGTCGACGTTTCGAGTCTGAAACTAGACTCATCATCAGGACAAAATGTGAGGAGAAAGAAGAAAATGATAGGTATAAATATGAAGCCCAGGATGCGAAGACCAACAGCCGACTCTTTGTCATATTTGATGATTTAATTAATGTCTTTTAAGTTTTTTACAATTTAATTATTTTAAAAAACTACCCTGCAATTATTTTAATTTAATACTAAATTTTATATTTTGTCTTATTTTCTCATTATGCCTCATAATTAAATTATGGTTTTTGCTTATTTTATTATTATTGTTTTGTGAGTTTATTTATTATGTCTTCATATAAATTAATTTATTTGTTATTAGAATTTCATTTTGTAATTCTTAGATCATTTAGTATTATTCTTATTAGTATTATAATATTTAATGCTTTTTTGATTATATTTATTTTGTTATTATTAATGTTATTCTAATTCTATATTATTATTTTGTTCTTATTATTTATATTATTATTGAAGATATAGATTAACACCATAAAATAAGCAAAAACCATAATTTAATTATGAGGCATAATGAGAAAATAAGACAAAATATAAAATTTAGTATTAAATTAAAATAATTGCAGGGTAGTTTTTTAAAATAATTAAATTGTAAAAAACTTAAAAGACATTAATTAAATCATCAAATATGACAAAGAGTCGGCTGTTGGTCTTCGCATCCTGGGCTTCATATTTATACCTATCATTTTCTTCTTTCTCCTCACATTTTGTCCTGATGATGAGTCTAGTTTCAGACTCGAAACGTCGACTACTAAACATGAGCACTGTGGAAAATCCGAACTCCTTTCAAAAAGGAGTATCACTTTTACATCATTGATGATAGTGAGAATGACACATTTTTCATGCAACATTGCTTTGACCTGATTTATGAATCATTTAAAAAAATGGACATGTCATTTAGAAAGCATTAGATATGGTCAAATGGTTGTGCAGGGTAGTTCAGGTCAGCATGTAGTTTTTATTAGTTGAGTCAACAACACAAGAAGTCAAAAAATCAACATAAATGGATCTATTTTAAAACATGACATGGAAATGGTGAGCATGATGGTGTAGGTGCTTGTATGAAGTGAGAACTTAGGAGGTACCAAATGAGTCATTGTTGTAGAGGTAAATCCCCTCTGCAGACAGAGGCGATCCCACTAGCCCAAAATGGGTCTAGCAACAATCAATTAACGCTACCATGCAAGTTCCTAGTTGCAAATTGAAAGTGGATTATGAGAACCAACCTGAAGTCCAACGCTAGTGTCGTAGAAGAGTTGATACTCCCGTTCCCTTGCTCCGGCAGGTCACGATCCTCACGATCTCCGCGAATGGATACCTGCACATGCAAAGAACGAACCGAATACAAGCATAAAATCCACTAAATACAACTATATATCAATCAGAAAGGAAATAGATCAAACATTATCATAATGAACAATAAGATCGGAACCATAATGATAGTCGTTTATTAATGAATAATCAACAGAGAAAGATACAACCAAAGTTCTGACGTTCAATCTCTCCTCTGGCTGGGCGAGCAGCTATATATGTCTTGCAATAGACCTTTCTCTCTCAGACTTCCAGCAGCATAACCTCCCTATGCTCCAAGACTCTTACTATCACTCAAGACAAGCGTTATCACTACTACTCAAAAACTAGCTTGTCAAATGCATGAGGACAGACTTTTATAGATGGAGAAGGGGAAGAAAATACAATGAATCAAGACACCCATTATGGATTGGCATTATCTCCAAAAAGTCGCTGTGGATAGATGTAAGGGATAGATGATGACTCTCAACATCTAGAAGATGAGCTTTATCCTCAAAAGAATTCATGACTTGAAGGGAAAAAACATCTGGGCGCGCGTTTGTTAAAAATCTTTTCCAAACTTGGTTGGCGCAGGTGTTACTCTAAGACAGAGCGCCAATGGTCGCACCTTCTTTTGAGGATCTCGTTCACTAGCGCGGGTAGTACATTGTGGACCCGCGCTAATGGAAAAAGGGTACTTTTCAGGGATATTTTGCAGGAGGTGTCTTCAGGGCACATGAAGTCCATACTTAGGGGAACATAATGCAATTGTTTTTAAGTTATGTCATTGCTCACAGGTCCCGGAATGAGTCCTCCAAAGTACGGGAAAGGGGTAACAGGGACGGTGACCAATGGTGACAAATTACTGTGTAACAGATGCCCCCTAAAGCATGAGGCCCGAGAGAGAGAGAGGGGTGAAATGCTTTACAAGAACACATGTAGTTGCCGCCGAGATTCTGCATCGAGAGATACAACTGATAGCTCAAGTACATGATATATGTGGTATGGTCGCAGCCATCCATAAGAGAGTACACAATAATCTAGATCCATAGTATGGGCGCAGCCATCTAGTTAGGATCAATGAATCGACTCAGGTATGGTCGCAGCCATCCAGTGAATGAGTCATGTAACAAGAATCACGCCTGGATTACAAGAGACAAAATCCAGGGTCTTGCGCTCCATCTCGACCCGAACAAAAGTACAGGTTCAAGCATGCGAATATATGACCTGAAGTCGAACATGCATGAACATCATCTGATTACCAGTCAATATTGAAAACTGTTAACAGACGCGAGAGGTACCACCAATAATGACAATGGCCCTCAAGGTACTATAGGTACAATCTACGGCGTGCGAATTAGTGATCTGGCGTCGAACACCCTAGAATCATTCGATCGGAGGCCAATGATGAAAACCTCACGTCGAACACGAAGAACCTGCCATTAAGGCATGCAGGCTCCAAGGCACCGAAAGGGAGTCTCTAGATCAGCTTCCTGGATAATGAGCTAAAGTCGACAGGAAGTGACCTTGATCGAAGGTGGGCCATAATGTTTCCCACATCATCGACACGAGACAGAGAGATAATGTTGTGAATCAAGATTATGTGAGCTATCAAAGGGAAGTTGTTTTTCTGCAGAGGTCAACTTCTCTTGAACATATCGGCGGCACGATAGTGGAATTGGCAGTATTTGACATCAATGGATCAGAGGTCATGGTGACGAGGCAATGAGCAGATGAGAGGTCAAACAGGATTACCCAAATCCATGGAGGCAAGTGAAAAATGCGATGAGATATCCCCACCCAGACACGAAACCAGACAAGTGCCATGTTCAAGAGCGACATACTGCCGACACGACAATAATTATGGTTCCTTTTTTCCCCCGCCATTTCTGGCGAGTACCCCAATTATTTTTAACAAGCTTGATGGAGATAGCATATGCTTGTGATGCGTCATTTCGACAGAATCCGATGTCATCAGGTTTTAACGAGTCTGACAAAGGAAGAACTCGGCGTCTTTTCATGTTTAGAGAGTTTGAAAAGACAGCAGAAAAGGAAACTCCAAGGGTGTCCTTTTTCGTAAAGTTGTGTCTCTCGAGCCTGAAAAAGTATAAAACAATGCTCGAAAGAACCACCCGACCATTACGATCGAGGAGTACTTTTCATAAATAGTGATTTCGACCTGAAAAAGTAAAAAAGCGATCAAAACCACGTCATTTCGTAACCATTAACGAGTCTGAAACGACAAAAACCCGGTAATCTTTTTATGTTTTAACGGTCGACAAAAAGAACTTAAAACGACCGCCCCTTATTAACGTTTAACGAGTCAAGAGGAGTAACTTGGCAATCTTTTCGTCTTTAAACGGTCAGAAAAGAGCTGAAAGCGGACCTCAAAGTAACCTTTTCACATGTTTTACCGAGCTTGAAAAAGTAGAAAAAGGAGCTCGTTTCGTCGCTTGAGTTGCACCAACACCTGTTATCATACCAAAAACAGCGTAAAACCCATTTTGATATAAATATTGTCAGGCCAGGTTAGCTCAGAAATTAATGAGCGCAAAACAACTGAGTGATATTATTCATTCAACTATTATTATTTATACATATACAAAAACGGATCAGTTCATCTTCTAGATGACTGTCCGGCTTCACCTCATCCGTTTCAGATTAGGTGTCAACATTCCCCCCCTTAATCTGAAGGGATGTTGGTGAGTCCAAGCATCGTTCTGAATCTTTCAAGCTTTTCTCTTCCAAGCGCTTTGGTGAAGATGTCTGCAATTTGCTCGTTTGTGGAACAATGACGGAGATGGATTGTTTTGGCCTCAACATGATGTCGGATCAGATGATATTTAGTATTGATGTGCTTAGTACGATCATGGAACTTTGGATTCTTGGCCAACTTTATTGCAGATGTGTTATCAATCATGAGTGGAGTAGATTGTATTTGTTTTACTTGCAAATCTTCAAGAATTTTCCTGAGCCACACAATTTCTTTCGTTGCTTCAGCTGCTGCCACGTATTCTGCTTCTATTGTGGAATCTGCTGGTACTGATTGTTTGCGTGATCTCCAGGAGACAGCTCTTGATCCAAGACTCATAGCATATCCTGAAGTAGATACCCCAGTTTCTTTGTCTCCATCGAAGTCTGAATCAGAGTATCCAATCAAGTTGAAGTCGTCCACCTGTGTATACTTGATTCCAAGGTCTTGAGTTCCCTTCAAGTACCTTAGAACTCTTTTTGCAGCAGACCAATGTCCCTCACAAGGCTTTTGCATAAACCTGGAGAGGATTCCAACAGCAAATGAAATGTCTGGTCTGGTAGTAGTGAGGTAGATGAGACTTCCTACAAGCTGTCTATACTTTGTTGCATCCTCAAATTCTTTTCCTTCAGTAGATGTGAGCTTCAAGTTTTGTTCCATTGGAGTAGAAAGGGGATTGCACTCTGTCATGCCAAATCTGTATAACAAATCTCCAATGTATTTCTTTTGAGAAAGAAATATGGACTTTGGATGTTGGGTTACTTCAATGCCAAGATAGTAATGAACATAGCCCAAATCAGTCATTTTAAAAAATTTTCCTAATTCTTTCTTTATGGATGCAATATAACTTTCATTGTTCCCTGTCATTAAAAGATCATCTACATATACAACAAGATATACAACTGTTTTGCCAACTTTCTTGACAAATAAAGTTGCATCATCAAGATCAAAATGTTTGAAGTTGAGTTTCAGAAGATGCTCAGTTAGTTTTTCATACCAGGCTCGTGGTGCTTGTTTGAGGCCATACAAGGACTTCACAAGTTTGCATACTTTGTGTTCATGTCCTTTCACAGCAAATCCTTCAGGCTGGGACATAAAAACATTCTCTTTTAGATCTCCATTCAAGAATGCAGTTTTTACATCCATTTGATGGACTTTCCAACCGTTCTGAGCAGCTAGTGCAAAGAGTGTCCGGATGGTGGCCCATTTTGATGTGGGAGCAAAAGTTTCCTCATAATCGACCCCTTCCTTCTGTGCAAAACCTTTTGCCACAAGCCTAGCTTTGTGCTTGTCAAGTGAGCCATCAGCTTTGTACTTGTTCTTGTAGACCCACTTGCAGCCAATTGGTTTGGTTCCAAATGGAGGATCAACCAGCTTCCAAGTGCCATTCTTTATGAGGGCATCATACTCCTTCTGCATCGCTTCTTTCCATTCATCATGAGAAGCAGCTTCTTTGAAGGAAGTTGGTTCAAAATCTGTAGACAAGTTCAATTCACAATCATAAGTAACATCCATATCAACAGGTGAATTAGAGTTATCTACATCACCTCCATCTTGTCGGTTTGAATTTCGGGTTCCTGTTTTTTCAATTTCATCAGGATGAACACTTTCAAGTGTCTTTGTCAGCCACTTTGGGGGACCTTTCTGAGATGGTCCAGGCTATTCTGTTGATTGAGTTGGGTCTGAATCAAGATTGAGTCTCCCAATTCTATCAATTACATCACTTAAAGCATCATCCGTTGTTGGAGTGTCATGCAGGGGAGGTTGTTCTTCAGAAGAAGATTCCACATGTTGATCTAGTATAGGAATCCCCCCTTCAAGATGTGGAATCTGATTATCAAACTCTTGAAATGATTTCGGTTTTGTGAATCTATCCAAGCGATCAAGTTGCCGCTCAACAACACTGTCAGATTTGGATGATTCAAGAAAAATGACATCTCTAGATAAAACAAACTTTTTATTTACTTCATCATAAAGGCGGTATGCTTTAGATGTGTTTGAATACCCCAGGAAGATGCACTTACGACTTCTAGCACCAAGTTTGTTTCTATGTACCTTTGGTATTAAAGCATAACAGGTGGAACCAAAAATCCTGAGATGTTTTACCGAAGGAACATGTCCATACCACAATTCATAAGGAGTCTTGTTTCTTATAGCACTAGATGGACATCTATTCTTTATATATGCAGCACATAGAACAGCATCAGCCCAAAACATTGTCTTTACATTTTTGAAGAAAAGCATGGATCGTACCATATTCAAAATTGTTCTGTTCATTCTTTCAGCTACACCATTCTGTTGAGGATTATAAGGCACAGTTGTTTGATGTTTAATCCCATGTTGGCGAAGATAGTGTTCAAATTCATTTGATGTATATTCTTTTCCATTATCAGTGCGAATAGACCCAATATGAGATTGTGCATCATTTTCAATCCACTTATGAAAATTCTTGAATGTTTGAAAAGCATCAGATTTGTTCTTCAATAAGTAAACCCAACACATTCTGGTGTAATCATCAATAAATGTCATGATATATTTATTTCCATTTGCAGAAGAAACTGGCATTGGACCACATAAATCTGAATGAATAAGTTCAAGCTTCCTATGTGCTCTTGAATGTGAATCATGAAATGACTGTTTGCTGTGCTTTCCTAGAATGCAAGCATCACATTGTTTATGTTTTCTAGGAATTGTAGGCAAACCAGCAACACCATTTTTCTTCAACAAGTGGAGACTATCATAGTTTAAATGTCCAAATCTAGCATGCCATAATAAACTTGATGGAAGTGCACCTTCTTCATGATGAGAAATGCTGTGCATGAGCAGAGGTTCCTTGCAGTTTAAGGAGTCTTTCTTCTTCTATACCCCTCATGACAAGTGAGTGGTCAGATGCCTTTCTTACCTCAAGCTTGCCATCAAACATGTGAATGGAGTGACCTTGCTGGCGGATGTGGACCAGGGACAACAAGTTTCTCTTCAGCTGTGGGAGATATAGAACATGATCCAGAAGAAAGTCTGGAAGACCAGGCAGTTTAAGCCTGATTGTGCCAAGCCCTGATGGCTTGATTTTTGACTGATCTGCAAAGTATACTGCTCCATCAACATTGTTAGTGAAATCTTCAAAGAAATCTCTCCTATGAGTCATATGACAGGTTGCTCCTGAATCAAGCAACCAGTCATTTTTCGAAGAAGCAAGTGAAGCATTAAACAAATCTTCATTTACTCCAATATTACATTGTGCCTCAATATAGTGTGCAGATTCAGGTGCTTTACCTTTGTCTGAATCATCAGTTTTACCTTTCTGCTGATTTCTTCTCTGCTCAACTTTGTCCCATGGTAGCTTGCATGTAGAAGCATCATGTGATCCATTTCGTTTGTAGCGAATGCAATGCAGATCTGCCTTTTCTGCTTGAGAATGTCTGCCCCCCCTGCCTCTGAAGTATCTTCCTCTTCCTCTTCGTCCACCTCTTCCTCTTGCAGAATCTTGAGCAGGATGCTTTTCTTTGTGAGCAAGGCAAACAGTCTCTTCAGAAGATTCAGGGACTGTTTTCTTTCCAAAGGCTTTCTCTCTTTCAGCAAACTTTTTCACAAGAGAGTCAAAGGTTATATCTTTAAGGTTTCCATTTGCTTGTAAAGACTCAAGATAATTGGAGTAGGTAGGATAGAGTGCTTTGAGAAAGGAAATAAGAGAGATATCCAGCTCAACCTTAGTGGATTTTATATCATGCATTATAGACTTTATTTCAGATGCAAGAGCAAGAGGATCATTATTTTTCAGTTCAAGAGTGAAGAGTTTAATCATGAGCTGAACAACTTCAAGTGCAGAATGTGATAGAGTTCTTTCAGCTTTTGTAAAGCTTCAAAGGCAGTGGAATAGCAGGAAATATGACGACTTACTTCCTCATTGACAGATGCTGCGATCAATGCAAAGGCTTTGCTGTTCTTGTTTTCCCAAATGGCGAGTTCTTTGTCTGATGTGGGCTGCACAGGGTCTCTGTCTTCTTCTCCGACACACACACCTTTCCACAGCTCATTGTAGATAAGGGTGTGTTTTACCATCCGGGACCATTCAGAATAGTTCTCCTTGCCAGTGAGAACTATTCCGACCATAGAAATGATTGAATGCATTCTGTAAAAAAAAATATCTCTGCCAAAAACACTTCTGTTGAGAGAAAAAAAAATCCTTATATGATTGCCTTATGCAATTTTATTTTCTTCTAACATTCCAACAGTATATATATATATCACTGCTATATATATATCACTGCTCACATATCATTGTTCAACAAAACAAGGGGGCTCAATACACTTTTCACCGCTCAAATACTGCTCACATATATCACTATATCATTGTTTAAAAAATGAGGGCGCTCACTGCTTTTCCATATATCAATATATATCACTGTTTAACAAAAATGAGGGCGCTCACTGCTTTTCCATATATCAATATATATCACAGTTTAACAAAAATGAGGGCGCTCACTTATATATGACTGCTTACATATATCACTGCTGAATTTATTGAGAAACTTCTATCACATGTTCATTCAAGACCCTAAAATGCACAGTCTATCAATATAAATCAGTCAAAACTGCATATTTACAGGTACACAATCCGGAATAGATGTAGTCAAGGCACATGTTTGAACACGTTCATTCAGTCTCTTGGAAGAAGTAATGATCTTGCTTGCTAATCTACACAATAAAATGTGTTTTCGGTCTTACAACACATTGCCATCAAAAGGCATTCCCTTGGACACCTTCAAAACAAATCATCAAGCGCATCAGTAGTAGGAAGCTTCAGCAGCAGCATCAACAAGCATGGTGCCAGTCAAGCCAGTAATAACAAGACTCAGCTTGAGTTTAAGAAAGCTTCGCGTGTTCGATCCACGCTCACCGCACCAGAAACGCAGTCATGAGGAGGGCATTATTAACGCAGTGGTCATTGGTTATTTAAAAATAAGGACGCAGCAGCCAGCATTAAAAACGCAGCGATACCATTAACGTTTCAACAGCAGATACCATGTATCAGTCTTCAATATACGCACTCAACCATTAAAATATCTCAAAGCAGTCTTCAATATACGCACTCAACCATTAAAATATCTCAAAGCAGTCTTCAATACGTTTAAACCAGCTCTTAATATATTAACGCAGCTTCAATACATTCAATACATTAACGCAGTTCTTCTTACAATAAAACGTTACCGTTTCCTTGATAGTATAGGTAACCGGGCGGAGACCTTTGTTCTCTTCCACGACTTCCACATACAACAACGGACCTCAACGCAGCGAAAGGGAGGGCGTATGCAGCGATGTCAGAAGGGATGTCAGAAGAGCAGAGAGCGTATGCAGCGCTGGTGCGCCAGGGAGCAGAGGTTTCATGAGGCAGCAGAGGAGTTACGCTATTTCTGGAACCTGGGACCTGGGCTCTGATACCATGTCAGGCCAGGTTAGCTCAGAAATTAATGAGCGCAAAACAACTGAGTGATATTATTCATTCAACTATTATTATTTATACATATACAAAAACGGATCAGTTCATCTTCTAGATGACTGTCCGGCTTCACCTCATCCGTTTCGGATTAGGTGTCAACAAATATATTCAAAAATACCCAAAAAATAATATTTTTAGTGTATTTTTAGGTCAAAAAATGCTATAAAATAGTGAAATGGTAAAAAACAAATTCACTTTTTACTTTTCACCTTGTGAGTTTACCATTGGAGGGTTTTGGGTGCAAACTTCAACCGTCGATCATGATCAATCCAGGAAAGCAATCGAGCCGCCATCTGGAGTAGGTAAGAGGTCTTGTCCTTAGCTTCATTTTCGTTCCATTTTTTCAGTTTTTCATCCACAGATGGATCCCCTGCAAGAGGATTTGCAAAATTTAGGGTTGTGCCATTGGCGCGGGTTTCCCACTCGGGACCGCGCCAATGGGATTATTTTCCAAAAGGGGGCGTGACATTGGCGCGACTGTTCAACCGCGTGACCTAATTTTCCCATGGATTTTACCGTTGATTTTGCAAATTTCCTTGGATTATGGTTTCACCAGTGATCTAATGATGGCATTTTCGACTTTATGGTTGCAGGGATTCGTCAAAATGGTTGTAGAATGGAGAGAAAGAGAGCATGATGCTATAGATGCTCTGGCACTAGAGGATGAAACCTGCATGGATGCTTTGAGGGACTGCGGCTTAAAGAAGTTTTTCCTCACCTCATATTTGCGTGCACAACCGGAGCTACTACGTTTCATCGTGGATGCTTGGGACATAGAGGATCAGGTATTCCTCTTGAAAGATCAGACATTGGAACTGGATGTTTCCGATGTCTATTTTATCACTGGGTTATCGTGGAGAGGTGCACGACCCATTTTGACTGGAAGTAGGCCTTCCGGAGAAAAGATGGGGGAAGTGATGGAACGGGTTTGTCCGGGGGCACAGTTTGGATCGAACAATGCCAAGGTAGATATCGTCACAGTTCCAGACCTAGTGCTACGGGTGATACTATTCACTATCACACGGACGGCTGGGGTACAGGCGCCCCATGAGGCCAGCAAGAATCATCTACTGCTGGCAACCGAGTGTCTCCAGCCTACTCTGTTTGATTGGGCCACAGCTGTGACTACAAACATCAAGAGGCAGCTTACGAAGTGTAAGCATGGGGGCAACAAACAGTTCGGGTATGGATCCATTGTGGTATCCTTCTTCTTGGAGCGACTGCCGATTTTCTGGATTCAGGGAGGTATAGTGGCAGATCCAGTGCTACAGGAACCGAGGTTGACTCGATGGGCAGCACTCATGCCCAGAGGGAGAGGTGGCCAGCAGATGGCCTGGAGGCCTGAGTTCTTCATATGGCTTCGTCACCAGATAATCGTTATAGAGGATTGGCCCTATGTGGGCACCGATTTTACTGGAGACCTAGATCTCCCATTGCCTGTGGGAGAAGACTGGGATTAGGAGCTTGGTAAGAACTCTTTGTGTTTTTGATGTTTTTTATGTATTTAATTTTTTTTGTAATACATGCATGTCTCTGACAACAACTATATATATGTATGCAGATGTTGGTGCAGAGCGACCAGCAGGTCTGTCTCACATAGCACGGAGGGTGCAACCCGCAGCCGACCCTCAGGTAGAGGGTGGTGTGGGCGAAGAGCTAGTACAGAACCTTGAGGGACTCACTCGAGGGATTCCAGACTATGCCAGATTGGCGGATGTGCCCTTCGCGTACCAAAGGCACACAGTGGGAGTACAAACTCGCGTCCACCATCTGCTGAGACGTTTGGTGCGAGCGGTGACATGCTATCATGAGCATCACCGTGATTAGACGCCTAGGTTTCATTTTTGCATATTTTTGAGAGACATGTTGTCTTCGGCCATATGAGATTCGAACATGTATTATTTTTTGGACTATGTAACGCGCATGGCGCAAACATTATGACACACACGTATATATATACATATGCCTATGGTTTATTATTGTGCTTTCATGTGCTTGCTTGTATAATGTTTTAATTACAAATTACACAAATTTCTATCTAATACATGATTAGCCAATGCATCAGATAATGTGTTTAATTGTCATGGAATATGTTGATATGTGATAAAATCAAAGTTCCTTTCTAACAATCTCACACGTAAATACAACCTTAGAATGCGATGGTCTCTGACGGAATATTGCCCGTTGAGCTGGTGGACGACAAGTTGAGAGTCCAGGTTCACTACCAATGCACGAATGCCGAGATTAATTGCTTCAGCAAGTAGCTCGATTACAGCACAATATTCGGTGACATTGTTAGTGGTACGACCCAAACACACACCTTGAAAATCTATCAGCTCGCCATGAGGATCATAGATCACCCATGCCGCAGAGGACAAGTTGCGAGTACTACGGCAGGCACCATCAGCGAAACCAACATAAGGTGCATCAGACATCTGCACAAGAAGCGAAAGACACAATAAGTGGCAGTTACGCCTTTAAAACTGACACACATACACACAACACACTTGCTAGAGTACATGTATGTACAAAATAAAGTGTACAAGCATCATGCATAGTACTTTTTCAAATACAGCCCGTTTCGGGGCTTCCCAAGAGGGTTCCCTTCATAATCAATTAGCTCGTAGGCCCCTTTTTGCAAAACTTTCTTGACAATGTAAGGGCCTAGCCACATAGGCTCGAGCTTTCCTGCTCCTAGCTTATCTTTTGCCTGATCGTATAGCAGGACTAAATCTCCCTCAACAAAAGAACGTGGATGTACAGTCTGATCGAAGTGAGTCTTGACTCGCTTCTTTTGCGTTTCGATGGCCAAAGAGGCCAAGCGACGGGTCTCATCTAGCCGTTCGAGGTAAAGAAGGCGTTCTTCTAACGGAGTAGTGTTGGGAAGTAGCTCGACAGCCAATTTTAATGAAGGGATTTCACATTCGATTGGAAGGGTAGCCTCTAGTCCATAAACTAGTTGAAATGGAGTGAAACCAGTGGCATCCTTCACGGAGGTTCGGTAGGCCCACAAGGCAGGGAACAACATCAAATGCCAGTTAGACTTATGCATGCCAACGGTACGCTGAAGCATTGTAACCAAAATCTTATTGATAGCTTCAACTTGGCCATTGGACTGAGGGTAGTATGGATTTGAACTATCGTGCTGTAAGCCTAGCTGGGTTGTTAATTCCGACATCATATGATTACGGAAATGCTTCCCGTGATCAGTGACGATGGCTTGAGGGATGCCGAATCGCGAGATAACATGGTTGAATAAAAATTGCGCCGCTGTGTGACCGTCTTCAGTTAATGTAGGCATCGCCTCGGCCCATTTAGTAAAGTAATCGACAGCAACGATAATAAACCCATTCCCCCCGGCCAAGCGAGGGTTACAGGTCATATAATCAATGCCCCATTTTGCAAAAGGGCCGACGGTGACAACAGGGTGCAAAGGAGCAGGAGGCGCTCGCATCTTCCGCTGGTATATCTGGCACTCATGACAAGAGCGGACGGCAAGAATGCAATCCTTAAAGATAGAGGGCCAAAAGTAGCCAGCACGGAGGATTTTTTGGGCAGTAGCATATCCGAACATGTGACCACCACAAGCACCTGAGTGGCAGTCATTCAAGACACGCTCAGCTTCCTCGAGAGTTAAACATCGGCGGAGAACAGAGTCGACGCCGAGCCGATATAGCGTATCCCCAATGATACGGTATGGTTGAGACTGATGACGAATCCTTCGCCGCGCGTCTTTGGACACGCCAGGGCGAAAGGAGGAGGTCTGCAGATATATAATAATATCTCCGTACCAGGGATCGAGGATGCTGATGAGAAATAAAGTCTCGTCCGGAATTTGATCCTCTACGTGAGAGGTCAGGGAAGAAGATGGCAAAGAGCAAAGTAACTCAGCAAATACAAGGGATTTCTTAGACTTGGCAGTGGTAAATTCCAAGTCAAACTCTTGGAGGATGACAATCCACTTTGAGTACTTGCCCCCCAGCAACTGGCGTGACAAAATATACGTCATGGGGTTGCAATCAGAAATCACGGTAGTAGTGCGTAGCAGAATATAATGACGGAAACGTTGGACAGCACAAACGACGGCCAAAGCCAACTTCTCGACATAAGCATATCGAGTTTCCGTATCTAAAAGGTTGCGGCTGAGATAATAGATAACATGCTCAGTGTCATCATCGTCAGTTTGAACAAGAACCATGCCGATAGTGGTGTCGGCGGCGGCCAAATACAGAGTGTAGTCACGATAATAGTTCGGAGGACGGAGCAATGGAGCAGAAACAAGGAGGCCCTTGAGACGCTCAAAATATTATTGAGCAATGGTATCCCAATGAAAAGGGACATCGCGCTTTAGTAATCGTGTGAAACCTTTGGCCACCTCGGCATAGTTTGGAATGAAACGTCGTAGAAAATTTTCTTTACCCTGCAAGCTTTGCAATTGCTGTAAAGAAGCAGGGGGAGGAAGATTCACTATAGCCTCGACCTTAAGGGGATCCAAACGGATGCCCTCTCGGGAGACGACAAACTCGAGAAGTCGGTCGGATGCAACGCAGAAGACACATTTGTGAGGATTAAGTCAGATTCGGTAGTATCGACAGCGAAGAAAGATCTCGCGAAGGTGAGTAAGGTGGTCCTGACGTTTGGCTGAATGAGCTGGAAGATCATCCAGGTATGGTTGTACAATGTGTCGAATGTCATGGAAAGCATAAGACATTGCACGTTGGAAGGTAGCACCGGCATTTTTAAGACCGAACGGGAGCTTCTTATAGGCAAAAGTGCCCCATGGACAGATAAAGTCGGTCTTGTGTTGATCAGCGGGAGCAATATTGATCTGGTTATATCCAGAAAAACCGTCCATAAAAGAGTACATTTCACTTCCGGCACACTCGTCAATAATTTGATCAATGAATGGTGTGGGAAAATTATCTTTAGGACAGGCTCGATTTATATCACGATAATCGACACAAACACGGATTGTACCATGTTTTTTATTCACAGGTACGATATTGGAAACCCAATCTGTGAGCGGGATAGGATAAATAAAACCAGCTTTAAGAAGCTTCTCAACTTTGGCCTTAATAGCTGCAGCCTTTCGGGGGTGTACAGGGCGTAAACGTTGACGAACAGGCTTAGCACCTGGGTACGTGATTATCTCATGCACCACTATGCTAGGATCAATGCCAGGCATTTCTTCATAGGACCATGTGAAGACGTCACGAAATTCGCGAAAAGGATTGGAATAAAGTTGAATCTCCTCCGGAGTACAAGTGACTCCAATGTGAAGATGTTCGACAATCCCTGGTTTCACAGAGATGTTGATGGGCTGGGTTTGCGTAATGTTCACCATATTTCCTTCTGAGGACACTTGATAAACTTGGATAGGTGTTTGAAGGATTTGAAATGGGAGACAAGGAGCAAACCGCTCAAGGCAAGTCAGCATATCTTGAGGGGCAGGGAGAAAAGAGGAACGATGATGAGAATCATGCCAAGGAGGTTCCTCGAGTGACATAGTCTCAATAATGGCTTCGTCGGAAGGGAATGTTTCTTTTAAAGGGCCCGAAGAAGTCTCATCTACAAGCCCTGAGGATGGAGCGAACGAGTGGAGAACCTTGCTCGAAGGAGCAAGTTCAGAAGAGGGAGTCGATGCAGCAACGATTTCGACATAGTTGAGCTCGACAGGACTCAACGGCATTTGGTCGCCCCAAGAATCTACTTGGTCGATGGGAGGGATGATCCACGGATCATAACAAGTAGTAATCATATTGACGGAAGTGACGTTAGGAGGTGGGAGCGGAAAAACGCCCATAAGGGCGGGATCTTTGAAAAGTCTGGCTCCCAGACTCTCAGATGATTTCGAGGTATGCTCCACAAAAGGGATGTTGCCTTCAGAGGAGGAAGCGAAGAATGATAGTTGGTCTACGGTAACAATCTTCCCTTGATGAGGGAAACGAATGATACGAAACAAAGATGAAGCTACAGCTTTCATCGCGTATATCCAGCTACGTCCGAGAAGGAGGTTGTAGGTAAGAGTAGCATCGACAACTTCAACTTCCATTTCGACCGTCTTCCCTTCCAAAGACATGGGCAAACGTTGGAGTATACCATAAGGACGGGATGCTCTTCCATCAAAAGCTTCCAAGGTTGTGGCAGACTGGCTCAGCTTCGGAGATCCAATAGCTTTCCAACAGGCAACAGACATGATGCAAGTTGAAGCACCTTCATCAATGACTGTACGATGAATCGTTTTGGAATCAATAATAACCTGTATAAGGAATGCGATTTGGGGAGGCAGTCTCTGCGTATGGCGTTCTAAGTCAAAAGTAATTAAATCCGAGTTGGTCGGGTCTATGCCACCAATAGCGGATAGCAAGGACTTCCTCTGAGAAGGGAAGCTCTGGAGAACTTCTAAAGTGGACATAGCTGATGGAGTCTGAGCTAAGTCGTCAACGATATTGTAGTGCTGTGCAGCACGGGCATTTGGGTTGTAAGAAGATTTCTGGAGTACTCCTTTTGGAGGGGGTCGAAGAGGCGTCTCAGTACTAGGTCTCTTGATGTGGAGCAGACCTGAACTGAACGGGGGAGCACTGGAGGGGACCTCAGGCTCTTTCCCGGCAGATGACGGATAATCTTTTGTTCGAGTACTGATATTGACAGGTATCGTTCCAGCCATAAACACTTGAGAACCGAAGGAAGAGGGAGGCTGAGAAGGGTCAGCCACCATTTGAGTTTTTTGAGTTTGTTGTGAGGGAAAGGGTTCTTTGAGCACCGCAGGAGTCCCGGGAGCGCCTTTCAACAAACGACTAACTTCGGACCGCCTAGGGCAGTCTTTGGTATAGTGATCTTCATCACAGATAAGACAAGGATACTTGGGTTTGCGCTTGGCACCGTCCTCGGGCGGAGGTTTAGGGGAGTCCTGTTTAGGTTGATCTGGCTTATTCTTCGCTTTCCCTTTCTTCTTTCCTTTCGAGGCTTTGTCTGCCGTGGTGGACTGGACGGCATTGACCTCGGAAGTAATATTCGAAGTGGGTGTTACCTGAGAAGTGTGTTCATTCGAAGCAGTTGATTTTTGCTTCCCAGGGTTCGCGGAATTTTTCTTCGAGGACGAATTAACAGAACCAATAATACCGTCAACAGTTGGTGTTGGCGGGGCTTTCGATGTTCCTTGTCTCGGGGCGTCGAGCAGATAATCAAACAATGTACCTGACTGAGAATAAACCAAGTCAAGGTACTGAGCGCACGCGATAGCTTTCTCTTCAGTAACACACGCCCCCATGGCAATGTCCCGAGCTATTGGAGGAACGAACGAAGTCGTAAACCAATCGGTAAGAAGTTGGTCGGGAATCCAAAATTTGATCATACGTCTACGTCGTCTCCATTCATGGATATGATCAAAGATATGCGTAGCCATTGTCTGTCTTAAGGTTGTGAGGAGGTGTGTACCCGTTTCATATCGAATGGGCAACTGAAAATGAGTGAGAAATTCCATAGCCAACGAGTTGAAATCCTGAAAGGATCCGCGATTGAGCTCAATATACCACTTAGCTACAGAGCTGGTGAGAGTCCTTTGAAAAAGGCGAAGCCGAATTGAATCATCAAGCCATGAATTAGATGAACACCACAAGTGATAAGTCATAACATGGGCTTGTGGATCTTCATTAGCTTTACCATCGAATTTTGGACAATCACCGGGAATTTTTGTTGGAACCGGAGGCCAATATGGATTATGTAGAATAGGATCATTGGTCAGTTTGAACACATCCAGTAATTCTAAAGTCGCTAAGAAAGGTAACTGAGGATTGAAGGACATCTGGGGCTGCTGGTGGGATGGAACACCAGGGTTCCAACCAACTGGCAGTTGCCCCCAAGGGCTTGGTCCGGACGGATTTGGCCCCATAGGGTTTTGTCCATAGGGATTTGGGTTCTACCCCCCAGCGTTCCATGGATTACCAAACGGTCCTGCAGGAGCACCATATGGTTGCGGATAATTCTGATAAGGATTCGCCTGCAGTTGTTGATAATTTTGATATGGGGCAAACAAAGGTTGCCCTTGAGGTTGGTGGTAACCATATGGGGGCTGGACTCCAAACTGAGTTTGAGAAACAGGCTGAGTTTGATAGACTGGTTGGGATTGAACTCCAGCTTGCATTTGAAAACCGGATGGGGTCTGGGGTCCAGCCTGAGGCAAAAAACCGGGTTGAGCAGTGCCAAACGGATGTCCTGTAGGTTGGGCTATCTGGCCAGAAGGATGACCTTGTTGATATTGAGGTTGGCCTCCCTGCCCAAAAGGTTGTACCTGCTGGGAGTGGAGTTGTTGTTGCACAACTGAAGGTTGTCCTAACGGACCAGATGGCTGAGTGGGCTGGGCAGTTGGTTTGATTGGATTTGAGGCTGACCGACTTGCCCAGAAGGTTGACTATACTGGATGGTAGGCTGACCATGTGGTTGAGCAGCTTGTCCAGATATTGGACCATACTGGACATTGGATTGGTTTGGGTTAACATATGATTGACCAATTTGTCCAGTAGGATAACCTTGCTGGATACCAGGTTGGGCTTGTTGAACAGAAGATTGACCTGAGTTACCAGAAGGTTGAACATAAGAGGGGAAAAACGGACCACCAGAGGCAAAAGGGTTTCCCTGGAAGGATTGCCCTTGTTGGTCTTGATGAGGTGGTCTTGGGGATTGCGCAGACGATACTTGGCCACCATGAAAAGAGGTGGAGCCCCAATCAATTGACAACGGAACTGAAATCTCAACAATCGGTTGAGACGGCAAATATCGATCGTATGGCCCCTCTGCTGGGACGTTTGACGTAGGATCAAAGACTCCGAATAAAGAAGCCGAAGGACGACTGAAAATAGGAGTCGAAGAAGCTACACATACCGTTGGAGCGGTTGTGATTGAGGTAACAGACGTACTGCGACTTTGTGGAGTAAAAGGCTCCATGGTGGGAAAAGCGAGTTGTGACCAAATAGAACCCGTGAAAGGAGTTCCAGAGGGCATAACATCCCTTAATGCTTTATAGCCTGGAGGTAGGTTCCCAGTAGTAGGAGTGCTACTAACAAGTGTAGGTTCCGTTGCGGTGGGAATTTCACCGCTCGTCGCAACGGACTCTTCAGTCGAAGTAGGGGACACATCCTCCATGTCGGAAGAAAAAGGTGGGACTGAAACACGAGGAGAAGTGTATTCCCAAAAAGGGATACCGTCCTCAGAAGGTTCCCAAATAGGGTTCCAATGAAACTCGTAAGTCTCGTCGCCTGGAGCACGAGAATTAATCGGTTGTATACTCGGAACAACAGGAAGGATTTCACTCACAACCGGTATCTCAGCAAAGGAAGAAGACGAAATTGGTAATTCCGCTAGGATGAAACTTCACAAAACCTAGGGAATCTAATGAGACAAAACCCTACTCAAACTAACGCAAACAAAATCTAACCGGGTAAATGTGTATCGTGGCCAAATAAATTTTAAGACGCAAAGACACAACTTGACCTTTTCATGTTTTAAGAGTCGAGAAAAGGACAAAAAGGTGACTCTAGTCTCCTTCGAATGTTTAATGAGCACGAAGTGACAAGATGCTCACTGGCACCTTTTCTTTTAAGGAGTCCGAAAAGGATCAAAAGTGACTACTCTGGAGACTCTAGGCAAAGGGTTTACCAAACAATCTGTAAAACTGCTAATACACCTTGGCAATCAGATGAAAACCAAGGACTTCCCGTACGGCAGTCAATCTTCCCGAATGATGTGTTCAGTGCATTACGGCTTGTAAGGCGGCAGACACAGCTTCCTGTGGATAAAGGATGATAACCTAGTGGGGTCTCCCCTATGTACGTGACGGTACGTGGGAGCTCAAGTCCGTGCTAGACCACTATCGAGTCACAAAAGGAGGAATCACCCAACCGTAATGTGAAACAACAGTGACTAGGTTTAATGACGCCGGAACACGTCTCTAGCCTAGACCTCTAGAATGTATGCGTTAGGTTCCAATGCGTTGTTAGATTCATTCGGTTTATTTTACAGTTGATCTTCAATTAGGTTTCAGTTTTTAGGTCCTACCGTATGTGATCTCTCAGAATTACCTAAATGCAAACTATATGCCAAAATATATCATTCCGTTCAATGAATGCTAACTACAGAAGAGTTGAGATTTTCAAACAAACAAAATGACCATCAAACAATCAACAAAGATCCTAATAAAACTAATAGCAATAAATGAAACTTTTTTTCTTTTTCTATTTTAAAAGTGACTAATTGCCAATAACAATAAATGCTAACTAATGTAATGCAAAAAATATCATTTATTTTTTTCCTTTTGAAATGGCATAATGCACTTAAACAAATCTCGAGAGATATTAACAAGTGTAAACAGGCAAATTTCACTCAAGGCAAATAGAACCAAGTCTGAAACACCAAGACAAACTGTCAAAACAAGGAGAATCACAAAGACCTCAATGAACCATGTGATCTAAGCTCAAACGAAGTCAAGCAAAATGCAAACGAGGTAGAGGTGAATTGCTCGAAGCACAGAATAATAAGTTTTAACAACCACTAGACAAGTGCGGAAAACAACCAAAAAGTTGACTGGACAATCAAAGAACCAAAAACTCCCTCGGAAGGCTCGATATACAAAGCCACTAGATGCTCTAGGGCTGGGATATAAGATCGATGGAAATAGGCAAACACCCGAAGGATAAAGGTAAAAAAACCAGTCAAACAGAGTTCTGACACACTCCAGTAGCTGAAAAGAATGTAAAAAGACAGAACTCTGAGTTTAAAAAGCTTCCAACAAACAAACTGGCAAAGTTCACAGGACTGGCACGACTGTCAGCCTGTAACTAGCGCTATTAAGGAATTAGCGCGAGTTTCTTTTGTGCAACATGCGCCAACTGGCGCTACTGTCAAGCAGAAAAACGCGCTAATAAAGTTTGCTGGCCTAAAAAATAAAATAAGCAGTCCAAGGTCTGGTCGACAGTATTCAGACAGATCAAACAGCAAGAAACAACTTAAAAACCAACCCAGAAAGCTTATTTACGCAAGCAAGCAAGAGAAAACCAAAACACAAGACAAACTCTAAGTTGTTCGGTTCGTAAACCAAACCGGAGATTGACTGAAGTGGCGTTGATCTACTTCGCTAATGCAAAGCAATAGCGTTTCGAAGGCTGCCTGGCCATGCTTCAGGCTCCGTCCAAGGTTTATGAATCAAACAACAAATAGCTTCTCCCCAGTGGAGTCGCCAAATTGTTGGAGAGGTAAATCCCCTCTGCGGACAGAGGCGATCCCACTAGCCCAAAATGGGTCTAGCAACAATCAATTAACGCTACCATGCAAGTTCCTAGTTGCAAATTGAAAGTGGATTATGAGAACCAACCTGGAGTCCAATGCTAGTGTCGTAGAAGAGTTGATACTCCCGTTCCCTTGCTCCGGCAGGTCACGATCCTCACGATCTCCGCGAATGGATACCTGCACATGCAAAGAACGAAGCGAATACAAGCATAAAATCCACTAAATACAACTATATATCAGTCAGAAAGGAAATAGATCAAACATTATCATAATGAACAATAAGATCGGAACCATAATGATAGTCGTTTATTAATGAATAATCAACAGAGAAAGATACAACCAAAGTTCTGACGTTGAATCTCTCCTCTGGCTGGGCGAGCAGCTATATATGTCTTGCAATAGACCTTTCTCTCTTAGACTTCCGGCAGCATAACCTCCCTATGCTCCAAGACTCTTACTATCACTCAAGACAAGCGTTATCACTACTACTCAAAAACTAGCTTGTCAAATGCATGAGGACAGACTTTTATAGATGGAGAAGGGGAAGAAAATACAATGAATCAAGACACCCATTATGGATTGGCATTATCTCCAAAAAGCCGCTGTGGATAGATGTAAGGGATAGATGATGACTCTCGACATCTAGAAGATGAGCTTTATCCTCAAAAGACTTCATGACTTGAAGGGAAAAAACATCTGGGCGCGCGTTTGTTAAAAATCTTTTCCAAACTTGGTTGGCGCGGGTGTTACTCTAAGACAGAGCGCCAATGGTCGCACCTTCTTTTGAGGATCTCGTTCACTGGCGCGAGTAGTACATTGTGGACCCGCGCTAATGGAAAAAGGGTACTTTTCAGGGATATTTTGCAGGAGGTGTCTTCAGGGCACATGAATTCCATACTTAGGGGAACATAATGCAAGTGTTTTTAAGTTATGTCACTGCTCACAGGTCCCGGAATGAGTCCTCCAAAGTACGGGAAAGGGGTAACAGGGACGGTGACCAATGGTGACAAATTACTGTGTAACAGTCATGATGTATATCGACTCAAATCATCACTAGAGGTGGTCAATTGGTGCATATCCCATTTAGGACATGAAGGTCATGAATCTATTAGGCTTGTGTGTAGATTCTGTTGGAATGTTAAACTTGGTGATGTGAATAGATCCATTCCTTGGTATTGTAATATTGTATAAGGAATAAGGGAATTACACTCGGTGCGGAGCAAAGACAGGGGGGAATTTTTTCCATCAAGACAAGAAAAATCACTTGTTTTGTGATTTTTGCATTATTGTTGATGGATGTAGAATTGATCACGGTTAAAAACACAGGTGCGTGAAAGGATGGAAATATTCTCCTCTTAATCCAAAGGAACCTCATCCAATTCCGACATCGCAAGAGATGCATGATGAAGAGGCCATAATTTCACTTGATCATGATCGAGTCTCTCATCTTGTAAGGGAAGTATGTGGCCCATCTATCATTAATTATTTCATATATTAATTGAAATCTTGAATGTATTTAAATAATACGTATTTTATATTTTGGTTGTAGGCGATGTTTTTGCTAACACTAACCCCTCAGGAAATGAAGAGAACATGACCTATTATTTGATGTGATGCACACAGGTGAAAAACAGGTTGGTGAGACCGTATGAAGATGGACAATTCACATACCAAATTGGTGACGTGGTTGTGATGGGCCATTTTTTTGAAAAGGATAAAAAATAAATTGATCATGTCATTTATTGAGATGTTATGCCTACATATATCTTGCAAATACAATCATATAGTCATAGAAGCTCAGATCAATCTCATAGTAATCAAAACAAAGAAAGGTGAATAAGGGAGACGGAAGGTGACAGAATCAGACCATGAACATATTATGGAGACTTTCATTCCTATGAGCCATTGGCCAAATGAGTAGATGATGCAAATGGAAAGCCCTAAAGCTGAGTCTATAGCAGTCAAGTGTAATATAATCTAGTATAAGAGATCAACATATGAATTTTGTAATTTATAAATGTGACAATTGAATACTCTTGTAATTTTGTAATTTTGAATAGAGAAATGTTTCCCTTTGGTCTAGGATGGATTCATAATGGTGTACATATATGTTATATAAGCTTTAGTTTCCTTGAGGTGCTTAAGTTTCTAAAGTTTTCCAAATTTCAAGGAGGTTTTATTTTTAGGGATAGGATCCTTATGTGAACCCCATAAATCTAAAATTTAATTAAAATTTAGAATCAATAGGGATTTAGATTTCATTAAAAAAATTAATATTAATTGTTTTAAATGTCATGTATAGTATTCATGTTGAGCATGGAAGAAATCGTATAGATCTATATACATGTCATACATTTGGTTTAGAAAATGCATTTACGTATCTAACAACCAAATTGATATAATATTATTTTACTTAAAATGGAAATTCAATTATCTAGGTTATGAACAACATTGAAATATTTTTATGTTATTAATAAATGTCATGTGTCAGTTTGATATAAAACATGGAAAGAATTACACACATTCTTATTTGTAGTTTACATCATGACATCTTTTAAAATCATTGTGATTTAACATACATTGATTGTGCATAAAAGACACTTTTTAGAAGTCAATATGACAACTAAAATTGTTATTTTGTAAAATTTCACTTCTTGAATGTTCATAATTGAAGGCCTTAAGATAAGGAATTGATTGAAATAGTCTGATAAACAAATAAATTTAGGAAAGTTCATAAAATTATAGAAACATATCATTAATTGTTTAAATTAACATACATTGATTGCACTAAAAGACACTTTCTACAAGTTCAATATTAAATTGATGTACATGATATATTTTAGTTCATTTTAAGTATCAAAGTGACTTGCATCATAGTAAGATTGTACTTATTTCCTTAGTCTATGAAACTAGAATTCAAAATTGTTATTTTGTAAAATTTTACTTCTTGAATGTTCTTAATTGAAGGTCTTAAGATAAGGAATTGATTGAAATACTTGGATAGGCAAGTAAATTTAGGAAAGTTCATAAAATTATAGAAATGTATCATTAATTGTTTAAATTAGCATATATTGATTGCACTAAAAGACATTTTTTACAAGTTCAATATTAAATTGATGTACATGATATATTTTATAACTTAGAAATCGGAGAACCCATTTAGAAATTGATTGAAATATTTGGATAGTCAAATAAATTTAGGAAAATCATAAAACTATATAGAATTATCTATAAACATATTATTAATTGTTTTTTGGTATATTAAATTCCAATACATATGACTTCTATCATGTTATGACTAAGGTCATGTAGATGACCTCAAAAGAAATAAAATTGAATAAAACTTATTTGTTGTTTATTGGGAGACATCTTTTAAAATTGAATTTAAAACTTATTTCAATCCTATTTGTGTTTTTTAATTGAACAATGATATTTTAGTTCATTTTAAGTATCAAAGTGACTTGCATCATAGTCTAAGATTGTACTTATTTTCTTAGTCTATGAAGTGAGAAGTCAAAAAAAAAAATTTAATAAAAGTTATACTACAAAAAACAAATTAAACTAGCGAAATAATTAACAAATCCATAAACTAAAATTCAATGAACATCCATAAACAAGATTATTAAACATCCACAAACTCAAATAATGAACATATGGTAATAAATTGTCCATATGAAAATATATACAAATTGCATTGTACAAGAACATCCATAAATTGAAATAATAAGCATCCACAAACTAAAATAATGTTCATGCATCCATAAATTTTCCATGAATGAAAATGTACAAAGTTTGTATCACATGTGAATGTGCCCTATGAAATGGGCCAGAAAATATATAAACTATCTATGATCCACTCTAGAAAGTATCACTTCTAAAACTCTTATGTTCGTTCTATTACGCAAAGTAAGTGTCCACAATTTGTTACTTCAATATAACACATTCAAATTCAAATTAATTAGAACATTATTTATACAAAATAAACAATCTAGAAATAAATGATTTTGAACTATGCATTTAATTAGTCCCCTACATGTGGCTTAGTCGAGTGCAAATGGAAGTCAGGTGGGATGGGGGTCTGATCAATTTGGGTTTGGTGCTCCCCTGCATGTGGCTTAAGGCCTCCATACCCAACATCCCACTCATGCGTCCACATAACTGCGGCATTGACGCCACTCTGCATCTAGGCCTATGTACACAATGGCAAAGAAAAATTATAATTAGTCTACGAATTAATTAGCATGCATACATGTAACTTTAAAAAAAAAATGTTGAAATCTTAGGAATAGAAAAAATTACCTCAATTGTTGGTCCATATGGATGTACATAATGCCTCTCCTCCACATGAGTGTTATGAGGTGGAGGTGGAGGTGGATAAGATTGGCCCATGGAAACATGCACTAGAGGAGGTTGCTCTAGCCAATTAACTTCCCCCTCAGATGACCTCAAATTCTCATCTATGTAGTTGGGTTGTGTATGCATGTTATGACGAACATTTTATATAAATGCAATCTGATACGAACTTATTAATATAAATAATGTATAATTTGATGATAAGAGTCAAAAGTTCCATATATATATATATATATATATATATATATATATATATATATATATATATATATATATATATATATATATATATATATATATATATATATATATATATATATATATATATATATATATATATATATATATATATATATATATATATATATATATATATGTGTGTGTGTACCTGGTGTGTGTCATGTGGGTCGTGCACCCTCCAAGTGTCATGGATGGTATCACGACACATACGTGCATATGAAAAAAGTTGGTCACGCCCTAGACTCTCAATATATGAATCATCATGTAATGGAACTGGTGGGTCACGAGGAAATGAAGGTGGTCTACTCATCTCTCCATGCAATGCGACATGTGTAATGGCCAATGTCCTATACATGTTATCTGCAATGGTATGTCTGGTCTAAACGTCGAGCTACAACCATTGCTCTATCTCCATCAGCAATACCACGCTCTAAGATGGTCGTGGCAATAATCTCGGAGCTGGTGATACATGCGCATGGTCCCTATAAGCATCAGCACGATCATAGCTACGTCTCAAGCCGAGTCCAAAAAACTCAGATCTGGTGATGGTGTAATTTGGCCTCATATGTAGAACGAACTCTGCATTTATATGCTTTGCGAAGTAAATGGGGACCTAGTCATAGTGTGTGAACTAGCCCCAAGCTCCAATGAATCAATCATAAACAAAAGGGTTCGCATCAACATTCTTAAAATATTTTAGTGGAATCGAACCAGCATGTCTAGCACAACAATCTAGAGGGATTTCAAACAACTCCCCACAAACATCAATGTTCTTGGTGGCATCTTTCACTGCCTTCCAAGTATGTGGGCCTCGGACCTCCAACCTCTTAATCCTATTTATGGAATATAATAGATGGATCTGTGGGCTCGCCCTCTAGTATGTCTCGATAAACCTATTGATGTTATCAAACATTAAAGACAAACTATGCCTAGTAGGCGAAATAACAAAGATTTTATCCAGCTCTCATGTGATTCATGTATGTTGGTCCCTGACATCCTCAACTGTGATACTGGTTATAGCATCGTTCTACAAAGGGATTGGCGCTACACTGTGATCCTCAACTTCGCCATATTGAGGGTCTGCAAATCATAAACATAATTTAACATATATAACAAACTAGAAGCATAATAACATATACATTAAATTCAAACACATCAATTGAAGACGATTTAAAAATTAAAGACAATTTCAAGACATAAACACATAAAGTTTAAAGAGGATTTAAAATGCAAGAGGTGTACTTGCAACATGTGAAGAAGGTCCACTATCAGTAGCAAGATCATCAACAGAGACAAAAACATTGTCTCTGACACTCCGACCGGTGTCAGAAGGAAGATCTATGAGTGGAACACGCACTCTAAATGGTCTACGTGATCTATCATGAGCCCGGCCATGTATAGCAAATCCCCCAACACTCCTAGAGACTGCGGTTGAGGGCGTATGTGAGATGGATCTTCAAATTACATATAATACATATAAATTAATCCAAGAGAAAATTGTT